>CM070722.1:28196858-28724358 GCA_036346275.1 Otatea glauca | reverse complement strand
ACCCAATAAAATTATAATATTATGAAAGTACTTCTCGAGACAAATTTATATATTTTATGTATCCAATTTAAGTATTTAAAAAGTATTGGCAGGTAAAGTTTCGAAAGTTTGATTGTACCAATGTCCAAAATAACAACTATTTGTGATTGGAGTGAGTACATCCTTTGTGGAATGATTAATTTTTAGGCACAACTAATATAAAAGTTTGTCTTTGTTGAATGAATAATCCTTAAAAACAACTAATATAAAGGTTTGTCTTTGCTGAATGATTAGTCTTTAAGTACAACTAATAGAAAGGTTCGTGTTCTGGCTTAAAGTAGATGACATCATACTTCTACTATATCCCGCAAGTTTCCTGCCTCCCCATTGCTTTGAGCCGTTGGAGAGCCAGCTCAGCTCGTGGCTCGAGCCGAGTCGGCCGAAAAAAATTACATCCCGGTCCTTTTTCGAAAAAAATTACATATAGGTTTTTTTTCCGGAAAAAAAATACGATTAGATCCTTTTTTCGAAAAAAGAATATATATATTACGTCTAGGTCTTTTATGCGTTTTTAAGGCTTGCGCTCGGGTCCTTTTACCAAAAAAACGGAATTACGATTAGGTCCTTTTCGAGAGAGAAAAACGTCCCGATCCCCTTTTTTTGGAAAAATATACATCGCATTTAGGTCCTTGTTGCGCTTTTCTAGCATTACGTTTAAGCCCATTTGCAGAAAACACAAAATCTTTTTTAGTCCTTTTCGCGCGTTTTCTCGATTTACTCGTGTGCAGAGCGTCGATCGTGCGTTTTCTCGATTTGCTCGCGTGGAGAGCGACGCCCGTAACGTGGTACGCCGCGTATAAGTTTCTAGTACTCTATATTATTGCAGTTCATTGTTGGTGATGGAAAGAACCGTGATGATTTTGTATACGTCGAGAATGTGGTACATGGTCACATCTGTGCTGAGAAAACTCTCTCGACTAAAGAGGGTGCAAAGAACAGCGGAGGGGAAGTATGCATTTAATGTTCAATCGCATAATTGTTATTTCTATTATTATTTCTCATGGCATATTTAACTGTTTTTTAGGCCTACTTTATAACAAATATGGAGTCAATGAATACGTGGGACCTTCTATATATGGTTTTGGAGGAACTTGGATACAAAAAGGTGCTCTTTTTCTACAGTAGATTTCATGAAACTTTAACTATAGTGTCAAAACCACTATTTTGCTACAACATTTATTTTGGGTTTCATGGGCTGTTTTTTCATCTAACTGCAACCCCGTCACAAACTGGCCACGCTGACAAGATGGGCCCACCTGCCATACTCTCGACCTGAGTAGTAGCTGTAACGAACTGCTGACCGCAACGCCATGCGTGCACATGCCACATCAGAGTGGTACTGACAGGGACGCCATATATGCGCGCTCTCCCTCCCTCCCTCCCTCCCTCCCTCACCACCACATAGCGCACGGGCAGAACACATAGCGCCCATGGATAGAGGTGGACCGGTCCGACACGAGTTCATCGTGCTTCGGGCCTAAGTCGTGCCGGGCCGCGACGGCCCATCGTGCCTGCCGGGCCGGGCTGGCCCAGCTCGCCTTTAGCGAGTCTAGTCACGGTCCATTTGTGCTTCGTGCCTCCTTCGTGCCGTGTCGATCCAGACCCGGCCCATTTACACTATTGCGACGAGAAGATATGATCCGAAGTTGCTTGCAGTAGCGTGCATACGTGGTGCTACGGTATGCAACGAATGTATAGCCTCCTTGCCACCCTGCGAGGAATCATCCAGACACTCTTCGTCGGAGAATCCATAGCAATCAGAGTCTAAGAAAAGAGGGAGTAGACAAGGGTGAGTACAAAGGTATACTCCGCAAGCATTAATACGAATTATACATTTATGAGCTTTATCACTTGGAACCAATACCGGTTCCATATCACCAAACTATTCGTCAAAACCAAATACCGAAAATAGGTTTATTAAGGAAATCTTGTGTTTCGATTTTTATTTATAAAATTTTTACTAGCACTCGTATATGAGGCAGAATTAACTTCCGTAGCCTCCAATTCAGGAGATAGGTATGAATTCATGATTTTATACCCTACGCAGGTTTTGTATCACTTTACCCATAGCGAACTCAACATCCGTTGAGAACCCAGAATGTTTATCACTAAGACATTAAGGGAACCAGTTGATCTCCGCCACAACAATCAGAGATACTCATCCAGGCTTTAAACATAGCGCCAAATAACCAATACATGTTATTAGAATGTACATTTAGTGAGCATCCGGCATATCCCAACTGAACATTTATAAGTTTACCCAATGTGGAGATCAAATACCATCATAGGACAATCTTTTCTGGTTGTTTCCACACACTATGGTTGATACGATTGAATACGGCTCATTACCCGGGTGTAGTTGCTTTAATCTTATATTATATCCTTATGTAGAGGGTCCCACCGGTAAAACCAAACATGGCAACCTCTACCCACCATTTATTAACTCACACCGACTTCACCCGTCGGTGGAGTTAACAATCACAACTGCATCTGCAGTTATTCCAACCAACTGATTTAGATTTTAATTAAAACAACATTTTACCGTGATACCACATATATTCTAAATAAAACATTGATACCAAAATAAGCATGGTCGTGGATTGCTTGCCTAGATTTTCATTGAAATAATCGTCTTCACCTGCCGACTTATCTACGATCCGATTTAATTTATTTTCTGAAATTACATAAATACCATATTTAGTGGAGAATAGATCTTTGTATGTTTTAAATTGTCCAACGTGCTATTCTTATTATTCTGAGATTTGTCAAATTTATTTTGTGATTTTTAGAGCTTTATTCGATTTTATACGGTCACGCTTTATTTAATAACTCGATCAACTAATTTAATAGCTTTTAATGAATTTCTACTGATTTGATTGATTTTCTATTTTTGATAGAGACAAATAATTACCATTTTAGCTGATTTACTTAAATCTAAATTTTCTTGTTTTTCTTTTATCTTTATTTTATTTTCTGGTCCATTTATTAGTTACGGTTGATTTATGCATCTTTTAGTACATACTTAGTCTTGCTATTATTTTCCTGCGATCAAAAATCGAATTTTATGCATTTCAAAAATTATAAATATTTTTTCTTTTACTTCTTTTATTTTCTTTCTTTTCCTTCTCTTTTAATTTCTTTTCTTCTCTCTCTTCATTTTGTTAAGGAACCTCGCTATCGAATAGTCCGGGGTTCTCAAACAGATCTGAATTGGAGAACAGAAAGAGAGAGAGACACGTGTTTAGGGAGAGCAACAGCGGAAATTCTTTATTGCTAATGAATTCTTGTACATTAGGGGGGACCCCTCCTCCTTTTATAGCGCTCATCTAGGGTTTTGGCTAAGGGACCACATGGGCCTTCAATGGGCTATTAGGGTTTCCCAACACTCCCCCTTGGGCCCTTTGCCGCGAGATGCATATGCCTCATTAAAACTACAGAAAAACCCAGTGGGAAAAATACTTGGAGAAAGAGTACATAGCATACGCTTTACAATGTTGCACGAATTGCCTCGTTAAAAACCTTATGCAAGAAAACTTCATGAAAAACTTGCTAAGGAAAAAAAGTACAATTCTCCCAACTTCAATTGCTAATCTTCGAGATTCATGTTGGGTATTCATAATTCATCTTGAGATTTATGTGGGAGTATGTGAAATATCTCCCCAAATCTGCACTTCTCTAAGTCTCATCATCCCAATTCCTTTCACGCACCTTTCAAAGGTAGATGCTGGTAGTGATTTTGTGAACAAATCTGCAAGATTTTCACATGACTTAGTATGCAATATCTTGATTTCATTCATCTTATGCAATTCGTGAGCATAGAAGAACTTGGGGTTGATATGCTTCGTGAGGTTACTCTTCACATAACCCATCTGTACTTGGGCAACACAAGCTGCATTATCTTCATAAATTATTGTGGGAGTTTGCTCAATGTTCAAACCACACGACTTCTGGATGTGGTGAACCATTCTTCTGAGCCATGCACATTCACGGGATGCTTCATACAAAGCGATGATTTCCGAGTGGTTTGTCGACGTCGAGACAAGAGTCTGCTTAGACGACTTCCAAGAAATTGCTGTTCCTCCACATAGGAAAACATAGCCAGTTTGGGACTTGCCAGTATGCGGGTCTGATAAATACCCAGCATCGGCATAGCCAACCAAATTCAATTCATTGTTTCTTCTAAAAAACAGACCAAGGTCTTTACTTCCTTGGAGGTAACGGAAGATGTCCTTGATCCCTTTCCAATGCCTTTTGGTGGGTTCGCCTTTGTCATCGAGCTAGCAAATTCACAATGACGCAATGTCCGGTCTAGTGCTATTCGCAAGGTACATGGCGCTCCAATTGCACTCGGATATGGGAATTCTACTCCGGGACTTCCTCCCCTCTTCTCTAGGTGCAGATGGATCTAGGTGCGCTTGGAGTGACCTTCCGACCATTGGAGTCTTCGCGGGATATGCCTTTTCAAATCCAAATCTTTCCAACACTTTCTGCGTGTAGGTTGATTGATGTACCAAGATTCCTCCTTGGACATGTTCAAGCCGCAAGCCTAAACAAAACTTGGTTTTACCCAAATCTTTCATTTCAAACTCGGACTTCAAGTATGAGCATGCCTCTTCAATTTCTTCATCCGTCCCTATGATGTTCAAGTCATCTACATAGACGGAGATTATCTGAAATCCATTCGGGATCATTGTATAAACACACATGGACAATCTTATTTGTTTGTGTAGCCTTTCTTGCGAGAAAGTCACTCAGCGATTGTACCACATTCTTCTGATCGCTTCGCCCATACAAAGTGATTTCTCCAATTTCACATCGCATGTGTTTCTATTTGCTCCGTCTTGATTCGGGATAGGATTCCTTACGGTACTTTCATGTATATCTCGAATCCAAGTTTCCATACAAATATCTTTGTGACAACATCCATTAGCTTCATTCTCAACTTCAAGTTGATCGCCATTGAGATCAAATATCTAAAGGTAATTCCTCCCATGGCCGGAGAATAGGTTTCTTCATAATCAACTCCGGGCGTTGAGTGAAACCTTGAGCTACGAGCCTTGCTTTGTACCTTACAACCGTTGTTTTCATTTCTCTTAGAACAAAGACCCATTTGTGACCTCATGGGTTTATATGGGGAGGTGTGTGGCATACGGCCCAAACACCTCTCTTTTGTTCGAGAGACTAACTCTCTGATGATTGCCTTTTCCATTCTTCCCAATCTAGCCTTTTCTTGCACTCTGCGAGAGATGCAGCTCGGGATCATGATCAATGATCGAGGCAATCTTCTTTGCAGTATGCATCAACGTTGGTCGTTGCTCTATTCGAGATTCTCCTGTTATTACAAAGTTTATGGCCATTTCTTCATGGGGTGCTTCATGCACTTCTACTTGCTCTTCGCTGCTTTTCCCTATCGCAGGAGCAAGTTCCTTTATTTTTTCATCGCCTATGTGTGCGCACACATTATTTCCGGTGACTTCCTTCAGTGGAAGATTCAAGTCTGGAATTGCCTTTCCTATTGGCTTCTTTCCAGTGCCAGGTCTCAACTGGCTCCCCTTCTTTCCTTGGGGCATTTTCGTGATTGGTTGTGGTAAGTCCTCTCGCCCAGTTTTCTCCAGACGTCTCCGGGTACTTTGGGTTTGAGGAGCCAGGTTTCCTGTTCTTTTTCTTTGAGGCCTCTGAACAGGCTGAGGGATACCTTCTATTTTCTTTGGTATTTCCACCCTCTCTGGTGCATTTCTTGCTGGTACATGCGACTTAACCACGCCCTTCAGATCACAAAAATGATCAGGCAGTTCATTTGCTAAATTCTGCAAATCAATTATCTTCTGGACTTCTTGATTTGCTTCATTAGTGCGGGGGTCATGTGCGGGATCGGTGGAATGCCATATGATTTCCGATATTTTTCATCAAAGGTTGATTTCCTCCCCTAATGACGGGAAACGATCCTCGTCAAAGATGCAATCAGCGAATCGGGCTATATGGAAGTCTCCAGTCATGGGTTCCAAATACCGATTATGGATGCACTCTCATAACCAACGTATATCCCAGACTTGCAGAGAGGGCCCATTGCGATCCGGCGAGGGTGGTATAGGAACATATACCATACACCCAAATTTTCTAAGATGGGAGATCTTCGGGATGATCCCGTGCACAAGCTGCATAGGAGAATGGATGTTGTAGGCCGACGGTCTAAAATTGATAAGAGCTGCTGCGTGCGAGATCATGTGTCCCCAACAAGTGTTGGACAAGTTACAACTCTGCAAAAGCGGTGCGGCAATGAACTTAATCCTCTTTATTAGTGCTACGCTAGTCCATTCTGCGTATGGGCGTGCGGTCAGAGTGCTCAACTGCTATCCCTGTTACCATGCAATAATCATCAAATGCCTTTGAAGTAAATTCTCCGCCATTGTCCATTCTAATGGACTTCACGCGATGATCAGGGAAAGCATTCTTAATTCTTATGATCTGCGAGATCAACTTTGCAAAAGCATGGTTTCTTGTTGACAACAAGCATACATGCGACCATTTCGAGGAAGCATCGATGAGCACCATAAAGTATCAAAGCGGCCCGGCGGGCTGAATCGGACCGCAAATATCCCTCTGGATGCGTTCGAGGAATGCAGGGATTTCACTTTGCACTTTCATGACAGAGGGTCTAGTTATTAATTTCCCGGTGGCACATGCAGGGCACACAAAATCTTCATGATTGGGAAATTTTTAACATTAATGCCATGACCTTGTGAGTTGTTCACTATATTTCTCATCATTCTAAGACCAGGATGGCCTAATCTACCATGCCATAAAGAAAATAACTCGGAGCTTCTAAAAGCAGTCTTCAAGGAAGTATACACTTGGTGCATGAATATTCGTGTAGTACAACCCGATTCATATGAGGACATTTTTCTAATACCATTTTCCACATACTGCGTGCTTCACAATGCACAAGTATTCTTTGCCATTTTCTTCATTGGTTTCTCGTGAAAACCATTGGCGCGGATGTCTTTAAAGCTTAAGAGAGTGCGTTGATTCGAGGTACAAAGGGCTTCTTCAATTACCAAAGTTGTACCCATAGGCAATATAATAGTGGCTCTTCTGGCCGATTACATATGAGTCGCTTCTGCGATCGTAGTAATCTTTCGGCGTTCTTCGTGATCATTGAAATACTTAGACTCTCTTAAGATGGTATTTGTTGTGCCACTATCAACAATGCATATCTCTTCCATTTGGGCGCTACGATTTCTAGATAAAAGAAATATAATTCTAATCAGATAGAGGCAAAACAATCCAAATATTACTTGCAAAATTGAAGAATACTGGAATAAAGAATAAATTGCGTATTTATTCATGAAAGAAGTATGCTCTTCTAGAGCTTACAATTCATTATTCAAAGAAAAAGCTAACAACCATAATCTAAAAGAAATGCATTAAACAGAATCTGTGAAATATGCATTAATTTCTACTTCTATATCATCGGCAGAAGTTTTCTCTTCATTTGCCATAATAATGGCTGCAGCATCGATGTCCAGGGTATTCTGTGAGGATGAGGCAAGTGGGGTGTCTACATCCATGACGTCATCATCACCGATGTTGGCGAAGTGCGCCTCTGCGGGGGCGTTTTCCTTTGCCTTCTTCTTAGCCTGATATGCGTTGATCGCTTCCTTGGATTCTCGACATATCTTCGACCAATGTCCCCAAGTGCCACACTTGAAGCACGTTTGGTTCTGCTGCCATACGGCTTTGGCGTCGTCTTTTCTTTGTCATCCCTCTTCACGGGGCTTTGGACTTTCCTTTGGCACAGGGTCTCTCTTTCCACCACGCTTGCCCTTCTTTCTATGAGTGGGCTTTCTCACCTTGTAGCTATTGGCATTGACTTACGTGCGATGCCTCGTCGGTGGTGCGAGACATAGTTCTTGCGTAGAACATCGTCTTGCGATTCCGCAACTTGCATTACATCAATCGATTCGCTATACTCCTTGTATGCGTCGGCGATAGCTGCGTGCACTGGATAGCATTAGGGTGGAAGGTAGAGAGTTTTCTCAATCTTCTCTTCATCGGTGATCTTCTTGCCACATAGAGAGAGATTGGTACAAATTACGTGCAAGGCGGTTGTACTCGCCCCTCGATACGAAGTCCGCAAACCTCGGCGTACCCAATCTTGCTTGTGCTTGGGGCAAGATGGTGTACTTGAGCTTTTCGAACCGCTCAAGTGCGGTCCAAAGCTCAAGTGCACTCTCCTCACCCATATATTCATTCTTGAGTGGTGAGAGGTGGTGCTGAGAAAATGCGAGCTTGATCGTTACGCTCGGTGGTAGGTTTTGCGTCCTGCGAGGACCCTAGACCAATTCGGATCGGAGCTTCTTGCCCCCAAGGACGATCTTTACGTCCGATGCCCAAGTGAGATAGTTCTGACCGTGCGGGGCCAGTTCTTCAAACTCACGATTCACAATGCCAGACATCTGCATGATTTCAGAATTCTAGTGTAGATTACTGCGTGTAATCTGATAGAAAATGGTTGCAAAAGCATAAAGTGCAGAAAGAAATAAATTGCTATGCATTGCAATATTTTAAATAAAGCAACGGATTCAAAATTCATAAAGAATATTCATAAAACAGAGAAATTAAGCAAGAAAAATTAAAAACAGAGCCAAATAAATCTTCTTGATTTTCTGGCAATTTTTCAAAATTTTCTGCAATTTTTCTGCATTTTTTTTCTCTTTTTCTTTTCTTTCTTCTTCTTCTTTTTTTTCTTTTCTTTCGGCCGAACCGGCCTTTGGGCCGCTTTTACTTCTTGCGTGTGGCCTCTTGGCCCACTGGGCCGCATCATCATTGGGCCTTGAAGCCCTGCGTGGCCGAAGTAAAAGTTCCGGTTAGGATTCCTTCTCGAGTCGCCCGCCTGCCTTTTCTTTTGCCCGCCTGCGCCGCCAGAGCTCCTCGCGCCGCCTCCCTGCATCGCGCCTTGCCCGCCCGCGCCGCCTCGCTCCCCACGCCGTCCTTGTGTGGAGGTTCTCGCCGGGTACACTGGAGCCGGTGGCGGTGCTGCGTGATGGCGGCGGCCCCCGGCCGGCGGTCTTCGACGAAATCGGACGCAACGGCAGCGGCGAAGGCGGAGACCAGCGGCGGCGCACACGAGGCCGACGACGGCGAAGCGGCCGAGCGGCCGCGGTGGCGCCGCGAGGTCGAGGCGCCGTGGTGCGGCTTCGCCGCGCGGCGGCGACGCGTCCGTCTTGTGCGGGCGGGAAGCCAAGCGGCGACGATTGTTGGCATGGCGAGAGCGAGAGCTGTGGCAACGGCGGTCCGAGCGGCGCTGCGCCGCTTGCGTCTGGTGGCCGACTTCCTCGAGCGTTGCGTGGCGGGTGGCGGCGCTTCTTGCGCGGGCGGTGGCCGTGGTGGTGGGGTGGTTTCGAGCGAGGTGGCGGCGGCGGCCGTCTTGGCGGCGCGCGGTCGAGGCCAATGGCGCGATCTTAGGCGCCGTCGCGCGGCATCGGGTCGACGGCGCCGGTGGCTCTGGCGGCGTCTTGGTAGCGCAGCCGAGGCAACGCGGCGTTGCGGCGGCTTCGCCGGGCCGGCGGCTTCATGCGTGCTTGCCGCGGCGATGGCGTCCTTTTTCTAAATGAACAGTAAATGTAAACAGAGAAAAAAAACGATCTGTACTGTAGATACTTTGTCATTGTAGCTTCTTGCCATGTGACGAACAGCACCGGATGCGCAGGATAGATGCGAGTATAAAATTGACAAGCGATTAGATTCAATCGTTAATTCCCACCTTTTCTCACCTTTTCAATCTGAACTCCGGTAGAGCTTCGTGCTGATAACGTGTTAAGGAACCTCGCTATCGAATAGTCTGGGGTTCCCAAACAGATCTGAATTGGAGAACAGAAAGAGAGAGAGATACGTGTTTAGGGAGAAACAGCGGAAATTCTTTATTGCTAATGAATTCTTGTACATTAGGGGGGGACCCCTCCTCCTTTTATAGCGCTCATCTAGGGTTTTGGCTAAGGGACCACATGGGCCTTCAATGGGCTATTAGGGTTTCCCAACACATTTATCTAGTCGCTTCCTGGCCGAATGGTGCTTCTTCTAGCTTCTTCCATTTTTCCTCATTCTCAGGACTTACTTCCATCTCTACCCGAGTTGGGGTCTTGGCCATCTCCTAGCGCCACGCCAACACCAACCATACGCCCGGCCTTCTGCTGGCCTTACTTCTTCTTAATCCTAGCTTTAGTTCCTTCCTTTCCCCATTCTTTTGCTTCCTAGATTCTACTCTATTTCTTCATTTCGATGATATTTTTCTTGCTTGCAATGACCACGCCGACCGATGTCTACGCGGTGCGTCGCTAGCCAAGATCGCCGCCGCTTGCTTCCTCACCGGCTCGGTGAGGTCGCCACCTACCTTGCCTCACCTTGTGCTCGGGTCGCGCGGAGCGCCTGAGCACGCCCGAGTTTTCCTCACGCTAGCGGAGCCGCGCTTACGTCGTAACGCAAGGCCATCGCTCGGCCTCACGACCACTTGCTAGGCGAGCCAAAGCGGCCGAGGCGACGCGGCGCGGATGAGGTGGCGTGGTGCTGGACTCTGCTGGTCTGCGGAGGCGAGGCGTGACGCGGGCGAACCAAGGTGACCGAGGCGACAAGACGGCGGCGAATCCCGAGGCGGTGCGCGTGGCGACGCGGCGGCGCGATCTTTGGACTGCTGGTCTGCGGGAGAAAGCGGTGCGCGCAGGAGGCAAGCGTGGCGCGGGAAGCGGGCAAGTCGAGGCTGGCGCAGAGGCGGCACTCCGTGGCGGCGAGGTCGGAGTGCCTGCCGTGGTGGCGTGCCACCCGCGAGCCCGCGGCAGTGTGCCCATGCCCGACCGTGCTGGTGGGTCTTCGTGCCTCTGTGCTGGCTCCATGCCGGGTCGGCACAGACCCGGCCAAAACAGCCGTGCCGCCCATCGTGCCCGGTTTGTGAGCCTGGCACGGTCCGTACTACAGTATCGTGCCGGCCCGGCACGGCCCGGGCTTTGGGCCGTGCCTGACCATCGTGCTTCGAGCTGGCCCAAAAAGGCCTGCCCCGAGTGCCCACCTCTAGCCATGGATGACCTCGGACGAGCTTGGCGCCGGCGAGGATGATAACAGCGGCAGTGGGAAAGTCGTAAATCGGAACCCCACAGCCTTGGTGACCCCATCAGTGGCAACGGTGAGGCTGGAGGTGGCCTACGGGGCGGCCGAGGCGCGCAGAGCGGTGGACCATGGGTGGCCTTTGCGGTGACTAAGCAAACAATCAAGAACGGCGAAAATAGGCAGTGCATCAGCATCAGCGTGGTAAGAGGAACTAACCAGTGCATTCAATCGTGGAAGAGGAGGATTGTGGCGGCTTGCCGACAGCAACCCAAGAGCGGCACAGTGAGTTCCATGCGGCAGCGGCACTAGGGAGAAAGAGTGCACAAATTAGGAGTTGGGGAAGATAGAGGATGGTGTAGAGATGCTCCTGGTGGGAGGAATCGGATTATTTCTCACTCGTTGAGGAATTGCGACGACAGCAGCGAGTTTCGATCGAAACTACAGAAGATGATGACACCGGCTTGCTGATGTGATGAAGACCAAAATTAACTGAGGGGAAGTGGAGTTGGATTTGTGGAACATATTTCAACGCTAGAGGATTGGGATGGAGCTCACTGGGTCGACGGGGACAGCAAGGTTGATGCGGTGGGTACTGTTGAAGTATAAGTGAATTACTCACCTTTCCTCATCAGCTTAAGCTTTTGGGTGAACTGGTTGGTGTATGCAACTCAATATGGTATCAGAAGACTACCCGATCCTGCCTCCTCTTGATCCTATCTCCCTGATCTGATCATCTTTCTCCACCCACCTCCTCCGATGGCTCTTTCTGATGCCGACGCTGCCGCCAAGAAGGTCGCAGATGCCCGCCTTGCTACCACGTCCAAAGAAGACACCGTCGACAAGGTTGCACTATGGGCACAAGCCGTCGCCGTCTCTAGCGTCAAACTCATCGTTCCAATTACTCTCAATCTCCAGGCTGGAAATTATGCCCAGTGGCGTAGCCTTCCTTGAGACCCGTTCTGCTCTCCTCCTTGAAGAACTCATGTTGAACTCAGACTCCGACCCACCCACGGCGTTCATCGCAAATTGGGATGGCTCGTCCGCTGGCAACAAGACCTCTAGTGGTTCTGGTCGTGTTTCTTCTCCGGCCACCAGCGGTAACCAAGCGTGCAACAACCGATCCAATCGCCGCCGTAATTCCAGTCGTGGCAACAACAACGGTGGTTTCTCCAACAACAGCGGCGCGCGTTACCATCAGTCCGGCACCCCGTGGCCCTCCTTTCGATCTCCATGGGCTGGCTCTATCCACATGTGGCCTGGACAGAGCCCACGGCCCTCCCAGGGAATTCTCGGCCCATGACCACCAGGCGCGTTTGTCGCTCAAATCCCGGTTGGCGTCCCTGGCTCTCTTGCGTTGTGCCCCATTGCGCATCCATATGCTCTGGCCTCGGCGTATAATACTGCTTCACCACCACCGAACCAGTCACTGAACCAGCCTGCCTCCTAGGACCAACAACAGTTGATGCAGGCTTTCAACACCATGTCTTTGACGCCTCCTTTGTCGGACTGGTTCATGGATTCCGGGGCATCTGCACACATGACCTCGGACACTGGTACTCTCTTTTTCGCCACTCCAACCTCTTCCGCTGACTCTCCATATGCCATTATTGGTAATGGTTCGCGTCTTCAAATTACTCACACTGGCTCTACTTCTATTAATTTTCCCCACCATTCTTTTCAACTGAATAATGTCATCATCACTGCTTCATTGATCAAAAATCTTATTTATGTTCGTCATTTCACAATTGATAATCATTGTTCTGTTGAATTTGATTCTTTTGGTCTCTCTGTGAAAGATCTTCACACCAAGAACGTGATCATCAGGTGCAATAGTCGTGGCGATCTCTATCCTCTCCATTGGCCGCCTCCAGCTCCTCATGCACTCTCCACCACCACTTTGTCACCTACTCTGTGGCATCGTCGTCTTGGACAGCTTGGCAACCAAGCGTTATCTCATCTTGCTCGTGCTTTACACATTTCATGTAATAAGCATGTTGTAGACCACTTATGTCATGCATGTTAACTGGGCAAGCATGTTCATCTACCCTTTTATCCTTCCACTACTCACACTACTTGCACTTTCGAGTTATTGCATTGTGATCTGTGGACCTCGTCGATCCCTAGCATTTCTGGTTATAAATATTATCTCGTTGTCCTTGATGATCATACTCACCATTTGTGGACATTCCCGCTTCGACTCAAATATGATGTTTTCGATACTCTTCGCAATTTTTTTTGCTTATGCCAAAACTCAGTTCTCATCTACTATTCACGGGATTCAATGCGACAATGGTGGTGAGGTCGACAATCATGTCATGCGCCTCCACCTTCTCTCCCATGGCATAGCGCTCCGCATGTCATGTCCACACACCTCCCAACAAAATGGCAAGGCCGAACGTATTATTTGGTCCACCAATGACATTCTTCGCTCACTTTTGTTCCAAGCTAGTATGCCGCCGCCTTAGTGGGTTGAGGCTCTTCACACCGCCACCCATATCCTAAATCTCCTCCCCACAAAATCTCTCAATTTCGGGATTCCCCACCAAGCTCTCTTTGGATCCGCCCCTGATTACTCATATCTTCGTGTTTTCGGTTGCCGGTGTTATCCAAATCTTTCCAGCATTGCTCCACACAAACTTGCGCCGCGCTCCAAGTCCTATGTTTTTCTTGGGTACCCTGCACATCACAAAGGATATTGTTGCTTGGATCTTACCGCAAATCGTATTATTCTCGGTCGCCATGTTGTATTTGATGAAAATTCCTTTCCTTTTTCCGAGCAGCCTAACCCACCCATGCCATGTGAGTTTGATTTTCTATCTACAGCTGCTCATGCTCAACATATGGCGCCGACCCCTATTGGTCGTTCTTCCAACTCGATCCCTCCAGTGCTCCCTCCTTCTAGCCAGGCAGTTTCCTCGACTCAGTCAGGCTCCTCAAATTCACAGCATCATGTGCTGCCTCACCTTAACATACTCCCGCCGCCCACCACTATACCTTCCACACCAGTCCAACAGCCGGTTTTGTCCAGTGCGCCATCGCTTGTCCTTGCTTCTCCTGCTTCCCAATTTGCGCTGCCACACACTGTCGTGCCTGTAACTCCAATTATCAATGTGCACGGCATGACGACCCGTTGGAAGTGCGGCTTAAGCGCGGCTTTCGACAGCCGGTGGATTGGCTCAACTTGCATGTCGTCGTTCCTTTGCCGCTTCCTCGTACCTATCGCGCTGCTCTTAATGACGAAAACTGGCGTCGCGCTATGGAACAGGAATATGCTGCTTTACGCAACAACAATACGTGGGAACTTATTCCCCGACCCCGTGATGCTAATGTTGTTTCCGAAAAATGGATTTTTCGACACAAGTTGAAGCCTGATGGCTCCTTGGATCGATACAAGGCGCGATGGGTCATCCGCGGGTTCTCTCAATGACCCGGTATCGACTTCGAGGAGACGTTCAGTCCTGTCGTCAAACCGGCCACTGTGCGCACCGTCCTCACCATTGCGCTCGCCAACAAGTGGCCGATTCACCAGCTCGACGTCAACAACGCTTTCCTTAACGGCACCTTGGTGAGACGATATCGTCAACGACCCTCACGCTTTGTCGATCTGGCGCGCGCACACACGTGTGCCGCCTCAACCGCTCTCTTTACGGCCTCAAGCAGGCGCCCCAGGCTTGGTTCAGTCGCTTTGCGACATACCTTGCCTCCCTTGACTTCTCGGCGTCCAAGGCCGACCCCTCGTTGTTCATCTATAGCCGCGATCGTGACCTCGTCTACCTACTTTTGTACGTCGATGACATCGTTCTCACCGCCTCTTCACTGGCCCTGCTTCGGCACGTCATCGACTCCCTTCACCATGAGTTCTCTCTTAAGGACCTTGGTGATCTGCACTTCTTCCTTGGCGTCTCCGTCACGCGCACCGCCATCGGCTTCTTCCTCAGCCAGCACCAATACATCGAGGATATCCTCGCACGTGCCGGCATGACAAACTGCAAGCCGTGCAGTACGCCTGTCGACATCAGCAACAAGCTTCCGTCTGTCGGTGACCCTATCGCTAATCCCACCGACTACAGAAGCATCACCGGAGCTCTTCAGTACCTGACCTTCACGCGTCCGGATATCGCCTACGCTGTTCAGCAGGCTTGCCTTCACATGCACGACCCATGTGAGCCACACGCCAACTTGCTCAAGCGGATTCTTTGTTATCTCAAGGGCACCATCGACCACGGTTTGCAGCTGCATCACACTACATCGACCTCGCTCACCGCTTACACTGATGCTGATTGGGTCGGCTGTCCTGACACTCGAAGGTCTACCTCGAGCTACAGCGTGTTCCTCGGCGACAACCTTATCTCATGGTACTCCAAGCGTCAGCCGACGGTTTCTCGCTCTAGTGCTGAAGCTGAGTACCTGGTTGGTGCATGCAACTCAATAGGTACGACGACGAGGTCACCGAAGCTGAGGACGAAGACATCACATTTCCAACAATCCTATATGAGAGAGGGGGAATGGAGGTGACGGATGGAGAGAAGAATTCGAGGAGAGCTTGGAGGGCATGGTGGCGGTGGACCATGCTCACCCGAGCACTGGGAATGGAGTGGCGGCCGATGGTCGGGATGACGTGCCCGAGCTCCTAGAGCTCATGTTCTCCACTCGAGGAGGAAGAAGATGGTGGGGGAGAGGGGTGCTCAACTCGGCGTTGGCTTTTACGGACCTGAGGGAGGCGGGGTCGTGCCGTGTTGGCCGTCGGCAAGGAATGAACGAGGAAAAAAAACGAGAATGCTAAGAGGAACATGCATGTAAAAGGCTCGCGATAAAATCCAACAAATGAAGATATTGGGCTCGACGAAGTTCTCGCCGGACTTGAAGAAGAGGATGACGATGTTCTGGTGGACTTCACCAAAACCAAGAGAACACGTTGTAGAGGATGCTCGGGAATGCTACAGAAGAAAATGGAGGCCAAATGGTGCAGAGCTTAGTTCAAAATCCCGACGAGAGTTCGGATTTTGGCCAGGGATGAGATTCCAAATCCCAACCGAATAAAAAAAATCCAAATTATTACAGTATTTTCAAACCCTGATGCATAGAAGAGGTCGGAAGAGCTCGCCGAAGCTGTTGCTGAAGTTAGGGAAGAAGAGCTGGCCCAGTCAGATACACCGTGGCACTTGCGTGGTAGTGAGGTGGATACGACATATGCGTGGCGTCAGGGGTGGCAACCCTCCGTAACAAAGGGTCCTCATCTTGTACGTATGGCATGTGGGCCCTATATATCAGCACGGCTAGGGCGTGGTGAAACTGCAGTTAGGTGAAAGTTTAGTTCGCTAAAGTTGAAGTTTTATAAAACCCAAAATAAATGTTACAGCAAACTGATAATTTGGCAACTAAAGTTACAGTGTCATAAAATTTACTCTTTTTTGTATGCTGTCGTAGATCTAAGCTAATGTATATTTCTTAGTTTCTATATTTATCGGTTTTTATCAAATATGTTTCTTTTAGAAACAACCCACCGTTCTCCTCTGTGTAATATACATTCTTTCCGATTTATAGTTTTATTGATTTTTAGCAGTATTCTTTTATAGTTAATTATTGTACTATCCACCAAATAACAATTGCTATATTGGAAATCATATTGATATTCACTACATCTAGCGTTTGTATATACTAAGGTAAGTTATATTTTTGTACTCTAATATTTATCCATTGTTACTGACACATTTATGAGTTCATAAATAAATATAAATGGTTGCTAAGTACATTTGTTATATATCATGAGTTATAATTGTTATGAATAAATACTTGCAGATTCTTCACTTCTATTTACATAACAAATAACTCAGATAATTTTTTGGTCATATTTTTGTACTCTAAAATTTATCCATTGTTACCGACACATTTATGAGTTCATAAATAAATATAATGGTTGCTAAGTACATTTGTTATATATCCTGAGTTCTAATTGTTATGAATAAATACTTGCAGATTCTTCACTTCTATTTACATAACAAAAAACTAATATAATTTTTTATTGTTGGTGTCTATACTTGATAAGCCATGATAGTTCAGGAACAATGGTTCGCCTTGGTAGAGACAGTATAGCTTTCAGCTATAATGGAATAGAATTTAGTCCTTGAATTAAGAGTGCACATACCGCAATCAAATTCTATAGCTAATTGGTGGCATTTTGTTGCAGCCGATTCAAAATAAGAATACCTTCATCTATTCTCATGCCAATAACTTATGTGATAGAGTGGAGCTACAACAAAGTATTCTACCAGTACGGAATGTGTCAACCTCAAATGTTAACACCCGCAAGGATAAAGTATACAACTTTGAATAGAACATTTAGTTGCAACAAAGCTACTGAACAACTTGGTTACAAACCTATTGTGTCACTCAAGATTCTTACTTCAACTCTTTTAGGGTGTCATTCTCTCATTGTATTTTTACTTCTTTTTATTTGAATAAAAAGCTCACACATTTTCTAACTTAAATTGTAGGATGGTGTAAGGATAACTGCTAAATCGTACGGTTGCTTGAGAGATACAAATTCATCTTGAAAGCCAAAAGGTACACGACTACATGCATATTCTATAATCTCTAAATTCTCGTTTTATGGGTTAGAGCATATCACTGGCCTCTTTGGAGTCAGAGTACACTGCTAATCTTGACCATATTAGATCTGGATCTATGGCACCTAATAGTAGCTACTTAACAATATGAAATGCAATGAGTTATACTAATGAATACCATGATTTGTATATTAACGGGAAAACATAAAGGAGATTTCTTCTACAAAATAATGGCAGAAAACGTTTATGATTATTAGTACCTGCTCAACATCCCATCCTGGTCAATATTTATCATTTAATTCTACTACACTCTAGAACATTATTAAACATTTATAAAGATAACGCCAACCCACCCACTCCTCTACATCTCCATTTTTCATAATATATTTACGGGG
The DNA here is from genome assembly GCA_036346275.1 of Otatea glauca. Taxonomy (NCBI): domain Eukaryota; kingdom Viridiplantae; phylum Streptophyta; class Magnoliopsida; order Poales; family Poaceae; genus Otatea; species Otatea glauca. The sequence continues at coordinate 28,706,261 of CM070722.1, read as the reverse complement.
GAATCAGGATATACCACTCCATTCGTTGACACTTCAAGAAATGCCACTCGTTATCTCAATGACATATGGGTCCAGGGACCACATGTCATTGAGACAATAAGTGGTATATCCTGAAATGCCAACGAATAGAGTGGTATATCATGAATTTTCTATATTTTTTTGCACAATAAATATGACTACTCCCTCTATTCTTTTCTAAATGACATTTTCATAGATTTATTTGTATTCTTTCGTAAATAGCGTTATGAATTTTCTATATTTGTTTGCACAATAAATATGACTACTCCCTCTATTATTTTCTAAATGACATTTTCATAGATTTATTTGTATTCTTTCATAAATAGCGTTTACGCTTTCGAGCTAAAACATAGGCATATCTGCCAAACAACCCTCCAATAGTTTATTGCTCACTTAGACTAATAAGATGGTAAAAGAGGGAAATTCAATAGGGGAGTAGTAGTAATTTTGTGTATATTTCTTAATTTGTGTGCATAAGGATAGAATTTCATTTAAAGAGAACAAATGGAGTAAAACATTGTTCAAAGTATATTGTCTCACTATCTCGAATCAAGTTACAGTATTGCTACACATTATGAAATTTTGAGTAGAAGCTTACATTATCAAAGCTAGGAGGTGTAAACCAATGTTAAGATTGTGACGTACGAGATACTGAGGGTGTGGACCATTTGTGTGCACAAATTTTGTAAAGTTTAATGGTACATTTAATATTACGTGTGTATTCATTTTTTTCATTCTTGTATTAGGCTACTATAGTAATACTAATTGTATTGAAGATGCAGGATAGTTCTTTGAAAAGATGATTAGCAAAGGTGAAAGGTGATGATGCTTCCATAAATAAAATTTAAATGTCTTCATGAATAAATCTCGTGGAGGGGGCTAAGTTGTCATGGATTGTAATTTTGTTTTGTGAAACCTTTCTAAGTTTATATTGATTGTGGCTTATCTAATTTTAGTTGTCACTCGTCAAGAATGTAAATGATAGTATATTTTTGTTTATGTGCATTCTGTTGTACAATTTGTTTTTACATTATTACATATATGCATTGCTTTTAGGTATACGATATCCAATTTCTATTTTTGATGTTAACCGGAGGACATGCCTCACACACTATCACTGTCGATGTAGCATGCTAGCATAACGACCTCCACCAGCCATCAGGGGCCTTTGGCCTTCCTCCCCCTACGACATCGAGAGGCATCCCATGATATATAGGTGTAAACGAAATAAACAATATCATTAGGTATTTTTTTCATGTTGGTATATTACATGTGAAACAATTTAAAAATGCTTAGTTATATGTACTTTTCACATATCTAAACAGGTACCAAATTTAGCACTTCTGATACAAACATATACCGGATTTTTGCGAAGACCCACTAGCAAGTGGGGGAGTATGTCAAAAACCCTCCTGCATCTCAGAGTTCATCAAAAGCCCACCCACAAGTTATGTATAGTTGCAATGCCCCCCACCCCCCCTTGAATGGCCAATTTACTCACTGAAGCTCCTACATGGTGCTTGCGTGGTAATCACAGTACACCGGTTTCGTAGACTATAAGCAAGGAAGATTTGTCAGCTAAGTGTAGGGCATAAGCCAAACACGGGAGAATAAAGCGCGATAAAAGAGTAAAGAATAAAGGGACAACGAAGAAGGACAATTAGAACCAACCGCCGATGTTCCAATCGTGCAGGAGGATTCTCGTGGTCTAGATGGACATATACACGATCCCATCTACAAGAGACAACCAGGTTAGTAGTTTTTGACTTTTAGGAGCTCAACGAGTAAATTGGCCATAGGAGGGATTGGCAACCACATAGAACTTGTGGGTGAGTTTTTGATGAATTTTGAGATACAGGTAGGTTTTTGACAAACTTTTTCACTTGCATATGGGTTTTTGCAAAAACAAATCCTATATATAGAGGAGATATATCATGTGTGCATCTTTCTGGATTATTGATATGTTACTAACCATTTGGGTATATATCCAGTCTAGCCAAAGTAGTTGTATTAAGATTTTAAGAAAATATTTTGGACCATAGGCTACTGTACAAGCCATTACAAACACACACGTTGGTCCAATATCCACACGTCGGCTTTGGTAACGAGTCAAATATGCCCAATGCCACCATATCGCACACCCCGACCACCCACTGAACTAACAAAAGAGAGAAAATTGATCGTATGCCATGAGTTACATGCATCATTCATAATATGGGACTCAGTTGCCAGTAATTAATTATTTACCCTATTTTTTCATAAAATCCTTGATTTCTTGTCGTTTCCGTGATTTTAAATGCTTTTCCAAATATTCTGGCCGTTACCCCCACACGAAAAGACCAAAGTGCCCTCAGTCGCGACTGGCTGCCTATGTGGTAGGGTCGAGCCAGTCCGACCCCAACCCACCACGCCACTCCACCTCGACCCCCCTCTCGCTCTCTGCTCTCTCTCGACTGAAGCAGCGATCCCTACGGCAATAACCTTCTCCCCCAAATCCGACGGTGGCGGCTCAGGAGTGACTCGAAACCAGGTATCCTCCCCCTTCCAAATGGGTTCCTCTTCCTTCTTCAACCATCCTTTTCAGTTTCATTTTGATAGATTTGCTCAATACCTAAAATCCTAGGTTGTCGGATGGGTTGAGGTTGAGTTTTTGAAGAGCACAAGGGATCCAAAGGGGTATGTAACATTACTATGTTCTTGTTGATTGCACAAATTTTCCCTTGTTTTCCCGTTGATCTGAGCTGAGTGAAACGTAGTAAAGAACTGTTGGTACTGATCAGTCTATAAAGGGGAACATTGTAACTATTGGGCACTTGTGCATCACGGAATTTACCCAAATTATCCATGGGGCAACTCATTTTGCACCAAATTTCTCCAGTATCGCACACCCCTAAAACCCTAACCAAACCCTAGCTAGGGTTCACAATTTCGTTTCGTTCGCGAAAATCGCTAGCCCCAAGGTAGCGGTTTTCGCGAAAAATCGCTCGAAAACCGCGAAAAACCGAACGGTTTGCAAATTTAAAATTTTTGAAATTTGGTCAAACAAGATCGCGAAAACCGCGGTTTTTGGAGAAAACCGCAAAAACCGCCCGAGGTTGGAAAATTGGGGGGAAATGCAAAAAAAAAATTGTAAAATTTGTAGAAATATAGGGAATGCTAAAATTGAGTAAAAATGAAATAAATATATAAATAAGGTATGTGAAAATGTGAAAAAAATTCCAAAATGATCTCTCCTAAATTTGGAAAAAAATCGACATGACCTTTGCTATATTTTAGAGAATTAGAAGTTGTAAGTTATGTATTAGCAATAATATGTCAATAAATAATCTTTCATTGCAATACTACAATCACACAAGTGCAAAAATCGGCATTTACATAACTACAAAGCAAAATCATTCGCAATTTCACTACCATTTACTTGTCAACACCATTTACATTATAATGCATTTAAATTGAAGTTGTGGAGTAGGCATAAGCATAGCTTCGTCACTCTTCCATTGTCGCAAAAATGACATGTTCGACCTACATGAACGGAATGTCGAAAACCGATGACAGAAGGAAAAATGGTGAAAATATAAGAACAAATTGAAAAAGTTGCATTTTTTTACAAATGTACAAAAAATCCCAATTAATCTATAAAACACCTAAGAGAAATTTTACATTTTTTTAAATCATTTATTTCTTCTAAAAAATCTAAAACAGAAATTAATGAAAAGGAACAAATACACTGTCACATTTTTATAAAATAGTAAAATGATTTATTATATTATAAAATTTTAATGAAAATATAAATAGTGAAGGACCGAGATGGCGAACAGAGGGGGGTGAATGGTCGCAAATAAAAATTCCCCCAAAATACTCCAACAAAAACCTTGACAAGATCGCTCAAAAGGAATTGTGAAAAACCCGAAAAACTAGACAACTATGTGTACCCCAAGCTTGCATGGATAAGTACCATAAAATATGTGGGGATTTTTGAGTCACAATCCTGGTTGTCTAGTGTCCAAAATAAAGAGGAATCAATTCAAACTCTTGCTTTTAGAAAGGACATCAATTCAAATCACAAAAGTCACTTTCAGAAAAGCAAAAGCAGGATTTCCAGAACTTGTCCTCAATTTGCACAGGAGGTTGGTGGGTTTCTGTAGCTCACAAAATTTTGAGACTTTTTCTCCCTGTGATAATTAGAGTCATGAAGAACTCCACCAAATTTCTCCTCAAAAAGCCTTACAGAAAAAACAGGAAAAATCGAAGAACACAGTCTGGTCAAAAACTTCGAGCAGAAAGTTTGGGTCTCGGTTTTCACCTCATGACACCCAAACGGTGCAACAAGTGAACTCCAAAATTTTTCTGTAAGCGGATATCAGAGTCCCGCACCTCCTCCAATAAGAATCACTCAAAAAGGATTTTTCTATATTTTTACAAAAATCAAACACTGACTGCTGCTTGAAGAACAAGTTCAGAACAAAGTTGGAACTTGAAAGAAAAGATGTTCTCTACTCAATCCAAGAGTGCAAAAGAGATGTAAAACCATATGAACACACTCAAAACATCCAAGAACAGCAGCATTTAGAAGGAGGGGAGGCAAATCCAAATTACTTGAAAGTAAATTGCGGAAAGTAAATGCTGAATTTAAATTGTGTAAAGTAAAGACATAATGTAAATGCATAAAATAAATTCAGAGGTGGATGAATAAAACTTTCATTTCTGGAAGGGGAGGTTACAAAGCCTCACATTCATGTGGGCAAAGCTCAAATGAGCATCAAAACCTCAACACCTTCAAGGAGAGGAGGCTACCCTCCACCCCTATTTATACTACTCTTGGGCCACCTACCACCCTTGGATGAGTCCTCAACCCTAGAGCACTCATCTAAGGGCTAGGATTAACCACACACACAGCCATGCAAGGCTAACCCAAAACCCACACATACCGGGTTTTCTTGCACGATTTTCAAAGCATACTACCTAGACCCGCTAACCTATCAACTAGACCGCAATCCGACGGCCCTCATTGATCCACGCGCATCTAGCTAGCATCATCTCCTTTCCTTGTCTTCTTGACTTGCCCGGACTCCGTCTTGATCATCTTCCGCGATCTCCCAACCGTCTGGACCTCCGACGCTCTCGCCTAGTCCGGTCATCCTTCGCCTCACCATGACCTAGCACCGTCGTCCTGCAACCATCAAAAACAAGGAAACTCCTCACATAGCAATGCCCACAAAGATGTGCAATAAACCATGCAACTCATCACTACCGCGTCCATACGACCGGTACTACCACTCCTGGCAAAGACAACTCAAATTGCTTCATTTTGAAAATCAAACCAAATCAAACTCAAACTTGAGCACACCTTGCTCAAATAAAGTCAAATACTCATCACAAATATGGATGAACCTCCACATGGTCCTTCAAATAGTTCCAAAGGATCATGTATTAAAATTTTCAGAAATATTAGACTTCATTTATTGCCCATATAAAATCAAAAACAGAAGAGCATATACAATGATAATAGCACTTTCAGAATTTAAAAAAATACACATATCTGATCATCATCTCAAAATTTTACATAATCATTTTAATGACGTTATAACATCACAAAAAAAGTTTAAGAAATATTAGACTTCATTGTTTGCCCCTAGAAAATAAAAAACTAAAGAGCATATATTGTGATAGTATCACTGTCAAAATTTTTAAAAAATTTACATATCTGATAATAATCGAAAAATTTTATAGAATCATTAGGATTACCTCAGGAACGCACAAAAAAATTGTCAAATTTTTTTGTTAAATTTCTTCAAAATTTTTAAATTTACTATTCATCTGACCGGTTTTCCGAACGTTTTAATTACCGAACCGGCTCGATACGGATGGTTTTCGTCGGTTTTTTTAACCCTTGCCCTAGCCTTGTGCTGTTCAACCCTAACAGGTACCAATTGCAACAATCCACAAAGCTGAACACTACAAAGGAGTTGAGAACTTACACCAGGTTGATTCCTTGGACACTTGATGAACAACTTCCTGGGGTAGTTCTTCATCTTCGACGTGAGCTCGATGACCTTTTCCAATCCGCAAGTAGGGCGATCCAGCAAGGGCAAACAGCTCTTCTCGTGCCCTGGCAACGACACCCTACTTGGGAGAGAGCGGGCAGAGGAGCTCCCCTGCGGCATCCGCGCCGCCATGGCGCTATCTTGGTCATTGCCTTGGTCGAGGGAGAGCAGATAGCGAGACGGGGGGATTGGGGTGGAGCGACAGGTGGGTTGGGATCATAGGCTGCTGGTCCCAACAAGGGAAAAGGGCGTTAGCATTGTCCTGATCAAATCGAGTGTCTGAATCAATGAGGGATACAAATGTCGCCAAAATTTCAGATTTCGGGCTACCAAGAAATCTAAACTATCGATCAAATAGAAAAAGTTAATAAAATTTGAAATTGCTCCAGTAAGTCGAAGTTCCGTTTTTTTCTCGACGAAATTTCACTAAATTCCCCTGAAATTTCGTGGTTTTTGGCCGATTTTCAAACTTTTAGGGCCAGATTTGGTCTAATAACCCTTAAGAAAGTCATCTTCTATGAAAATTTGTTGAAAAACTGAATTTTTTATATATTTTAAAATTTTCGTAGAAACACCGTCAGATTTTTATAAAATTTTACAAGCTTGATAATCATTTGAAAAATTTATGTTACTATCTTTAGTAGTGTAGGATCATATATAACAATTTTCAAAATAATTGAACTTCATTTTCTATCTTTAAAAAATAAAAAACTGAATGAATATAATTGGGACAGTAACTTTGTCAGAATTTTATAAAAATTTTCGAGTGTGATCATGATCTAAATTTTTAATGAGAGATTAAGAATTTCCTCAGTACCATTTCATAAAATTTTCAAAAAATTTCAAATTTTTTATTTTTGTCAATCAAATCCATGTAAGCAATTAACTTCATTTGTTATATTATATTTCAAAACTCAAAAAGAGAAAGACATAAATGGTATCTGTGTTGTAAGAATTTTATAAATTCACTGGAGTATGATCATGATTCAAAATTTCTATGAGATCTTAAGAATTTCCTTATCAACCTACTATAAAATTTTCAAAAAATTTAAACCTTTTTTTATTACTAAACCAAATATATGTATTAATCATCAGGTTTTTATCAAGACGTAGCACTGTCAAAATTTTTAAAAATTATTTATACATGATCATCATCTAAAAAAATTTATACAAACATTAATGTTATATCAGGACCATTAAAAAAATTCAAAATTTTCTAACGTGGTTTGAACCATTTTTCATTTTGTTCAAGTTTGTTGGTAAGCCATTTAACAGGACGGCAGTACTGTCCGAATTTTTAAAAATTCATGAAATTTTATCATTATCTCAAATTTTTGTGAGAATATTAGTGATACATCAAAACCATACAAAAAAATTCAAAATTTTCTAACGTGGTTTGTACCATTTTTCATTTGGATCAAACTTCCCGATTAGTGTTTTATGAGAACGATAGCAATGTTTGAATTTTTCAAAATTCCTCAAATGTGATAATCATCTGAAATTTTTATGAGAACATCATTGATATATCAGGAACCTCCAAAAAATTCAAAATTTCCATCGCTGTTTGGTCCACTTTTCAGTCGGTGCAAATATACCGAAATTTCAGGATTTTTCGGCGAAATTTCGTTTTTCTCGTTAGAAAACGAACCGGATTTGAATTTTTGTTTTTGAATTTCGAACATGATTAGTCCGAAATACCCGAATTTTGTTGAAATTTCGGATTCCAGTCCCAGGTGATATTTTATCCGAAAACGAAATTTGAATCCTTGATCTGAATCGTCTAATGATGTGTTATGTAATCACAGGGACTGCAAGTTAAGCGGTCTTCGGTTCTTAGTGTTATCCGATCAAGTCAGTAAACGGTATGATTATCTAATAATGTGTTACTATAGTGTTTTGGTACCGTGTACACTATAGTGAAAAATTGGTACGTGTTTTTGAACATTATTTTTGAAAGAACTGTACCGTCGCTTAAGGCCCTGTTTGGATTCATTAGTGCTAATAGTTAGCTAGCTATTAGCTATTAGCTGGCTAATTATTAGCAGGGGTTATTTGGATCCGCCTGCTAATAAAGTTCATAAAATCAGCCAATTAAAGAAAAATAACCATAATACTCTTTTAGTAGGATAGTGGACGAGTGGACAGGGACACTCGAGTGGATAGGGTTGGAGTGAGGGCAAAAGTGTTAATTGGCTATCTATTAGCAGCTTTTAGTAGGGTACAACCTGCTAATGGACTAATTGTTAGCAGGATAAGTTGCTAATAATTAGCAGGTCTATTAGCAGGTCTGTTTGGATCCATAGCTGCTAATTTTAGCAGCTAACTATTAGTGCTAATGGATCCAAACAGACCCTAAGTTTGGGACTGCACTAATCTCCGTTCCCAACGAGGGGCACTTTCATATTTTCACGTGGAGTTAATGGCTAGACTAACTGGAAAAGCATTTAAAATCGTAAAAATGGCAAATAATCAAAGAATTTAGGAAAGATAATTACCGGAAACTTAGTGGTTTACTAGTATAGTGTCAGTGCTAACGCTACGACGGTAGTACATCTGCTTATCAATTAAATAAAAGATAAGTATGAATATAATACTTAATAATAAATAATCTTGTGATCACATTATACGTACTACATATTTAGAAGGAGAGCGAATCAAACAAGGAAATAAACAGAGAGGATCTGCATGCAAGGAAACCAGACTTGAATTGCCAAAACTGTATGTACTACATATTTGGAAGGAGAGCGAATCAAACAAGGAAATAAACACGGAGGATCCGCATGCGAAGGTGTTGCCCTTGATCTCCTCCACGTCTGCTCGCCGACAAGATCGCCTCGCGAGTCGGCGTCGGCAACCTCCACCGCCTCACCGTTACTGCAAGAAGGTACGCGTCCATCTCCGTGGTCGATCGCGCGCCAAGCCTCTGGTGTAGTCGGCACGGGGGCGGGTCGAGCCGCGAGCGTGATATGTCATCCTAGAAAGCCGGACCAATAATAGCTTCTCTAATTATCATCCAAATATGAATGCTAACATATAGCACCATTTGTGCGTCTGATTGAGGCTAATTATTATCGAATATCATTACTTCCATAGTGTATTTAGGAATAAGTCCTAAAATGAACTTATTCCTTATATTTATCACACGATAATTGCATTTCATACACACATTCCTTATATAATATTTTTCGCTAAATAATATTATAGCGACGGTACGTGAGCGCCTTGTATAGGATGTGGTGCACATGCATGAATAGAAGAAAATTAAGCGCGCGATTCATGGTACTGACTGGTATGGTAAATATTGAATCGAAATCAAATGGGTTTAGATTTGCAACATAAATTCCATATATATAGTTCAATTGAAATATATATGTGCGGGCTCTCCTGTTGTGGGCCATATGAATGAATGAGTTAGACACATTAAACAACAGCCATCGGATGTGGGTGAGTAAAACTGAGGAAAGATTTGAGACGTTCATTTTGATGAATGCAAGTTTTTGGGGACGTTTTGCTGGGTGCACGAACATTAAGCTATCTCTAATGAGGTGCATTATTTAGGGTGGACGTAGGAAAAATTACTTAGGCGCATTATAAAGGGGTATAGATAATGGCTCATGTAACTCGTGGCAAATGGTCAATTTTCTAGGGGTAAAAAAACAAAGTAGCGCAAACGGCACAGATCGGATCGCAGATCACCCACGGGGCGGGCTAGCATTCAGAATGCATAGAACTGCGCACAGCGTGTGTCTGTGCGTCTTGACATCCTAGAATCTGACGACGACGACGAGAGGGATGGAGGCGGCGGCCGGAGGCGGCGGGAGGTGGTGCGTGGTGACCGGCGGGCGCGGCTTCGCGGCGAGGCACCTCGTGGCGATGCTGCTCCACTCCGGCGAGTGGCGGGTGCGCGTGGCCGACCTGACCCCCGCCATCGCGCTCGACCGCGACGAGGAGGAGGGGATCCTCGGCGCTGCACTCCGCGAGGGCCAAGCCGCCTACGCATCCGCGGACCTCCGCGACAAGGCCCAGGTCGCCAAAGGTGTGTGATCCCAGATCGTTAGGCCGGGTAGGGTTTGGGGGTCATGTGGTGTCTGATTCGTGTGGGTGTGGATCAAGAGCTCGGATTGTATTAGTTTATTGGGTCGCTCCAGAAATAGGTGGGACTTGGAGGAACCAATGATGCGCGATATGTGAGCACATGATTGAGTTCGCAATGGAGCTGTTTTGCCTTAGCGTGTTCTAGTTTAGTTTGATAAATTGGTGTGCTAAGACTAATGATAGATAAAAACTATTTATCTACATTGATAGATGCAATCTTGATCTTGTTGTCACCCAGCGCTCTATTAACTTGACGTTATATTTATCACCAGCTGTGAGGTCCGTTTAGTTGCAAGACGGTTTAGTGCTTGATTTTGGCCCCAGCTTTTGCTCCTGCATTGATCCCGTGGAACTTGTTAATTGTTTCACTAAGGGTCTTCTATGATATGGATGCAAGAAGTCGTGGCACAAAACCAGGAATTGAACTTTGGTATATCCGGATTTATCTGTTGTTTTACTTTCAGAGGCCTCTTTGTTAGTTGCAGTTATCTTAGCAGTACTCCAGTTTGTTAAGTTTCTTGAAATCTTAAAACTACAAGTTCACATCCTGATACTTGTCTCCTTTAATTCCTATGGCAAAAAGGTGTTTATGGTCATTAGTTTAGTTGTTTGATGTCTACTGCCTTTGTTCTTATGTTCATTGTATGTGTTCTTTGTATGCAGCTTTTGAGGGGGTCGAAGTAGTTTTCCATATGGCTGCTCCAGACTCATCCATCAACAACTTCCATCTTCATTATTCAGTTAATGTTGAGGGTTGGTAATGCTAACTTGTATGCTGGGCAGCTTTGGTTCCTGATTACCCCATATACTGACTTTTGTTTATGAGATGGCATCAAGTCGATTTCCTGTTGTTCTTCTATGTATTGCTATTAACAATGCTGATTAGACTCCTTTTCATTATTTTTATTATTTTGGATGTCACGTAATACAGTAAAGTTTGTTTATTTAATGACTTGTATAACACACTTCACAGGAACAAAGAATGTCATTGATGCTTGTATCCGTTGCAAGGTGAAGAGACTTATCTACACTAGTTCACCAAGTGTAATTTTTGATGGAGTTCATGGAATTTTTAATGCAGATGAATCAATGCCTTACCCAGATAAGGTTTGTTTTCATATGGATTACATTCTTTTTGTTTGTCATTGGTTCATGATTATTTACAGCTTTCCTGACAAGATGTTTTCTTACTCCAGTTTAATGATTCATATTCAGAAACAAAGGCAGATGCAGAGAAATTGGTGATAAGGGCTAATGGTAGGGATGGGCTTCTTACTTGTTGTATACGCCCAAGTAGCATTTTTGGCCCTGGTGATAAGCTACTGGTTCCTTCTCTGGTTGCTGCTGCAAGGGCAGGAAAGTCCAAAGTAAGAACAGCTACATGTGTGTACATTTCTGTATGCTAAGTTCATAATTTATTAGTCTATCTCAATGCTTATGTTCACATGTTGATATTGATAATTTATGAATCCCCATATAATAGATTCAAAATGCTATTTGTTTTTTATTAGTAACATAAATCATACCGGACAAAATAAATACTTTAAGCATACTGACCTGCCTTATCTGTTCTTTTGTTCTATTTTCCAGAGAGCTTCACACCGAAGTGATTAAACTACTTTCTTTTGTTTTATTGTCTGGAATATAGTTCCCGAAAAAAGATGCTATTTGATTATATAGTTATATTTTCATTCGCAGTACATTATTGGTGATGGGAACAACTACTATGATTTCACCTATGTCGAAAATGTGGCATATGGCCATATTTGTGCAGAGAAAACTCTGTCGTCTGAAGATGGTGCAAAGAGAGCTGCTGGAAAAGTAAGGCCGTTGGTTAACATTAACATCTTAATTTTAAGATTCCATGACATGATTTTATGTTCCTTTTCCAGACCTACTTCATAACAAATATGGAGCCTATAAAATTCTGGGAGTTTATGTCATTGATTCTAGAAGGTCTTGGTTATGAAAGGTATTCGCTTCTCCAGTACAATTTTTTGCCCACTAAATTTATTTTAGTGAAATATTGTTGAGAGTGTCCATTGTCTCAGTAGACTCGTAGACTATATCTTAATATTTAGGTTGTTAATTCACATTTACCTCACTTGGAATAATCTTCAGTTGATATCTGCCAAATTTATAATAGATGACTTTCTCATAAAACTGGAAAGCTCATGTGGTCTTACCTTTACCTCAAATCTTGTGTTGTTTAGTGGTATTTCCCCCCCACAAAATGCATTCCTACATTGACAAAATAGTGCACTCAAGCTCATGTTCGCTAAAATGCTCCTTCAGATTTAGAGATGGTTAATTTGAGATGCATATTGAGCCTTGGTTGACTGCTAAATTTGGAGCATGTTGAGATAATTTTTATTACTTTATATCAAGTTTCCAATAGAATGTTATCTTTCGATATCATACATTAATCTGTTAAGAGCTGGTGGTAGGAATCATTACAGTTCTCTAAACTCGATAAATTAGTTGGGCTGGGTTTCCTGACTGCACGTGCTACTGAAGTCGAATCAGCTGTTATGTTACAGATCTCAGATGTTTTTACTGCTGGACTTTATTGTGATCTTCAACGATAGTTATATACCTATGAAAAGCGTTTGAGGATGTGGAGTCGAGGATACATTTTATATCTATTTGAGTGGGTCAGTAACCAGCATCCTAATGTACTAAAACTTTGTTGCAGGCCTTCAATAAAAATACCTGTCTCTGTTATGATGCCAGTGGCTCATGTGGTAGAATGGACTTATAAGACGTTCTGTCACTATGGAATGAGGGTTCCTCAGCTGACACCTTCACGTATCAGGCTACTCTCATGCAACAGGACATTCAGCTGCTCAAGAGCAAAAGATCAGCTTGGTTATGAACCCATTGTGTCACTCAAGGTGTTTTTCTGTGCCCTGTAGGTTTACTTATGACCTTGCTTGACTCCATAAGTTTCTGTTTGTGATGGTTGTGGGCCTGTCACTGTCAAAAACAAGGATTTCAGTTCATTGCCTACTTGTCTCTTCTTAAGGTTTTCACTATAAGTAATTGATCATCTGTTTTAAATTCAGGATGGACTGAAAAGAACAATAGAGTCGTATCCCCATCTACAAGCTCAGAATCAAAGGAGTATATCAAAGGCTTCAATTTTCCTTGGGAATGGAAATTGTATGACCTCTCTCTCTCACACACACACACACACCCACACACACACACGGTCCCACTCTCTGTACCCTAATATCTATATATACTTAGCACCTCTGTAGTTACTATAATTCCCATCTTGAGATGCTATTAAATTTGTCTATTGATTTTGCAGTTGCAAAAACACTTCTTTGGGAGGATAAAAAGCAAACGATGACAGTGCTACTGCTGTTGGCCATTGTCTACTACCACTTATTTACATGTGGTTACACTTTAATCACAGCAATGGCAAAACTTTTCTCGCTCACTGCACTGTTCTTGTTCATTCATGGCATGCTGCCTACAAATGTGTATGGTCCTCAGTTAGCCTGTTTTCTTTTGCTGACTATACATGCTAGCAGATAGATAAACATCATTTGGGCATTTTGTTCATATTAACACTTCCTCAAGTGTTTCTCATTTGTTAGCTCGTGATTGTTGAATTATTTTTGCAGGTTTGGCCACAAGGTTGAGAAACTTGAGCACTCAAACTTCCACATCTCACAGGTGGAGGCACATCATATTGCTCATTCAGTCAGCTCATCATGGAACTCTGTAGTTGGCATGCTAAAATCGCTTTGCAGAGGAAATGATTGGCCACTGTTTTGCAAGGTATGATACACTCTGTTTCTTTGTGACGTATAAATTAGTGTTTTTTATTGCACACTTTACCGTCCTAGATGCTGTTCTACCTTCTGACACTTGGCGCACGTTTTGTGTTAGTGTCTAACTGTAATCCCTTTGTTTTTGTCAGGCGGTGTTCTTCCTACTGGTTGTCAGCATCCTTAGTTCCATGTCTTTGCAGGCTGCATTTAAAATAGGTAATGAAGAACGTCACACCTCCCTTTTTAAATCCTACAAGGCATGCAACATGAGCACATGATTGATGACATGAGAAATTTCCATGGCAACAATAGGTATTCCTCTGATTTTCATAGGCTTCAAAGCATATGAGAAATGGGAGGACACCATCGACACCCTGGTGGACGATGCCTGCTCATTTGTTCTGCAGTCAAGGCGGAAACAAACGTAGAAGAGGAGCGCTGAATAGTTGAATGGCTTTGTTTAGCGAGATTAACTTTACATTCAGCTATTTCTGTGTTTTTTTCCTCCTAAACTTCAAATGAAGGATTTTAGACTGTTCCTTACGGTAGTTGATGTACGACGCAGAACTGTACATTTGTTGTTTAAGAGTAATTTTCCCCACTGTATTGTTCGAAAAATTGATGCATATTGAAATAAGTTTGGCCAGAGACTAGTTTACGATCCTACTGAATCTTCCTGATATATTGCAATTTTTCATCTCCTAGTATTTGTATATTATGCTGCTATTTAATGAGCTCTTGGCAATTATTTAATATACCCATCTTTGAGAGAATGTCAAGTTACTGCTACTGCTTTGTGCTGTACTACATTGAATCAATGCCCTGCTCCATTGACGAATTTTTTTAAAATAATATTATTCTTATCTAATTTTACAAAAATAATACGACGATGAAAAAATTTACAAATCTATACACTTGTCGCCATCTCAATTGGCGATAGAGAGTTTGTCGCTATCTCAATTGGCGATAGAGACGAAACGTCGTCTCCGTCGCCAATTGAAATGGCAACAGAGCGCGGCTATATAACGCCCGTGCGGCTTGTCGCCAGTCGACCGAGCAAGCCAGAGAGAGCGAGGAGAAGAAAGAAGAGAGGAGAGGAGGAGGTGGTGGAGGAGAAGAGAGGAGGAGATCTGCATTTTGTTAGGTATTATTTTTTCTATGTTTATATTTAAATGTTAAATGTATAATGTAGTGACCAGATTAAATAAAGTAGTAATAGTTGTTTGGTTAGATGACTTAGGTAGGGATTAAAATATCGTAGATGACTTAGGTAGGGATTGTAATAATAGTTATTTGGTTAGATGACTTAGGTAGAGATTAAAATGTCGTAGATGACTTAGGTAGGGATTATACTAATAGTTATTTGATTAGAGATTCTGCATAAATTTTGAACAAACTAGAAAACGTGGGATCCAAATCCGGTTATTTTTGTTCCGAGAAAACTGAGATGTCGTATAGAAGTCGGTAAAAATGTAAGGAGTGAAAAATAACTCAAGAACATCGAAATTTTTTGAAATTTTCGTGAAGGTTCCTGACACATCGGTGATGTTCTCGTAAAAAATTTAAAAGATTATGAAATCTGAGGAATTTATAAGAATTCAAATATTGCAATTGTATTAATGAAATGCTGACCGGCAAGACTGAACCTAACGAAAAATGAATTGAACCACGTGTTAAGAATTCAAATTTTGGATCATTATTAGTCTTGCAATGTAGCGTTAAATTGTGCAAGTTAAGAATTCGATGAAATACTTGACAGGTATGGATGACAGAGTGAAATTTGAAATATATTACGGAGAAGGGGTAGATCTAAGTCATTTCGCAAGTGTGGAGGCTAGCTTGTCACATGCATGGGAGTATTCATGGGCCACGGTTACGATATGGTTGTATCACATGTTCTCTTTAGACCATGAATTGCATGATCTGAAGTTACACGGAGTAGGTTACCGGAGAATGGATTGCACGTACTGGGAGTTAATGGAACTGAGGGGGCCAAAATCTTGGAGTTCGTATGTAAGAATTCCAATTGAGAAAGGATGGCCATTAGTGTTATTTGCACAAGCATTTGAAAAAGCCAATACCGGCTATGCGACTCAGCAGGAGGATGTTGTGAAGAACCAGAGGAAGTTGGGGAGAGCAGCAGAAGTAGAGAAGGCTTAGTAAAGCAGGATGTAGGTTCGGGGCAGCATGAAGTGCAAGGTGAGAAAGCTGATGTTGCAATGGGAGAGGTTCAGGAAGCAATGGGTGTGGCAGACGAGGGAGAAAACATTGAATCAGTGGTCCAAGCGATGGATACAGAGAGCCAGGACTACGAGGCTTTAAGTAATGATGAAGACGATGAAGGGCTATTCCCTGCGGAGTGGGACGAGTGTCAAGTTCCATAGGCTGGTGGTCAACGATGGCGAACACTTCGCTTCGGAGTATGTCAGATTGAAGTGAGATAAGGTGCAATTTACAAGAATAAGAGTGAGGTTCAGGAAGCAGTAACAGCATGGGCAGTGTCGTTGCGCAGAACCTTTAAGGTTGCAAAGTCCGATCAGCGGGTGTATGATGTCAGATACCAGATGGAGGGTTGCCCGTGGCCTGTCCATACGTACCAGCCTAAGTGGGACACTTTTTGGAGGTGTTCTATAGTTGTCCCACATACATGCATACTAATAGAGCCTACGCAGTCACACCGAAACATATCATCAGGCTTTGTTGCCAATTCAATGTACGGAGAGATTGTAGGCAACTTGGATTTGGAGCCTCGGGCCATCATACTCGCAATAGAGCAGAGGTTCCAGTAAACCATAAGATACGTGAAGGCATAGAGAGCAAAGCAGAAGGCATTGGAAGCACGGTTCGACACGTACGAAGACTCCTACCAGAACTTGCCAGGTTTGCTTCAGGTGATAAAGGACAAAAATCCTGGAACTTATGTGGACATTTGTGAGCATTCGTCGCAGCGCTTCCCTGGGAAGATGGTTTTGAAGCGGGCATTCTTTGCTTTCGGTGCATGCATCAACGCGTTTAGGCATTGCCGTCCGTTGTTATGTGTGGACGGGGCATTTTTTACTGGTAAATACAAAGGGCAGATATTGATTGCCATAGGAGTGGACGGCAATAATCAGGTTCTTCCCGTAGCGCTCGCATTCGTGGAGGGTGAAAACACAGATAACTGGCATTGGTTCCTACGGAAGCGGTATCGTTGAGCAGCGGCCTAGAGTATGTATCATACACGATTGGCATACCAGGATTTTGAGGGCAATCGTTCAGTTGCAGCAAGGTGTGGATGAGACTCATCCATGGTCTGATCTGCGTAGTAGGTGGTGCAAACGTCATATGGATGCCAACTTCTACAAGCAGTTCAGAAACAAGGAGTTGACAAAGCTTTTCAAGAGGATGTGTGACCAGAACCAGCAGAGAAAGTTTGATGCACTCTGGAAGAAGTTGGATGAGCTGACATCGAGGCATACGGCGGAGGCAACGAAGAGGGCAGCCCCCACCATAGGGGAGGCCCCAATCGCGCTGGAGGAGTTACCCACTGACCCTCCTCACCTTTTTTGAAGGAATGGAAGGGCCCTGAAATGCTTCTCCGAATGGATAGAGCATGAGCCTAGGGAGAAATTGGCTTTACTTTAGAACACCGATGGTGCGAGGTATGGGGTCATGACAACAAACCTTGCGGAGGTTTACAATTGGGTGATGCGAGGGTCGAGACCCCTTCCCTTGGTTGCTATAGTGGAGGGGTTCTTCGTGGCATCACAAAGTACTTCGTCGATCGCTATGCAAGGGCGATCGCGCGCATGAATGATCCTGCTGTGAAGTACTCAAAGATGATTTCTGCATATATGGAGGACAAAGGCAAGAAGGGGGAGATGCACGCAGCAATGAAGATGGGCACGAGGGAGCTCCGTTTCGAGGTGCTATGCAAGGAGAAGGCCGGTCGTGGGACGAACCGTCGAAAGGTTGCTCACGAATGCATCATACACAGGCAAACTTATGTCTGCACCTGCAACAAGCCTCGTCTATTACATAGGCCATGCTATGTCATGGCTGCCTGCTCGACGATTCGTATGGATCTAGGTATATTCCTGTCCCAATTCTTCAGTAAGGAAGCTATGGCTGCAACTTGGAGCGCGGAAATGTACGATTTCCGAGTGGTGGGTTTATTCACATAGCACAAAAGATGGGAGGATACACGCTGGGTCCCAGATATGAGCAGGCTAAAGGGAGTAGGAAGAAGGCAATCCAGGCGTATAAGGAATGATATGGACGCTACTGAAAGTGGCCGCCGCGTAAAGAAATGTTTTTTTTGTAAGAAGACAGGGCACACTTTCAAGTGTTGCCCGAAGATTCAGATGTCGTGAAGTGTTGTATGGCCTTTCTGTACTGAACTGTGGTTTACTTCACTCTGGTGTCAATGTACTAGAATTTCAGTTGCTTGTATCGAATTCATATGTGCAGTGAAAACATGTACTATGTATGTTCTTGTACTTGATTAAATGAGAGTGTACTATGTTATATTCATTTCGTATCTTTTTTACACTTTGCACAAACATGAACATTTTTATTTGCATATACTATGTGTGTTGTAAATTTTGTGTGTACTTATTGCGTTCATATTCTATTTGTAGTTGTTGTATTCATTTTATACCTATTTTATACTTTGCACTAACATAAATATTTTTGTTTGCAGATATGGCGGGCTTGCAGTTGTACGAGTTGCTTGACCCGTCGGTCAATGCGACTCACCGGAGCCGTTTAGCGACCTTGCCCCTGCAGGATGGGGAGGCGGTGTTGGAGCTTGGGGTCCTGCGTTTGTGCACCACCATGAGGGCATGGTGTATCGATCCGCAATGGATCTTGAGGTTAGTTTAGTTCCGTCGCAATGTTGTACCCATGTCTTGGACATACGCCACAATAATAATTGTCATTTTCGTTTGCAGGTTGAGAGCGGCTGGCCTACTCCCTGTTGCCCGGATGGTGAAGGCGACTGTCGCGGACGCGCAGGACCGACGGGGTGCCTCTAGTAGGTTCCCTTATGACAGGAGCTTGCTGACTGCTCTAGTGGACCGGTGGCGTCCTGAGACCCACACTTTTCACCTACCGTGCGGTGAGATGGCCCCGACACTAAAGGACATCAGTTATCTCCTGGGCCTGCCCTGCTCAGGGGATGCGGTGGTTCCTGCAGACGTCGACCTAGAGTGGTGGACAGATATCCTCCACCGGTTTGAGGGCATGCTACCCCAGGCGGCAGGGTACACGCCTTTCACGTCTGCGCACGGTCCGACGCAGCGCTGGCTTGTGTAGTTCTACGTAAGTGTGATTTTCCCTTTTGGTATGTGATTTTATTGCAGTTAATGACCTAACCATTACTTTCTGCAGCCCGAGAGGATGGCAGCCGGAGCTGGGGAGCACACCATCGCCTGACATTTTGAGGCGTACCTTTTGTGGCTGTTCGGGTGGGTCTTGTTCTGCTCATCGCACGGGGACACTGTTGACAGGCACTTGATCTAGTTTGCGAGGACGATCACCAACGCTGACTTGGAGGAGATCCCACAGTTGGCTTGGGGACCTGCGGTACTCGCCGCGACGTACTGGTCCCTGTGCGACGGGTGTCGTCGCATGTCAGACACGTCGACTCTCACCTGGTGCCCTTTGCTACTACAGTTGTGGTCGTTCGAGAGGTTCCAGATTGGACGACCACAGATGGACTTGTCCTCTTACGGCACAGGCTTCTACAGGGCCCCGGGGATGAGGTTGATCGTCCGACGATGGGGACATTGTGGTGTCGTCGACCGATCAGTAAAATCTATCTTAGCCTTCCGTTGTTTTTTTTAATTTCCATGTGTTCAACTAACGTTCGTCTCTGTTGCTTTTTTTGTAGCCGATGTTCACCCCGGTTACGACGTACATTTCGTACCCTCAGTACGTAGCGATGTTCGACCAGCTCACGAACGACCACATCATATGGCGCCCCTACGTTCCTGAGCTCGTCGAGGCACGCGCGCCGCACGGCCTCTCGCTGCAGTGCACTACTGACGCCGCGTACTGGTTGACATGACGTTACCTGGTGTTCGACGTGTTCGTCGAGACGTACACCGCCCGCCGCGTCATGAGGCAGTTCGGGCTGCGATAGGCGTTCCCATTACCCACAGGCGACATCGTCCCGGCGGCCGTGCACTCGTTCGTATTTCTACATTTTTCGTACTTCGATTAGTATTTATGATCTTGGTGGCTTGAGAAGTTATGTTGCGCTTTCGTTCTTGAAGGCACACACGGAAAGGCTTCATCGGCACGCAGAGCTGGGCAGCACGCATGGTACCTCATGCATAGCAGTGGGCACAGGCTCTTGCGGACGTGATCGACGAGACTGCCCCCTACGACCAAGGCGCGTACAACGCGTACATCTAGTGGTACAGCACGCGCACCCGCGTTCGAGTCGTGCATGTCGTGGAGTCACCTCCCAGGCACGAGCCCTCCACTATAGACACGTACCCCACACAGGCAGACTCTGCTTTTCACCGCGCGGTTCATACTCTTTCTATTTGTCATTCAATGTAACGTCTTCAAAATTGTGCCAAATAACTAGCCACCTAACGTTTGCGCAGAGCGACCTCACCAGGGAGGCACACAAGGTGACATCCGCCCTGATAGAGGCGGTCGGTACCACCCAAAGGATAGGGGTCACAGCGGACGACCTTCGAGGGGCGTTGCACCGTATTTGGGACTTGACCTACCGCGTCGTCTATCTTACGTCGTGTAGGCGACCCAGGGCGGACGACATGGTACAGGTCCCCCATCGTTCGTTCGCTGTACGAGGTCGACAGGCATCACACAGGCAGACCGCCCCTCATCCAGACGTGGCTGGGGGCTCTAGCTGGTAATAGACCCAGCGCCTATCCCCATGACCGCAGGTACATCACGTGGTCTCCTTTCATATATTATGTTGTTCATATTACGTGTTGTTCTAACGTGGAAAGTTTGTCAACAGCGACTGATCCAGCACCTGACCAGAGTGCGAGCACCTCCAGTGACTTCGGTACGCTCCAGGATGAGGACTTCGACTTTCTCATAGATCCTTACCAGTAGTCCATGGTTGTGGTCTTTGGTCCGTCGCAGCTCGCATCGGCGCCCGGCCCGTCTCAGCTGACACAGGACACCTTTGCTACTCCGACAGCACCGATACGGCCTGCTAGGAGTACTCGTGGACAGGCCCCTGACCATCTCACGTATCCGTCCGGGCACGTGCAGTGCCGTAGGAGTCCTGGGACCACACGAGGAGTTGCACTGCACAAGGGCCCTAGCTAGTTTGTTTCGTTTACACATGATGTACCATAAATAATATCGTGTTTTACTTTCTTAGCTTATGTAATATTCAGATATATTATTTTATTTTATTCAGTTTTGTGCTATGCACATATAATCTTTTACTTTCGTAGTGCTATTTGCAAACACACTACCAATAGCTTTGTCACGTCGTGAATGAACACACACAACTACTTTGTCAGTGCGATGTGACAACACGCTGCTAGCAGCTTTGCCAGACTGATTTGACAATACTATGCACACTACAAAGTGACAAAACACTGCCCATCATAGACAGACGGATAACACAATGCCTATCTCAGAGCACAGTGACAACACCCTATAGCCCACCTCTTTCTCAGACCGAAACGACAACATGCTGTAGCCCACTTTCTCCGACTGAAGTGGCATATAAAACCACCCAAGCGGCCATTCTTCCCTACCCCAACTCCGCTCCAAACCTCAGGCACACATACACAACTCCCACTCACACTTCTTCACCATGGCTAGATCATGTAGCAGAGCATTTCATGGACACCTGATATGAGCAGTGTAGCTCTTAATTACACGTTGAAGGTTACGCGTAGTGGGGAGGACGATCCATTCAAGGAGGAGAACCTAAATAAAGTAGTGTCCAAATTGCAAGGGTAGCGTCCGACATTACCGAGGCATAACGTCACAACCTCTAGCGTGAACCTTGTGACCTCCGATGATCTGAAGGCGCACTTGCAATGGTGACGTCAAAGGTATTTAAGGGTGTGCAAACTAGCTGACCACCCTTCTGCTACAGGTTTCTCTAGAAGATCTAATAGGGTACTGATACTGCCCGATCGGTACGCAAAGCATATTAAGGTTAGTTATTTCATATTTGTTCACCTTACTGTTCGTTTTAGCATTATACATAAGTTCACTACTTCGCATGCTCGTCTTGTGTATTACTTATTCCTAGAGAATGAAGAATTGCTGAACAAAGATATCCCAGAATTCTTAGTGAAGGACCATGTGGAGGTCCATCCATGTTTGTGATGAGTATTTGACTTTATTTGAGCAAGGTGTGCTCAAGTTTGAGTTTGATTTGGGTTGATTTTCAAAATGAAGTAATTTGAGTTGTCTCTGCCAGGAGTGGCAGTACCGGTCGTATGGACGCGGTAGTGATGAGATGGATGGTTTATTGCACATCTTTGTGGGCATTGCTATGTGAGGAGTTTCCTTGTTTTTGATGGTTGCAGGACGACGGTGCTAGGTCATGGTGAGGCGAAGGATGACCGGGACTAGGCGAGGAGCGTCGGAGGTCCAGACGGTTGGGAGATCGCCGGAAGATGATCGGAGACGGAGTCCGGGCAAGTCAAGAAGACAAGGAAAGGAGTTGATGCTAGCTAGATGCCGCGTGGATCAATGAGGGCCGTCGGATTGAGGTCTAGTTGATAGGTTAGCGGGTCTAGGTAGTATGCTTTGAAAACCGAGCAAGAAAACCCGGTATGTGTGTGGGTTTTGGGTTAGCCCTTGCATGGCTGTGTGTGTGGGTTAATCCTAACCCTTAGATGAGTGATCTAGGGTTGAGGGACTCATCCAAGGGTGGTAGGTGGCCCAAGAGTAGTATAAATAGGGGTGGAGGGGTAGCCTCCTTCCCTTGAAGGTGTTGAGGTTTTTGATGCTCATTTGAGCTTTGCCCACATGAATGTGAGGCTTTGTAACCTCCCTTCCGAAATGAAAGTTTTATTCATCCACCTCTGAATTTATTTTGCGCATTTACATTATGTCTTTACTTTACGCAATTTAAATTCAGCATTTACTTTCCCGCAATTACATTCCCGCAATTTACTTTCAAGTAATTTGGATTTGCCTCCCCTCCTTCTAAATGCTGCTGTTCTTGGATGTTTTGAGTGTGTTCATATGGTTTTACATCTCTTTTGCACTCTTGGATTGAGTAGAGAACATCTTTTCTTTCAAGTTCCAACTTTGTTCCTTTTGAGCGATCGGGTTTTTCACAATTCCTTTTGAGCGATCTTGTCGAGGTTTTTGTTGGAGTATTTTGGGGGAATTTTTATTTGCGACCATTCACCCCCCCTCTGTTCGCCATTTCGGTCCTTCAATTGGTATCAGAGCCGGTTCTGCTCTTTCTAGATCTTGACCGGTCTCAAGATCCATGGCGACGGACAAATATTCCACCAAGCCTCCCATCTTTAATGGAGTTGATTTTCCTTTTGGAAGTCCTGATGGAGTCATACATCACGCCTGGGGCTACCTGATATGGCGTAAGGTGAAACTCCGTATGAGGTTCCTGGCGATGAAAATGTCACGGCCATCAATATGGTTGACGTTGAGGCGAATGCTAAGGCAAGGAACATTCTCATACAGGGTCTTAGCCGCATGTGAGTATGATAGGATTTTCACCTTCGCTCCGCCACAAGATTTGGGTAACCTCGATGCTTACCATGAGGGCTCTACTCAAATCAAGATTGTGAGGCAGACCAGCCTGCGCGAGTACAACAAGTTTGATCAACGCTACGGTGAGAGTCTCGACGAGTGTTTTGGTCGGTTTACAAAGATTTTGAGCGACCTCGAGCGATTGGTTGCATATACCTCGACTCGGACAATGCTCGGTATTTCTTGACCGCACTCGACCTTCGGGTTTGGGAGATGAAGGTGACCACCATCAAGGACACCACCGACTTATCGACTCGACTCTTGACGGGCTTTATTCCGCCTCAAGACTCATGAGATCGATGTCGTCTCTCGGAAGACGAAATCTCGATCGATGGCTTTGGTCACCGATCCCATTGGATCTTCTTCTTCCGATCCTTCTATTGGTTTCTCTCTTTCCGCCCTTTGTGAGCTAAGCGATGAACAAGCTGGAAAATTTTCGAGAAAATGAGCTTGCTCTTCTTGCTCGTAAGTTTTCTCATGCATACAAGAGGGTGAGAGAGAGGAAGAGAGGTGGCATGATCACCGCTTGAGTGTGGTGGCCCCAACCACATTCGGCGAATCGTCCCAAGCCGAGAAGGGCAAGAATGACGTTGGCGGTTCGGGCAAGAACGACTACACCGACAAGAACCGCAACAAGAAGCCTCCAGTTCGTGAACGGCGTGAGAAGAAGTACCGCAACTTCTCCAAGAACAAGAAGCTCTTCCACCGCGTCCTTGCCGCTTTGACGACATCAACCTCTCCGACACGGAGACATGGAGCGACGAGGCGAGGATGATCCGCAAGAGAAGAAAGGCGGCGACGACTTCTTCTAAGATGTGCTTCATGGCCGACACCAACGACATCAGCGACTCGAGCTCTACAAATGACTTCGGACGAGGTACCTCCTATGACCAGCTCAACGAAGCTTTACGCAAATTAGGAAAATTTCATGCTAGAGCTAGAGCTAGGTGTACTGAGCTTGAGAAAGAAGTAGGTACCTTGACTCGGAGTTAGCTTCACTTAGATCTTCTCCTCCCGAGTCACCGATGATTGCTCTTTGTGTGATGCTATTCTTGTGGAGTTGGAGAACCTAAGGACCATACATGATAGTGTGCTTGTTGAACTTGATGGTCTTAGGTTGAAGAATGCTAGCACTAGTTCTGTTGATGCTATTCTGTTGAGGCTAGTTTTCTTCATGCTCACTCCACTCCATCATGCTCTAATTGCCCTAAATTGCTTGCCAAATTGATGCCATGAGCGAACACCTTAGGAAGCTTTCGCTAGAAACAATGAACTTGAATCACATGCTTCTAAGGACCCAGTCGGCCATGTGAGGGTCAGAAGCAATTAAAACTTGACAATGAAACCACAGAATGTCAAGTGTGCTAAACTTGCTAAGGACTTACTAGATAAGTCACAAAAATATTGCTTGCGATGTATCGAGATTGTGGGGACTTGGATAAAATCCATGTCGAGCTTAGGAAGAAATTAGAAGACCAAGCCCATAGAATTAGAGATGCTCCTTGCGCTTCTTGTGAGGCCCTCAAGATTGAGGCAACTGCCGTCTTTGAGGAGAAAATGCACGTCTTTGAGAGAGCTCATCTTTCCGGTTCTTCTTCCTCTCCTTCCCCTGTTCTTCTTGTGCTTCTTTCTTCCGAGATTGCCAGATCTTATGAGCACTCTCGAGAAGTTTGTTGGAGGCAAGAAGAAGCTCAATCTTATTCTAGACCAATCCAAGATTAGTAGATTCAATCAAAGTCTAGGATTTGATCCCTTGAGCACGCTCGGCGCATCCTCCCACCATTGTGCACGGCTCCAAGAGTGGTGAGATTGTGGTAGCTCCTGAGTGAGTACCACCGTGTTTAGGTCTCTTTGGGGTTGTCCATAGGACTTCTCCGACTGAAGGGTGTTACTCCTATTGCTTCGCCTCTAGCAAGGCGGCACACATGCACCTTCCGTAAGAAGGATGGTCACCTAGTAGATTTACGCTTGAGCGCGCCAAGATCACTCGGCGTGAGCGTGTTGCTTTGCTCTTAGGGGTATTCAGGTCATCCCAGATTTTGAGTGCTCCTAAGACACACACCGCTTCTAGACAAAGTTAGAGAGTCGCTGTTTTTGGGCGGCGCCCGTGACTTGGTTTTCATGCTAGTTCTTCGAGTTTTAGTCCCGGAGCTGTTCGTAGTCGATCTTTCCGCCGTCCTCTTGATATTCCTCGCTTTTCCCATCGAGGTAGATATCGTGGCGTGAGGTGTTTTCGGTAGGAGATCCAGCGGCCTTCGGGATGGTCCACTTTTGCACCACTGCGTGCCAACCAGCTTTGACTCCTAGATTATCTACCGAGTTGCTCCCGATCGTGAGAGTTGAGCGTCGAGAGACACTCGAGTCCGATCTTCTTCTCGTGGTGGTACTGAGAGTGTCGTATGGTTCAAGATTGGGTTCCTAAGTCTTCACTCTATCCCATCTCGAGTCATCTTTCTCTCTTGTGTCTTGATCGGGTTCGCGGATGGGAAGGGCGATGTTTGGATTGTTGACTCGGTTGTTCTCGCCATATGACCGAGATTCTCGTTAGTTCTCTTCCTAGTCCGAGCCCCTGATGAGTTAATCACTTTTGGGGATGCATCTTCGTAGAGTCATTGCTAAAGGTACCATCTGCATTAACCAAAATTTCTTTCTTAAAGATGTTGTCTTAGTAAGTAAGTCGCAATACAATCGCTCTCTGCTTCTCAAATTTTATCGATGACTCTTTCGAGGTAAGCTTCAAGAGTAATGCCTGTAGAATCCTTGATTCATCGGAGAGTTAGTTTATGGATTTCTAGATTTGGGAGAGTCTTTCGTGCTGATTTTTCTCGCTTCTTCCGAGACTCTCTTCGATGTTTGATTGCTTCGAGTCCCGTGATCTCTCCTTCCGCATACGAGACTTGGTCACATTGGTTTTGATCATTTGACCCGAGTTAGCGTACCATGATCTCATTCGGGTTTGCCCAAACTCAAGATGGTCAAAGACTTAGTTTACTCTCCTTGCCGACATGGCAAGATGGTTACTGCTTCTCATCCTCCAGTCACCGTAGTGATGACTGATGCACCAGGACAGCTTTTACATATGGACACTGTTGGTCCAGCTAGAGTGCAGTCAGCAGGAGGGAAGTGGTATGTTCTTGTCATCGTTGATGATTTTTCTAGATACTCTTGGGTATTCTTCACGGCCTCGAAGGATGAGACTTTTTCTCACTTCAGGGGTTTGATCAGTAGGTTGTCTATTGAGCTCCTAGGTGCATTACGAGCTATACGCAGTGATAATGGCACGGAGTTCAAGAATTCCTACTTTGAGAGTTTTTGTGTGGAGTCTGGTTTAGAGCATCAGTTCTCTTCTCCCTACGCCCCTCAGCAGAATGGCGTAGTGGAAAGGAAGAACAGGACCCTAGTTGAGATGGCCAGGACGATGCTAGACGAGTCAAGATACTCTAGGAAGTTTTGGGCTGAGGCTATAGCTCACCGCTGCCATGTTTCTAATCGCGTGTTTTGAGAGCACATTTGCATCGCACTTCTTATGAGTTGAGGTATGGGCGAAAGCCCAGTGTGTCTCATTTTCGCGTTTTCGGTTGCAAGTGTTTTATCTTGAAGTCTGGTAACCTAGATAAGTTTGAGTCTCGCTCTTCTGATGGTATCTTTCTAGGTTACTCGACTTCTTCTCGTAGCTATAGGGTCTGGAGTGTTGATGCGCATAGGATCATAGAGACCTGTGATGTGACCTTTGATGAGGCTAGCCCAGGAGCTAGACCTGATATTTCAGGCTCTTCTTATCCCTCCGAGACCATCTTTGTAGAAGATGAGGATGATAGAGATGATGGTGTTCCACCGGATCCAGCTTCCCTCTATACCCGAGGTGCCTCCTGCTTCCATTTCGCACCTCGGGAGACCACCCTTGCCTTCCGACTCTCCTTCAAATGAGTGGCTCTGCTCCTACCTCTTACGTGCATGAGGTAGAGGCCACTCGCTTCAGTCCTCCCGTCATATTCAGCGTTCTCATCCACCTGATCAAATCATCGGCGATCTGTTTGAGCGGGTCACTCGCTCAAAATCAGGTTTGTCCAGTTTCTGCCTCCACTCTGCCTTTGTTGCCTCCTTTGAGCCGAAGGATGTTTCTCATGCATTATCTGATGAATCGTGGATTAATGCTATGCATGAGGAACTTGAGAACTTTGAGAGGAACAAGGTATGGCAGCTTGTCGATCCCTCATCTAGTCATAATGTCATTGGGACCAAGTGGGTGTTCAAAAACAAGCAGAGTGAGGATGGGGTTGTCATTCGCAACAAGGCTAGGCTAGTTGCACAGGGCTTTTCTCAGGTTGAGGGTCTTGACTTTGAGGAGACCTTTGCCCCTGTAGCTAGACTAGAGGCTATTAGGATCCCGCTTGCATTCTCTCGCATCCCGGGCTTCAAGCTCTATCAAATGGATGTCAAGAGTGCATTCCTCAATGGCTATATTGAGGAAGAGGTTTATGTCAAACAACCTCCGTGATTCGAGAACCCCAAGTTTCAGTCATGTATACAAGCTCTCCAAAGCTTTGTATGGACTCAAGCAGCCCCTAGGGCATGGTATGAGAGGCTCAAGTCTTATCTTCTCACCATGACTTCAAAATGGGCATAGTAGACAAAACTCATTCATCGACATCATGAGTCTCATTTTCTTCTTGTCCGATTTATGTGGACGATATCATTTTTGGTGGCTCGTCTCATTCGCTTGTGTCTCGGTTTTACGAGGTGATGAGCACGGAGTTTGAGATGAGTATGATGGGCGAGTTGAGCTACTTTCTTGGCTTCCAAATCAAGCGGACTGGAGGGTACTTTCTTGCATCAAGGCAAATATACCCGTGACCTCCCGAGGCGCTCGACATGTCTCGATGGGAAGCCGGTGATGACTCCTATGGCCACCACCGCTGTCCTCGAGCCCGATGAGGATGGTGAGCCCGCCGATCAAAAGGAGTTTGAGCATGATCGGCTCCTCTTGTACCTCACCGCTTCGAGGCCGGACATACATTTTGTTTGTGTCCGTGCGCTCGATTTCAAGCTTCTCCTCGCGCTCTCACCGCCAAAGGTCAAGCGCATCTTCGTGTACCTTCGTGCTACCACCGATTATGGTATTTGGTACTCTTCGCCTTCTTGTCTATCTCTTAGAGCCTTTTCGATGCCGACTTTGTCGGGTCAGAGGATAGATAGGAAGAGCACTTCGCACTTGCCAATTCATTGGCACTTCTCTTGTTTCTTGGTCATCTAGAAGCATCCGAGTTGCACACCACCACGAGGCCGAGTATGTTGTCGCAGCTAGTTGTTTGTAGCAGTGCTCGATGAGATCGACCTTACGGGACTATGGGTTAGAGATAGAGAGTGTGTCACTTTTCGCGTGACAACACTTCAGCTATTTGCATTGCTAAAAACCCAGTGCAACATTCCCTGACCAAGCACATTGATATTAGATATCACTTCCTTAGAGACCATGTGGAGAAGGAGATATCGCGCTCATTCGTAGAGAGTGACCTTCGCTAGCCGATATTTTCACCAAGCCTTTGGATAGCTCCAGATTTGTTGCCTTGAGGAGTGAGCTTGGAGTCGTGAGCCCTTACGGCCTTTCGTGAGGGAGCTGGTTTGTATATTATGTATTATATGTTT
Organism: Otatea glauca; assembly: GCA_036346275.1. Classification (NCBI taxonomy): domain Eukaryota; kingdom Viridiplantae; phylum Streptophyta; class Magnoliopsida; order Poales; family Poaceae; genus Otatea; species Otatea glauca. The sequence goes on along the minus strand of CM070722.1, from coordinate 28,676,956 downwards.
TCTTCCACCTTTCTTTTCTTTGTGTTTCTTCCGGTGACTTTGGGCTTGTTTTCTTGAGTTGAGTTCACTCACTTAGACTTCTCGCATGCCTTGCATTGACCTCTTATCTTGTGCTTTAGGTTGCTATCATGCGTGATTAGTCGTTCTCTCTTCTCTCTAGGTTGAGTTCCCTCACGCCTTATAAGTCTAGCGGTATTGGGCCTCCTGGTAGACAGTGTCTGTGTGCACTCCTTAGTTGGGATCTAGAGTCGCTTCCCTATGTCGATCGGGGAAGATAAGAGCGAGTCCGAGCCGTAGTGAGTCTCTTCTATCTTTTCTATGCTCTATAGCCATCCAGCTTTGCGCCGACTTCTTCTCCTCATTCTGCTTTTCCGTTATTATTGAGTTCATTCGGTTTTCTTTATGCCTAATCTTGATAATAACTCAACTTTAACCAGATTTGAGCTTAAAATTGATTCATTTGTTGAGGGGAGTTTGGGAATCTGCTCATGCATTGCATTTAGACTGCATTTTCTGCTTTATGAGCTTTGTCTATTATGCAATTGATTTCTTCTTCATGCTATACACCATGCTACATCATTTGAAGAAAATCACTAGCTTAGGTATGTCCAAGTTCATTTAACTTGCTAAGCTTAAAAATGAAATAAGCCTTAAATGAAAAACTTGATGAAACTTGTTGCTTTTACTTGCTAGGTTTCTTCTCTAGAGGTTTGTGCCATAATTTGAGAAATTTAGGAGTTCTCTAGAGTCCCTATAGCAACTTGGGTGAAACTAGTTTGATCCATGCAGAGTCCTTCAATTGCTCATGAATCGTTGTGCTAAAAATGAAAATTAAACAAAATTGACTCTTCTTGTGCACATACGACTCAACACCTTGTATTCACAAGACCGCTTCCCATTGCACTTGGGATGAACTTGGAATACATCGTGTTTGACCTAGACCATCCTCTTAAGAGCTCATCTTGAGATGGTCGATACGGCTTGAGTCAATTGGTTGTCAAAAGAAAAAGCAAATAAATTAAAAACAAAGACATATGTGGGTAAAGAATGCAAATAATGTCAAACATTTGCACCCGCTATGTCTTGTATGATGATAAATCAAAATTTGCATTAAATGATAAATGAGTCCAAGGACCTTGTATGCTCTTCTAGATTCCCCAACGTGTTGAGTAGGTTGAACTCTAGGTTTTCCTTTGATCCTTAGAGTGGCTATTCTTCTATTTTTGAAACTAAAGCTAAGTGTTGCACTTGTCAAATCTTGCTAAAATGAAATATTCAAAACTAAGCTCAGATTTGCACTTGGACATGTCTTAGTTTAGTCATCTTCAAATTGACAAGCTTGGTGTAATATCCTTCCATTTTGATCAATTGGATAATCCTCAAAGCTCTTTCGATTGCATTTCATGCATACATAAAAAAATTGATGCCTATATTGCCAAAAGGGGAGATAACGTAGAAAAGGCATCACTAAAAGATAAAAATGTGAATGCTTATTTGGTTATTATGATCTTTGTAAAACTATGCTACTACTCATTTGGATCATAATCTCATAATCACATTTGACATGTTTAGTTGGATTTTAGAGTTTTGTTGAAAACTTACTCTTTCTTAAATTTAACTCTAAAATCTGAATTCTCTTCGTCAACTTGGTCATGGTTCTAATTTCTATCTTTGGACCAAGTTTGACTTTGCAACTGAAAATTGCTTTCTTCTTCATTTTCTTCAAACTCAAATTTATGCCTTTTGTGTGGTTTGTCAATATACTCATCAAGGGGGAGATTGAAGGACCATGTGGAGGTCCATCCATGTTTGTGATGAGTATTTGACTTTATTTGAGCAAGGTGTGCTCAAGTTTGAGTTTGATTTGGGTTGATTTTCAAAATGAAGCAATTTGAGTTGTCTCTGCCAGGAGTGGCAGTACCGGTCGTATGGACGCGGTAGTGATGAGATGGATGGTTTATTGCATATCCTTGTGGGCATTGCTATGTGAGGAGTTTCCTTGTTTTTGATGGTTGCAGGACGACGGTGCTAGGTCATGGTGAGGCGAAGGATGACCGGACTAGGCGAGGAGCGCCGGAGGTCCGAGACGGTTGGGAGATCGCCGAAGATGATCGGAGACGGAGTCCGGCAAGTCAAGAAGACAAGGAAAGGAGTTGATGCTAGCTAGATGCCGCGTGGATCAATGAGGGCCGCTCGATTGAGGTCTAGTTGATAGGTTAGCGGGTCTAGGTAGTATGCTTTGAAAACCGAGCAAGAAAACCCGGTATGTGTGTGGGTTTTAGGTTAGCCCTTGCATGGCTGTGTGTGTGGTTAATCCTAACCCTTAGATGAGTGCTCTAGGGTTGAGGACTCATCCAAGGGTGGTAGGTGGCCCAAGAGTAGTATAAATAGGGGTGGAGGGTAGCCTCCTTCCCTTGAAGGTGTTGAGGTTTTGATGCTCATTTGAGCTTTGCCCACATGAATGTGAGGCTTTGTAACCTCCCTTCCAGAAATGAAAGTTTTATTCATCCACCTCTGAATTTATTTTATGATTTACATTATGTCTTTACTTTACGCAATTTAAATTCAGATTTACTTTCCGCAATTACATTCCCGCAATTTACTTTCAAGTAATTTGGATTTGCCTCCTCCTTCTAAATGTCTGTTCTTGGATGTTTTGAGTGTGTTCATATGGTTTTACATCTCTTTTGCACTCTTGGATTGAGTAGAGAACATCTTTTCTTTCAAGTTCCAACTTTGTTCCTTTTGAGCGATCGGGTTTTTCACAATTCCTCTTGAGCGATCTTGTCGAGGTTTTTGTTGGAGTATTTTGGGGGAATTTTTATTTGCGACCATTCACCCCCCCTCTGTTCGCCATTTCGGTCCTTCACTTAGCAATGTATATGCACTTCAAGCGGGTGTGATGCCCGGTTCGTGCGTAAGATGCGTTTAATTTAATCGAGGGGTAGAGATCGACACAAGATCGCTACAAAGATCAACTTCAAGAGAACGTTCAACCACCACCGGAGGGGATTGCTCCTAACTATGCAAATGACGATGATGATGACGATTTCGTATCACCTAGACCTCGACGTTCAAGCGCTATCACAACAGGTCGTTCAAGCACTACTACAGAAGGCCGTTCAAGAAACAATGCAAGAGGACGTTCAATCGGCACTAGAGGCGGGCTAGCTCCTAACCATACAAATGACGATGACGATTTCGTATCACCTAGACCTCGACGTTCAAGCACTACCACAACAGACCGTTCAAGTACTACTACCGCAGGCCGTTCAAGAAAACAATGCAAGAGGACGTTCAACCAGCACTGAAGGAGGGCTAGCTCCCAACCATACCCCATCAGCCACCAATAGATGACTTTTATCTTTATGACCATACCCTATACTGAAGACTATGGCGATAGAATGTATGGTTTTTTGACTTATGTTGTATCCCAGTTTTATCAATTCTCTAAGGTATGTATGTATCTATGTTGTGTCTCAGTTTTATGATTTTCTTAAGGTATGTACCTATGTTGTATCCCACTTTGTGACTTAGCTCTGAATTTTGAAACGACAGAAATGCCACATCACTGCTGACACACGTTTTTCTGCATTTTGCGTTATTGTCGCCCAACCACATGGTGTCATATTTAGTTAAAATTGCAAATGGTATATTTTTGTAATTTGAATAGAATTGTCTAGCGCTTTACTAATTTTATCATCGCCTGCAAGTCATAACCCATATAAGTTATACATTTTAAATAAATATGTAGAACTTTTGTTGCCTGTCGCCGTTTGAAATAGCGACAGGCTCTCTGTCGCCAATTGAGATGACGACAGGTGTGTAGATTTGTAAAAAAATTTATCGGCGTATTATTTTTGTAAAATTAGATAAAAATAATATTATTTTAAAAAAATTCCTCCATTGACTACTTGCTGCTGCTAGCTGCTGCCACTACTAAAAAATCTTGCAATGGTTGGTCTTGTCAAATCCAAAGGGTAATATCTTCATGTGCTGAATGTAATCAAATTGTAATAGCCATGTAACATTTGGGAACACCCTAATGGGCTAAAAATGTTGAGATAAGAGCAGAACATTTTCTGCACTAGCGAACAATGCCTTCGGAATTCATAAAGCATACAAATTTTAGAAGTAGACGTGGAATCTCTAGATAAAAACACATTTGCAGATCTACAGATACCATCCATTACAGAAGGCATACAAAACCCATTACACTTGAACTAGCTACTCCAGCATCGACACCAATATCCATCTCATTCTGGAGGCAACCACCAAGCAAACAAAGTAACGCCTAACAGCAGTTGCACGGATGACTCAAAATTGAATGACATCAGGTTGATCTTTTCCACAGAACTGAACACGAAAATCTCACAAAATTGAACTGAACATGATATCTCAAACTGAACCAAAATTGAACTAAACAAGACATGTTTCCATGCTTCTACTGTAATTGCTAATTTCTTTAATCACAAAGACGAACCAAACTTGCAACATTTTGAATTCAGTTATATTTGGAGGAGAAAAGAAGAGCAGCAATTGAGATCAACTGTAGTTGCCCATGGATGATGCAATGCGTAATCTGTACACGACATTTCTTTGGCATTCAGCAAGCACCAACCATACATTTTGAGCAGCTAGCAGGACCAAGTCATACAACACAACACACACAAATTGGTTCATCAGGTTCAGTACATTATCCCATAACATATATTTAGATGATGCATAATTGTACAAGGCTCAAGCTGATAGCGTATGGAAGATGTATGTCTAAAGCACTTACAAAATGGACAGGGGAATTGCAGATGATGATGATGCATCTACAAAATACAATTTTAGACATGCACAACAGCGAGAACCCTTGAACAAGTACATGTACTTGACTTCAGCCATCAAATTATTCATTAGTTTTTTTTGCTACTTCTTAACATGCCAAAAGCAAATGATGACATGATTAGTGCCAGTGATCAGAAAAGTAAATCCCCTTCAGTTAATGAACCTTTTCCACATGAGCATATTCAGTACATGTACATCAAACTTTTACTTACAATTATAGTAGCCCAGTGCATGTAAATCATATCATGCCAGAACAAATTAGCTCTACAAGAACAGGGCACAAGAAAATAATGGCATGCTAGTCAAATATGTACTCCAAATGCTATGAAAAAATTTATTCAAGATGTCAATTTTAGAGTCAACACATGGAGACCCCCTTCGGGACAGTTTCTGCCCAGCTTCTGCTTAAAAGAAAATCTGATTATTTGCCAAATGGAAAGATTCTGGACAGCTTCTCCCACAATCAAAAACTGTCCTCTACATAGAATCAGAATCTGAGTGCCAACTGATTCTCACCGGCCCTGTCCTCCACCTGCACGCGCAGCCGGCCCGGCCCAATTCTCCCAAAATCAGAATCAGCTTCTCCCATAATCTAGAATCTGTCCCAAAGGGGACGTAGTGAAACAATTAGCAGTAGGATATCTAAAAGGACTAAAACGGTAGTTTGTTACCTGTTTTTAGTACTACTTTTCTACCTATGAAGGGGCATAGCCAGCAGGTGAGCTTGAGTGAGCTCGAGCTCATGCTGTTAACCCTCCCCCAAAAAAAACACACCTAGTCCTGGTAAATGAGTAAATCTAATTTCAATGTCATGTATGAGGCCACATTTTGTGAGAGAACGAGAGAGTGAGTTATATGTCAATTTGAGAGAAGAATGACACTGAAATTTTGTATGCCAAATTTCATTGCGGTGACATCTCTATATACTAAATTTGATTATTTGAGGATAAATGTTTGAATGGGAGGACTATCTGACTAATGAACTGACAGTGAGTTGAATTGAGAGAATGAATTTGCTTCCTTTGTCTATCTAATTTCAGGATTAATTTTGGTCTAAACCTCCTGTGATTGTGAACTTTGCATGCATGATGCATAAATCAAATTTTGCGACGAATTAGCCATATTTAGGCTTGTCTCGGATAAAATGTTGTCATGTGTCCACCACTACTGGCAGCTACGGGTGTGAGCTTGTGCGTGAGGTCGACAGTGCCAGCGCAAGCTGTTACGGTGTCAACCATGCGTGTGTCGATCTACAGTGTCAACACGAGCAGCTGGGGAAGTTTTGACCTACAAGCCCCTCCTCAATTTTCATTCTGGCTTCGCCATTGTACCTATGGATGAGCAATTAACAGAATCTCAAACATTCATGTGCACTGAATGTTAATTAGGCAGTACTTACACAATATGGTAGACTCAATGGCCTTTCCGGTGCTTTGAAACCATCACTATTATGCGCTCCTGGCCCCTTTGCCTCGTAAAAAAATGTCAATGTGTTCCCATGAAATGACACTTTGCATCCGCACACAACTATAGACCAAACGAGGGGAAATATCATTAAGATGTTTTTTGCATCATCTTGAACCGCATTTGCGTTAGCTGAGCAAATGCTCTGCGCGTGGCTTGAGAATGGTTGCATGTTCCACTGTTTTCATGCAAAAGAAAAACATGCCGTCAAAGTGCTCCTTTTATTTGGACCACGAACAAAATAAGAACGTCAGAGCTGTGAATCGCTTTCAGCATATCGAGTACATTAGCACTGTCAATCCAGATATTCAGGACATTAGCACAGCCAAATCGAGTTCACCAAAGATCGGTCAAAAAACTAACAGGGGGCATCAATCGCAGCAAATTGAAACAAAAGAATGCAAGTAAAAATTAGAAAACAACGCTTGAAGAGAACTTGGTCTGCAAATTACACATATTGTCTGCATATTAGAACATAAATTGGAGAGAGAAAATGCAAAGAACCAGTAGTAAGGAAAGGGGATACCTTACAACAGGAGTTCGGTCCCTTCAACGATCGCCTCCCCGGTTTGTAGATGAAGCCGCGGCAACCGTCCACCAGGCCACGTGCACCTGCGGCTCGAGCCACGGCACTGCAGCTTGGCGGCGGTACAGCTTGATGGCGACCAAGGAGTGGAAGGAAGTAGATCTTGAAGGCGGTAGAGCTTGGTGCCGGGTGAGGAAGTACAGTACATCTTCGTGGCCAGCAAAGAGAGAGGAAGGAGATCTTGCTCAGGATTGTGACTCGTGTCAATGCCGACTTGTCTAAATCCGCGGAGATTAGACAGGTCCAAGGATTCGTTTCGCTCTAAATAACATTGGTCATTGCGGCGGAATCAAATCTCAGCGAGATTTATAAATTTTTGATAAATTTAGGACGAACCGTAAAAAAGAATTTTCAAATCCGGATTTTAAAACTGAAATTTCGGCCGGTTTTGCCGAGATCTCCGCAAGATTTGTCGAGATCTCGGCAAAATTGCACCGAGCGAAAAATAGCTTAAATGATGTCAAAAAATTTTAATTTTTTTTCTGGAGGTTCCTGACACATCATTAATGTCTCCATAAAAGTTTCAGATGATTATCAGATCTGAAATTTTTTTAGAAATTCAAATATTGCAACTGTCCTAATAAAACACTGACCGGCAAATTTGAACTGAATGAAAAATGAAACAAACCACGTTAGAAAATTTTGAAATTTTTTGTACATAGTTATGATGCATCAGTAATCCCATAAAATTTTTAGATTATGATAAAGCTTCATCAATATATAAAAATTTGGAAAGTGCTACTGTCTTGATAAAAGTCATACCGGTTGTGGAATATATGGAACCAGGTATCTCTATGACCAGCCTAATGTCACCAGAAGAAAGGAAAAGCCGGGAGAGGAGGCCCAAAAGCTGTGTCCCGCGCCAAGCCAAGTTGCCGTGCGGAAGGGTGCATACCTTTGGACAGTTCAATATATATTCGGATATAAACGATACAGTTGTAATCCGAGTTGTTTATAGGATAGATAAAGATGTAAACCCTATCATGTAATCGATTAGAATCTAGTAACCGATCGGGATCTTCAGACCGATCAGGACTCTGTAAGCCGCACCACCCCCAGTATATAAGGGAGAGGGCGGGCATCAACATAGGCATCAAGCCATAAAGCATAGCACCCCTCATATGGCCCAGAGCACATTGCGCTTTGGGCAATCTTAGATCCATGAGATCTGTATAATCCCAGCACACAGGATTAGGGTATTACCTCCACCGTCGAGGGCCTGAACCTGTCTAAAATCAATGTCTTGTGTGACCTTCGAGTTTGAGATCTAGCGCCTACCCCATAAATTTATTGTCGACTACAAAAGTCGACACCGGCAAACTTCAACCAAATGAAAAATGGTACAAATCAAGTTAGAAAATTTTGAACATTTTTTTTTGATGATCCTATGTATCATTAATGTTTTTATAAAATTTTCATATGATGATCAAGCTTCAAGAAGTTTCAAAAATTCTAACAGTGCCACGTCCTGATAAAAACCTGATGATCAATACATAGATTTGCTTTAATAAAAAAAAGTTAAATTTTTTTGAATTTTTTTTGTATGATCCTAGAGTACCAAATATAGTACCATAATTTTTTTAGATCATTATCAAGCTTTTAAACTTTTTATAAAAATCTGATAATATTTCTGTCAAAATTTTAAAACATCTCAAAAATTCCGTTTTTCAACAAATTTTCATGGAAGATGACTTTCTTAAGGGTTATTGGAACAAATCAGGTCAAATCTGGCCATAAAAAGTCAAATCTCGTCGAATTTTTCGAGATTACTGTAGCAATTTAAATTTTTTTCCAATTTGTTTTACCCAGCCGGGATTTTAGATACCGTCCCCGGCCGAAATCCAAGATCTCGGAGAGATCTCATGAAATTTCATCGAGATTTTAATCATTGTTTGTAAGTATGAAGCTATTAGCTCCTTGCCGTACAAAAGGATAAAAAATGGTGATTAGATGGAGTGAATGATCATAAATTAAATTTTATCTTAAAAAAACAAGACAAAACTCCAAGATATCAAATAGAAGCAGAAAAAACAATTTCCAGAGTTTTTAGCTCTAGGCCGGCACTACCAACCATGTACCGCTATGAACAGCAAAATCAAGCATATGAAAAGTAGTTTCACCACGAATTCAAATCAAAAATTGATGTAACTTTTGATTGAATGATTCAAAACTTATGAAACTTTGTATGCACCTTTCTAAGGATGTCAGGAACCTATTCCAACCTTCAATCGAAAGGATTGACATCAAAGTTCTGACCTTTTTCAAAAATAGCGAAGGTTACACCAAAACCAGGTCAAACACTAAAACTTCACCATGAGCTTGTTCGTAGGGATTTAATGATCAAGATGATCTTAGATGAGGAGTACATCAATCCATCCATAGCCGACGCTTACCAAGAATCAATAACTAGAGCTCGAGTCCGACAGATAAATCACTTGGTGAGTTCGTTTTTAACTATTCTATTTGATATTGGCCAAAATTGGATGTTGTCTAATAATTTTCATGACTTGCTTCTACTCAGGTATGAAGGATCGGCTAAACCAGAATCTCAAGAAACCGACCAAGGTTGCTTGGGCATGACCCGTCGACCATCGACCAAGAACTCCAACTCGAGTATGACTCGATATCGACCAAAGGACTCCGACTCGAACACAACTTCGAATTCGACTTGGTCACGACACCAAAGGAAATCGACCCCGGATGACTCAGAAGACTTCAAGTTCGACTCCAACTCAAACTCGCTTAGATTAGTTTTCTTAGTTTCACAAAAGGACTTTGTAAACAACTCGGATTGGGTAAGGGTTAGTCCTCCCTATAAATAAAGGCACTAGGCATCAGGAATTTCTCGGGTTTTGATTAGATTATATCTATAGTCTTCGACTTAGATTTCCTCTTGTGCCTGACTAGGTTTCAACGGCCGTATAGAGTTTTAAAACTCCACCATGTAAACTTCATCAGAAATCTGCAATAAAGAAGGATTGCAACTATCTGGTTCTTGCTTGTGTTCACAATTTCGCAAGTAAGATCTATCGGAGTTGAAGCAGGCGATTGCAAGATTTCTTAGTTCAACAGTCTGTTCAGAAACCCTTGAAGTTGTCTCATCGAGACTTCACCAAATCAGTTTGTCTATTCATCGGCTAAACTGTCGCAGTCGCTCTTTGGCCGAAGGATTGACAAATAGTTATCGTACCTGAAGGAAGATTGGGAAATACTTCAGACACCTCCATCGGCTAACTGTCGCATTCGCTCTTGGCCGACGGGATCGCATCATTATATAACCCCCCACATGTCCCAGTAAGCAAGAACACCAAAGAAATTGCTCCCAAATATCAAAAATCAAGATCTACCTTAAGATCTTCCTTCTCAACCCAAAAACCAGTTTCTTGAGAAAAAAAATTGGATGATCAAGAAGAGGCTTGCCTAGATGATTGAGAGATGATCTACAAAGGATACATCCATCAATAGTTCATCCTTGGCAGCACAAGATCAAGCAACAAAGAAACCACAAGAAAAGATCAAGAGCAAAGTAAGAAAAAGATCAAAACTTGAGGCAAAAACTTGAGCACGAATTTGATCTTTATTTCAGGGCAAGATGGATGATTACAAAGCTTCTCGTCTAAGGGAAAAGCACCCAAGGAGCACCCACACACCCACAATAGAACACCAAATCTTGTATGAAACTTAAGCCTCTCTAGTGACTAAGTCTAATATCTCACTTGTTCACCTCCCACTATATCTCCTTATATAGTGGAGGCAACCCTAACCCTAAACCTGGATACTACAAGTGGATACCATCCACTATTACATAGGCTAAATCGAAACCCAACACCCTTAACGGGGTTTTTACACACAAACACGCTTCTCAAAGCGACCATTACATTGATGCTAAATCCGCTCCGCGAGTCCGAATTTGCGTCCAACTCCACTTTGGTGTGACCTAAACCACTTAGGCCACCGCCACAGTTTTCCAAACCGCCTCAGCCGCTGGTATTAGACAAATTAACAATTTCCCCAATAACCGATCTTCCTTCTCCTTGAAGCATCGTCCATGCTTTGTTGCTTTCCACATGGCCCTAATGACTTGCCGTCAAACCTCTCACGCATCTGGACTCCCCCGAACTGTCCTTGCTTGCAAACAGACCCAAGCCACTTGGCGCGCCACATGTCCATGACCGCTTCACCATGATGGCATCGGCTTTCTTGACGATTCTAGACCTCAACCCCTCGCTGAGCCTAGTCATGGTCCATGCTGTTGCTGGGCATGTCTATCACCAGTGCATCACGCTTCGGTTCCTTGTCTTTTTGGCTTGCAACCATGATGAGGACATCACTACTATGGATAAGACCACAATTGGTTGGCCCAACTCTAACACATTATCCATGGACCAAGAAGAGAGAAAGATCAAATCCATCACGTTCTGAAATCCAATTCGACCTCCAGATACCAGTCTGAAGTAAAACGAGCATAACTTTTGCATACGGAGTCCGATTAGAGAGTTCTTGCACTTGATTAAAAGGTTGCTTTGAGATCTTTCCAACATATTTGACTCCACCTAAAAATTCCTTCGGAGCACTCTGCAATCAACAAAACAAGTCGGGTCAACTTTCCAGTCCGAGTCAAACTTGGGTCTTGGGCCTTGTAAGAGTCCTATTCGGCCTCTCCTTTGTGCTAGCTAAATCCCCTTTCTCTTTTACCTATATATAGCTAGAGAGTCCCTCAAAATTACTTGGGTTTTGTTTAGTTGTAGTTTTCCTTGGTGAAACTATTTTGTATTCTCTTGTTCGATGAGATCAACAGCAATACCGTGCTTCGGAACCCCACATCAATACTTAAATTATATCTGCAATTTCAGATTGCTTTTGTTTTGTTCTTGCTTGTTCTTCGATTGCTTGCAGGAATTGATCTTCGTGATCAGGTCAACCGGGTTTTGGCACGGTTGATAACAATTCGGAGTTTGGTTCAGCGATTGCTTGGTGTCAGTTGTAGCCTGGATCGTGAGGGTCGTCTCCACTAATCGATAGTTATCCATCTCACCGAAAGATCGGGACACCCAATAGCCTCATCAGGTGGTATCAAAGCTTTCGATGATCGGTGAGAATTTCAGTACCTTAGATTAGTTTTTTTTTCTATCCTAAATTGAAAATTACTCCACAAAAATTCAACCTTTAGATTCAATCTAATATTTTAATGAGTTTTCTTAGGTTTTGATCCATTAGAGTCCTTGTTTTAGTTGCTGATCGTTTTTCCTTCGCGTAGCTTTTATTTCAATCTATCCAGTACATTGTTTTGTTCATAACTTTCTCATACGAACTCGGATTCTAGTGTTTTTTCACTTTCCTAAAACCTGTAAATGAGCTCTACAAAAACCTAGTTGGGCACGGACTCTAATTCTTAACACAAATTTGTTTAATCTGGACGTCAAAGTTGGCGAAGCAAGTTGTACTTTCAATCCAGATCACTTCGGTATTTTTATCATAATTCTCACATCCGAACTCTGATTGAAATGTTTTTATACTTTCCTGAATCCTTAAAGAGTTCTCTACAAAAACGTTTTTGGGTGTCCTTTGTGATTTGGACTCATTCAAACCGAATGTAATTCGGATTCGGAATCGGTCTCGTTAGGCTGAAATTGGGACAATTATGTGGTGTTCGGTTTTTGAGCCATAACTTTCACACCTGAGCTCCAAATTGCATGTTCTTATACTCTATTGAAAGCTGAGGTCATAAGCTTCAATTCTTTCCATAGTGAACCTTCCAAATTCGGTCGTTTTCAAACTTTAATCTAGGCGACAACTCTGCTACCCTAAAAACACTGAATTAGGGTTTCTTGGATCGTTATGAGATTAAGCTTGTTCCTTTGAGTACAATAGCATCTACAAAGCATAAAATCCCAAAAATATCAGTATACCTACCATTGGGAACCAATTCATCCCTTGTGAATACTTTGATCCTATTTGAGACTAGATTGTTGATATTGCTGAGGGCTGCTCTACTTGATACATTGCATAGTCATGAAATATCATATCATACTGTGTTGTGACATCGAGTTAGAGATTCTAAAACTTTGTTCATACTAGTGTTTGTCGAAATTCACCAAAAGAAAAAAAGAGCCAGAAGGCCAAAAAAAAAAGAAAAAAGAAGAAGAAAAGAAAACAGAATAGTGGCCGGCAGCACTACATTGAGCAAAACCCTAATTTGTGTTCATTATTTTCAGATTGTGCAATTTGTATTAATTAGTGAGCAATCTTGTGTCATTTTACCATTTTGAAGCAATAGCTAGTGTCTCTCCATAACTTATGCAACACGAGCTTTGCTACTGGAATTTTTCTTATTTAGCTCATTCTATTGGTTGCATTAAGTTCCATTATCTTTGCGTGTGTGTTGTCTTGAAATTCGCTTATATCCTTGTGATCGACAACTAAGGCTTGTGAATTCTAGTTTGGGTTATTACTTATCATTACAATAACTAGAATTATCAAATTGCATAGGAAATATATATTGCATATCCAAGCTCCATCTTCTACAAGCCAAATAGGTACCGTTCTCCTTGCAATCGCTTTGCCAAGCTTGAGTGTGTTTATCACGAACCAGTCGCCGGTTACCACCTATTTGCTTCGTAAGAATTGGTAAGAACTTGGTAAAAACTTGAGTGTGAGAGACTTTGAATCACCAGATCCTAGTACTTGATAGGAACATATATTTATGGTTTGTTTCTTGTCTTCACTAACAATGGTAGATTCTCAATGTCGTAGTGCTTGGGCCAATAGCATCCTAGGAGAAGAGGTAGTTCACACTCCGAGATACGAAGAACGTACGAGCACAGCTTCACCACCACGAGAGGTACGACAACATAGAACACGTAACAAAAGTAAGTTGACCGTACCCATTTTTAGTGGTAAATATAATCCTGAAGGTTATCTTACTTGAGAATTAGCTGTAGCACAATCATTTGATAAAAATGGAATTCCTGAGCATGATAAGGTTAGGGTTGTTATTAGTGGATTTACTGATTTTGCTGCTCTTTGGTGGAATGATTATACGCGTAAAAATCAGGACATCCCTAGTACATGGATTAAATTGAAGAAAATTATGAGAGTTAGATTTGTTCCTTCATATGTTGCTCGCCAATTACGGAATGAATTGTAACGTCTAAAACAAGGTAGTAAAACTGTGGACGAGTACTACCAAGAATTTCAGCGTAGATCTTTGCGTTGTGGGTTAGAAGAGACCGAAAAGACTAGGATGAACAGTTTTTATTGTGAACTGGATTTTGATATGTAGATCATGATATCTTGTAAAGAATTCAATTCTATGTTATGCTTGCTTAATCTTTCACGTAAGCTGAAAGAAAAATACAGAGAAGACAATCAACCACAGTTCAAGTTCCTACAGAGTTAAATGCTAATCCTATTGCATGCCCTGCACCAAACCTTAATGAGAGCAAACACCCCGAGCATGTGAAAGAAATACCAAAAAATTCGAGTCAAGTAGAGGATAGTACATGTGAGGATGATTGTACTAACGTAATCCAATCTACTTCTGTTATTTTTGTTGTTGCTGTTCCATATGATATGCAGGTTACTTCTGAAGAAAGGGAGCTAAAAGTTGAAAACCCAGTGTTATCAAGTGAAAGTTCTGAGGTACCTACTTCTTCTGAGGAGGACGCTAATGACTGTGGTACAGATCTGATTTTACAACAAGAAAGGGAGCAAATTTATGAGTATATTCCTGCTGTACTTAATTCTAGTGAGTTACCACCTTGTGCCACAATTTTAGAATCACGTGATGAATTGCATGCTTATAATTTTGATCATGTGGTGCTGATTACGTATAAGGAAGTGATAGCTAGAATATACCCTGCCACTATTTTGTGCTATATCATGTTAAATGAGCATGTTAGCTTGAATTGTGTTATGGATAAGATTTCTGAAATTTCATTTCTTAAGTCTTTATCTAGGACCTATACCTACTGTTTTAAATTCAATTTATTTGGGGATTATGACATTGATGGCAAGTTTCTTGTTTACAGAATATGCATAACTTGTGATAAACTTGCTGAATTGAAGTTTGCTGTTTTGGACATGGATAGATATGTGCTTTGCTTATATTTACAAATTAAGTTGAAAACTGAATCATGTTAATATTTATGTTATATGCTTCACTTATAATCACAAGTTGAGTTGCAAAATTGTGAGGAAAGGTGCTTTGCTTAAATCTGATTTTCTCATTTGCTATTATGTAAATAGCATTACACGAAACCAAAAGAACAATGAAATATGGGATATATACATATATGCTGCGTACACGTTATTCTTTTTGTTGCTTGTTTCTTTTCCAGCTTGTCCAAAACCGAAGATGGTTTTCCTTCAAGGATGTGAGGAAGCATCCAAGAGTTCTAGCTTTCATCATGCCTTTATATGCTGGAAAGAAGTGTTAAGCTATGTGGATGATTATCAGGTGAATCATTTGAATATCGTTCTTGTCTTTAAAATATATAAAGAGGCGGAGCTACTATTTTATTTAATTAAATGTAGGATGTATATGAGGATGTTTTGTGTTGATGATGAGCTAAAAGGTGAGCTTGAGTCGAGGACGACTCAAATTCAAGAAGGGGAGGATGATGAGGACATCACTACTACGGATTCGACCACACCTAGTTGAACCAACTCCAACACGTCATCCATGAGCCAAGAAGAGAGAGATCAAATCCATCACGTTCTGGAATCCAATTCGGCCTCTAGATACCAGTCTGAAGTAAAATGAGAATAACTTTTGCATATGGAGTCCAATTGGAGAGTTATTGTACTTGATTAAAAGCTTGCTTCGAGATCTTTCCAACAGATTCGACCCCACCTAAAAATTCCTTCGGAGCACTCCGTAATCAACAAAACAAGTCTGGTCAAGTTTTCAGTCCGAATCAAACTTAGGCCTTGGGCCTTGTAAGAGTCCTATTTGACCACTCCTTTGTGATAGTCGAATCTCCTTTCTCTTTTACCTATATATAGCCAGAGAGTCTCCCAAATTACTTGGGTTTTGTTTAGTTGTAGTTTTCTTTGGTGAAACTATTTGGTATTCTCTTGTTCGGCGAGATCAAGAGCAATACCGGGCTTCGAAACCCCACATCAATACTTCAATTATATTTGCAATTTCAGATTGCTTTTGTTTTGTTCTTGCTTGTTCTTCGATTGCTTGTAGGAATGGATCTTCGTGATCAGGTCAACCGGGTTTTGGCACGGTTGATAACAACTCAGAGTTTGGTTCAGCGATTTCTTGGCGTCGGTCGTGTTTCGGTCGTAGCCTGGATCGTGAGGGTCATCTCCACTAATCGATAGTTATCCATCTCACCGAAAGATCGGAACATCCAATAGCCTCATCAAACCACTTCTTGGCCTCAGTCATCTTTCGGTGTCCCTCGACCGTTCTAGACCTCAGCTCTCCTAGCCTAGTCCTGATCTCACCTTCACCTCACCATGACCTAGCCTCGGAGTCCTGTAACCGACACAGACAAGAAACATATCACATAGCACTATTCACAATAATATGCATTAATCAACAAATAATACAAACATTAAGAACAACATCACTGAAAAGTCAGTACTACAACCACACAGGGCTTGTAGTACTGTAGTCCGGTACTACCGCTCCATTGAACCAACCTCAAGAGACTTCTCTGAACAATACCTATCGCCATTGGAGGCCGGTAGTACCGCACCCCCAATACTACCGCTCCAGATGACCGATAGTACCGCACCTTGTACACCCCAGAGAAAACACCTCTCTGTGAAAGACTACCGCTCCTAAGGCCAGGAACTTCGCAGGGCTAGCACTACCGCCAACCCAGCCCAGTAGTGCCGTCTGGCCGGTACTACCACTCCTACATGATCGGTAGTGCCGCCCTTGACCTGACAGCATCTCAAATTGCTTCAAATTCAAAGTTCGTGGATGTATAATATTTTGGATAAATTTTAATTATTAATTATTATATACATATGGGTGTATAATGTTTGGATCTTTTGATTTAGAATTTACTTATGTTTGGATGCTACAATTTTTCAGGACTTTTTGTCCCATGATTACATATATTTGGATACCACAATTGTTACGTAATTTAAGAATTTGTATAATGAATCTATATTTTTTATTCTTTTGAGATTATACATATGGGTGTATAATCTTTTAAGCACACTTTGTTTTGGGTAATGTGTATGCTTGTTGCATTGCTTGTATGTGTGTGCTCTGAACTAATTTGTGGTTACATGTTTTGAGCACTTATGCTTCCAATCTTGTGATTCGAAGCATCTTAATTCGCCGAACTGCTTAATCTTTATAACTTCTACGCATTTTGCTTAAACTAATAGTCACAGTTGCATTTTACTGAAACCAACAACCTTAATTGTATTCCTTTTCTTCGATTGATATGTTGTTTTCTAGCTTTTTACATATAAGTTTAAGGAGTCCATGTTTCTCTCAGCTTCCTCGCAGAGCATAAGCCACGTGGTCTTCTTGTTAGGTGCCAGCTTCATGCGAAGCCCAAAGGTTGAGGAACCGTCGTCTTAGAGTCCAGTTGAGTGATGAAATGATCTATAGGAGGCTACTATAGAATAGAGTAATACACTATCTAGTTAACGAAGGATACGATTTGACCATTTTTTAATATATCTAGGTTGAAATACAAAATCCTAAAATATCGTCAATTCAACAACAAAGGGAGTATTACAGAGCCATCACTTAGCCACTGATTCAAACACGAGAATTTTTTTAAAACATTGAATTGTTCCGCGTAGAATTCATGCCCTCCAAACAGCCCCGAGTGCATGTGCACGCATAATAGATCGATGTTCGTTTCAAACCACTTTGTAAAATCAAGACAGCGTGAGTGAGTATGTGATTTTCATTGGGAAGAATTAGGAGCCGGACGTCTGATTTTAGGATGTTTCATCGAATATTTTTTTCTAACGTCTATAATATTTTTTTCAACGTTTGTAATATTTTTTTTCTTGCGCACATTTCTACTGTTATCGAAGAAAAATGTTTCACGCATGGTAGAAAAATGTTTCACACGTAGGAAAAAATATTGTACTGATCCGGATCAACATTTCTATTGTTATTGATGAAAAATATTTCACACGTAGAAAAAAAATATTTCACACTTAGAAAAAAAAATGTTGCAGCGACCGAAAAAATCGGACGTCCTCGTGAGTCATGTTATGAGATAAGATATTCTTAACCGTATTCGGTTGGACTCTATCTCTATATGTGGGCGAATCCGAATCTATCTCTTACTACCTTCTACTATATATTTGTCGGGACCCGATTCTGAGAATCCGGACCCTTTGTGCATTCTGTGCCAGTCCAGGATCACGCTGGCACACACAGTCTTTACAGGGTTGCACATTGCAGACATTACAGAGATACCATAAATAGTGCAAATATTTATATAAATTGAATTGTACGACCTTATGGTCTCCTTACATAAATCAGCCACGCAGGGCTTACATTATCATAGTAAGAAAGAAAACATCGGAAAACAAATAAACTTCATGGAAGCCTTCATCTTGCCACAGGCAACCGACTGGGCTTGCCCCCTAATTGTCCGGATCTTCAATATACTCCTCCTCACAGGCCGGCGTAGACTCCTCCACTGATGTTGGGATTGATAGGCAAGGAGGGGTAAGTACTCAAGACACTTAACAAGTAATGCACATAATGCGGTGCTATTGCTACATGCAAGGCTTATTCTAAAGAATTGGCTTATTTGGTTCTTTTGCATCAAACAACATTTTTAAACTACCATCTTATTTAGGTTAAAAGCAGTGAAAACAGTTATATATAATGCTAAGTTCTTTAAACAGTTTTTCTTCAAAGATTTTCGGCACACAGCCTTAAACAGTTTATTTTTAGCACTGGCACACAACCACCCATTCCACATTTTTATTTTTGAAGATCTAACCCTTGACTATAATCCCCGAGAAATGCTCAATTCCGCGAGCACGGCTATTCGAATAGATTTGACACTCTGCAGAGGTTGTACACTTTACCCACAAGATACAGCCGCTCACCACACAGGTGATTGCCCATAACAAAGTCTTTCAGGAACCTCTACCTTAACCAATGAACCTCTCCGGTATCGCCTTCACTATCACTTCCCTCACACAGAGCCGAAGTATAGGACAGGACAACACCGTTGGATGGGCACCAAGCCGCAGCACAGGTACGCTCCCCCACACAGATACACCCTCGTGTACTGTCACCCCGAGGTAATCAGAGGAAAGATATCAGAACCCTAATCAACTAGACCTGTCCCATATCAGACATGTGGTTGTACGGGTGACTCAGGTCAAAGGCTTGCAAGGTGAGGTCCTTAACTGACCAAGGCAAGACTTCCAACACTCAACAGTGGCACACAGCCCAATGTGGCACACAGACTCACATCACTCATCAACCCATTGTCACACAGGCCCACCTAGCACAAAGCCTCTTGTCACTTACCTCAGTCTAAATTATTTCCCACCTCGTTGATTATTGTGCAACACATGCCAGCAATAACTCAACATCGGTACAGAACCACACAGGTCTCTGTACCTCAATCTCATCATGTGGCATCATCACACCACTTTCAAAATACATTCAATATTTCGTTAGTCAACATTGATACATTTTTCGAAAGATCATTCATGACTCGTTGCAAGGCTAAGCATCTAATCACGGTCTAGCCTCCCGTATTGGCATCATATTAATATCCAACAAATATGAATAACCTTAGGGTGGACAATGATTTAAAGGCATATAAATAGTAATTTCAAGGTGGTGATAACAATATGGGTTGATTAGCTACATACCCCAAATTTATTTAAATACATTTAAATAAATTAGCATGCATAATTTCAAAGCATAAATTACATTTTAAAATCTGGGAACAAAATGGTCAAAGCATCACTTGCCATCAAAGAGTTGCTGGTCTTGATTCGAAGTTTGATCTTGAGCGACGAACTCTTCTTCGAAATTTTCCGGCAAATTTGCGTCTACGCGTAAAAAAATAACAAATGTAATAAATAACAAAACAGTAGACTAGAAGACCTCAAAAATTCAAATAAAATTCATAAATAAAAATATCTCAATTTTACAAATTTTTAGAGACTGGAATCACCTCAATCGGAGTTAAAATGCAAAAGTTATAGCCTTTCAAAGTTTTAAGTAAAATATAAGTCAGAAAATCCGATTTGTTATAATTATTTTTATACGGACTAAAAATTGGGATTTATGACATCAGCATGACCTAATGATGACGTCAGCACAGAAATGAAATTCGGGTGAATTATTTTTATATACAAAAATATTTATGACGCTCCGATGACGCCAAGATGACACGTGGCGACCTCCGCGCCGCCACGTCAGACGGCCTATGGACCCGGTCCGCGGTTCGGCTCCGGTCCACCGTGGACCCGATCCACAGAACAATGCACCTGGCCCCACCTGATGACGTCAGCACTGACGTCAGGCGACTGCCTCGAGATTCGTGCACGAACACGTGTCACTATCTCGGCCATCGCCGAACCTACGGCCAGATCTTAGCCACGTGGCGAAATCGTGGCCGTCAAAGGATTCAACGATCAGATCTCACGCGCACGTTCGACTCAGTGGTGCCTCGATTTCCGCGCTGCCACGCGCACGCATCTAACGGTGCACCTAAATCCAACGGTCAGATCCCACACACGCATGGCGACGCCTCGGCTACGCAACGACACGCGGCGCAATCGTGACGGCGCACCCAAAATTGACGGCTGGATCTGGTCTCCGCCACGGTCAAAACACCCACGCGTCAGCACACGATTCGGCGAGGGTACGGCGTCATCACCATCGCACGTTCAAATCTGAACGACGCGGATCCTTAAGGCAAAACCAGATCTGAACTCAACCGTTCAGATCCGATCCAACGGCGCAGGTTACCGGAGCGGTTTACTGTTCATCTTAATTACGTGGCGCAATCTCACGCATACACTAACGATCCAACGGCTAAGATCTACTAAAAGACCTAATATTCAGATCTAATCTATGCCGCACATCACAGATCTAACGGCTACGATCTAATCCAAATATAAACAGAGAAGGGCTACGTGGACGTACTGCAATGGTTGGATGGTGATCGAACGGTTGATGGAGCTCGGTGAAGACGACGACGACGTTGGTGAAGCAGGCTGCCGGAGCTGGGGAAGACGGCGTAGGCGACGGCGCTACGGTGATCTTCCGGCGTGAAGAAGTGATCCAATCGATGCGGCTTCCTTCGGCAAACTCGGGACGGGGTCGGAGCACGGCGGAGCGGCTCGGACGACGACGAGAGGAAGCAAAAACAATGGCGGCGAGAGAAAGCAACTATGGCGAGCAACGGCGGGCGCTAGAGGGGGTCTCGGCGTGCGTGCAAAGAGTCAAAAGAAGCGTCTTGAAGTTCTCTGCAGAACGTGCTAACCGACACAGCTTAAAGAGCCTCGACGTGCGTGAAAACCGTCGGCGAAACTCACAGGCATCAATGCCCACGCCTCTCCGGTGATCTCGCGAGGAAGAGACGACGTGGCTCCATCCCAACCATCCGCGTGGACTCGGTCAGACGGCTGCCAACGCTTGGCGACGCGACGCAATTCGCGAAGCGCTCGATCGGACCTGACGGACGGCTAGGGTTTTCGGCGTAGCGGTCACGCGAAATGGCAAAGATCATGCGAGCTATTTGGGCCGAAACGAAGGGTTTCGGCCCAAACACTATTCCTTCGATTTTTAAAACATTATCGAATTAAAATAATTCAGATAAATAAACAAAGCCAAATTAAATAGCAAAAATACCTAGAAAAATTCTGGAAAATATTTTGGAACATTTAGAACTCAGATAAAATATTTCCAATAAAACTTTGCATGAATTTAATTAAATTCAAGAAAGGTCAAAAATAAATAAATTCTAATAAATTCTCAGAAATTCTCAAAAATAAAAAATACTCCAAAATTTATATTAGAGCAAATTTCAGGGTGTTACAATATTGGGCACCCCCTTGTACAAGAGATCAATCGAATAAAAGCGAGAGAACTTTGCCTCCTACTTGTGTGTGCTCCAGTTCTTGTTCTTGTGATTCCGTTGGCATGAGATTGATTGATCGTGGGTGAACGACTACGTTTTACAACACGTTATCAGCACGAAGCTCTACCGAGGCCGATTGTGATCGTCTGCCTGCGACAATCTACACAGCATCGATATCATCCTGCTACACGCGATCATCCTACGCCAAGCCCTACGTAAGTGCATGAATGCAAGTTTGATCTTGCAGATCATCGTTACCATGCGTTACGGATTGATTGCATAATCATCAAATTTCTATATGATCTTCTGTTTATCAATCTCTATGAAAAAAGAAAACGAAGAAGATGAACTCCTGAGCACCAAAGAATGCATCGGCCAGAGCTCGCCAATCTTGTCCATGTGCGCCCGCATGCGCCTGCGCCAGCATTTGACAGTGCCCGCACTTTGCGCTTGAGGTTGTGGCGGCGGAGCTTGCGCTTGACGTTGGTGCCCGAAGCTCCAGCGCCCGACAGCGGCTAATCCCTTGCTCGTTCAGCATGCTCAGGCGGCGGCGCACCTGTGGAACCGCATGGAACCACACCCTCGCCCGAAGCGACGGTGCCCTCGGTGGTTTTCCCGGCAGTGACGGCAATACCTCACGCCTCACGCACTCGATTCACGCCACCATCACTGGCGCCAGCTCCATGCCCCGTGTCCCGAAGCGCGCGGTGGCGGCTCCTGCGGCGGCTGAGCTCGGCCCCCACCCGTGGCCCGTGGAACCGGTGATGCCTATAGTGTCCGCCACAGGTTCCGAACGATGCCGGCGGATGGCACCTCATCCGCATTCGCTGTTTCGAGCTTGTATGTCGGCGGCGGCGGCATGCCTCGTGCCCGAAGCACCCGATGGCGGCGCCCGCGCGACGCCCGAAGCTCGCGTCTTGCTCATCCAGTGGCGGCAGTGGCACACCTCGTGCCTGAAGCGTCCGGCGGTGACACCCGCCCGCAAAGCTTTCCTACGGCGGTGCCCGCCCGCGTAGCACCGGCTCCGGCGATTGAGCCTGCGCCCGCATCCCGACGACTGTCCCGGCAGCGTGCGTCGGAGTCGGCGGTGGCGCTCGGGCGATCTTTGACGGTGCACCGGTGGCCGTGCGGCCTGACGCTTGCGCCTGCATCTTCGGCGATGGCATTTTTTTGGGTGGCAGATTGGGAAGTCGACGACTAGGGTTATTGGAAACCCTAGCCACCGTGCGGGCCGGCCACTACTAGGCCGTGTGGGCTGGCTACCCCCGCTCCCCACACACACATGTAAGGTCGAATGCATGATGGGCTGGTAGCCCGCGCCGAGAGAAAAAAATAGGAAAATCTGAAAAATGAGTATTAATTTTTTTGAAAATTGACAATAAATCCTAGAAATTAGTTTTTTAGGTATATGAACTTCCATAAATTTTGAAAATTTGTTATTTAGCACAAATTGGAAGTCCCATGCTCTGGGTTTATTTTCTAGCATTATGCCATGTTTAAATATGTGCTGGAATTTATTTTCCTGTTATTTAAGTAATTCTAATGATTGCTTAGTAATTAACAGAAAATGCTAGAAAATTATGAAAAATTATGTATGACCCATTGAAGTGTGTCATGATGCTGTATTAATTTTTTAGCATGATTTCATAATTATATATGCTGGTCATACTATTTCCTGCTATTCAGTAATTCTGAAAATTGCTTGGTAATTAGCAAAAATTATGAAAAATTGCTAGGAAAATTCTGGAAATTTTTTAGATAATTATCTATTGAATAGATATAGACCAAGCTTTATTGATTAAAGAGTGAGCATGCAATATAATAATTTTACCAGTAGTAAAAGTCGTTTTGCATAAATAAAAATAGGATATGTTGGACATCGTAAGGAAGGAACTTATCAAGCTTGCCCTGAATGGCAATAATTAATTTACCCGGGCAATGAATACTAAGATTAATTTGATAGCTCAATCTTTTAGAACATCTGTTTTTTCAGCCTGAAGCTGGTATCCCTGCTCTTCTCAAAGCCATCAGATGTACGGCTTTACACCTCCTGAGGCACCATCTTCAAACGGACCTGAAGGCTGAATAGTTGATGAAAGATGACTAGCTGGTACTTTGGAATTCCATGAAGGGAAAATATATAACCAAAGAAAGATCCGCCCCGCTGCCGTACACACAAGCAATGGATCCTCCTGCGCTTTCAGGATTCTAAAAGCTGTGGTAGCATATAATTTTTGTCATACACAAACTTATCATTGATCTAACATTATGTAATCAGAAAGTTACTAATGCTAAAAAGATCGACAAGATATTGTACACATTCCAACACAATATGAGGATACTGCCGTAACAGTATCGTCGCCAAGTACCAGAAGTACTTCAAGCTTATATGTATTTTGCTAGAAGTGGAAAAGCATGATGAACTCCTGGTGAAGCATAATGCTCAGTAGGCTAGCAATAGCCATGGCCGCAAAAGGGCCAAATTGAATAAAAGGGATAAGTGGAAGAATGACAAATCAAATAAGGGAAGAGGCAATTCATAGTGGAAAAGTAGAGGCAAAGGGTTAGGGGCTTTTAGAAGTAATGCTGCAAACCCTGAATAACCCTGTTTTATGTATGGATGCTCTGGCCATTGGTCATGCAACTATCGCATCTCGAAGCATGTGGTAGACCTTTACATGCAATCCACTGGAAAAATAAATAAGACTCGAGGAAATAATATTAAGTCACACTTCACCGTTCAACCTGATGTTGATACGAATGTTGAGAAATGTGATGATATGATTCTTGAAATTATTGAGCTCAAGGAGTCCCAGGAGGGCACCTACATCTCATATGGAGACCTGGATTAGTCTCCTAAATATCCCTTCACTTTGCTAAGTCGATGTCACATATTCCTCATAAGTCTCCTTATCAGTTTAGCCCTAGTTCCTGAACGAACATTTGGTCTACGCTCCTGTTGAGCGATTATCATTCAAAAATTGAATAAATTGGTATTTCCCAGATGTTTGATTAATTGTGCTATATTTGTTCTATATTCTACAATTTGTTCCTGATGCAACAATTATTTGATTGTTAAATCATACTTCCAATATAGAACAAAGTATAATCCGATGGTGAAAGAGAAAATATGTCTAGAAGACAGTTGTACCACACTAAGTGAATTGAAAATATTATGACTATCACCAGAAGCGATACTCTCATAGCTGGCACTAAAAAGAATGCCATATTATACCCTGAGTCCAGCCGCACTCCTTTAATCGTTTTCGTATGGAGATAGTGAATGAGGATGGTACAGAATACCTACTCATGACTAAGTTTAATGGGTGTAATAAACGTGTGGTTAAAAGTTTCATTTATTCTCCTCCGGATTATACTATGCACATATAAAACCTGAAGTTTGTGTTGCAATGAAAAACCTAGATATATTTAAGATCTGGCAGATCGATTGGGTTACTCTGAGTTGAATAGTATAAGAAGAATAATTAATAATTTTGCTGGCCATAGCATAAAGTCTTTCCTAAACCTGAAGTTTTTCTTATGCCCTGGTTGTGCTAAAGGAAAGCTCATTCTTAAATCTTCTTACCTAAAAAGTTAGGGAAGAATCGCTAAATTTTCTGGAGAAAATTCAAGGTGATATCTATGGACCTGTTCAGCCCCTGTTGGGCTCCTTTTAATAAATTTTATGATACTGATAGATGCTTCTACCATATGGTTTCATGTATATCTCTTATCTACTAGGGACCATATGTCGGCGTTTCGAGCGCCGGCAAGTAAATTTGTAAGTCTAAGGGGCTGCGCGTTCCCGCTCCCTGAATGGTTAGACCCTGGAGTCCAAGATGTATACTGGTTCGGGCCAAGGTCCCTACTCCATTCGGCGTTGGTATTGTATTCATCAAAAGCGGATGATCAGACCGAAGTTTTTTACAAGCGAGAGGTGGAGCCTCAACACTAGAATGATCTAAACTTAGCTCTCGTAAGGAGAAGAAAAAGAAGAAGAGGAAGAAGAGGAAAAAGCTCTCCGTAGCTCTTACTCCTTTGCCCTGTTAGGAGGTTCCCGCCTCCTTTATTCAAGACTGAAGGGCAGTGTTACATCGAGAATTGGCGGTGCCAGCGAGCTACTTTAGGGGCTTCGCCTTGCCCCGCCGTCGCCAATCGCTCGCCGATCGGTCGCTTGTTCGCCGACCGTCGCCGCTGCGAGCCTATCTTTGGGTCGGTGGTCTAGCTGGTCGAGTGGTTAGGTAATCCTCCGAAGTGGCGAGCGCTCTCGTGATCCATGTGGGTGCCGACGTAGTCGCGTGACGCTGGAGTTGCCTCGGAGAGAGCGTGTCCTTGCACCGTGGGTGGTCGGTGATGGGACAGGGACGGGCTTCAGCAGCTATCAAATCGTTTTGGGAAGGGACCACCGCCTCGCCGCCACCTCGAATGACCGCTCGTGGGGCACGTGGCCTTAGGTTGACACGGACTCGATGCGCGCACGCTGCTCGAAAGTCGGAGTCGCGGATCCCGCCCCGCCGCGGGGTCGGGAACCTCGCCGAAGTCGGAGTCGGGGATCCTGGCCCCGCCGCGGGGTCGGGAACCTCGCCGAAGTCGGAGTCGGGGATCCCGCCCCGCCGCGGGGTCGGGAACCTCGCTGAGTCGGAGTCGGGACCGGCCGGGAATGGTCTCCGAATGGTCTCGTAGGCATTTGGGTAGCAGGCCGAGGACGGCTGCTTAGGCCGGGCCGTATTCGAGGCCGCCGCTTGCCGCCTCGGGCTTTGCTTGTTGCAATTGGGCCGCTGGTGCACCTGCTTTATGAGTATTCGCCAAGAGTTCTCGAACCTCCAATCGAGTTCGCGCACTCGGTTGGGGTTGAGCTTGATCGATCCGCTCAACTAGGTGGGCCAACGGGCCTACCGCTTTTGCCGGGCGTGCCCTCAACGCATCCGACGCCCGCCCGGATTACGCTCTGAGGTATGCGAACCGCCGGAGCCTCTTAATTGCTTTGTTAGCGCGCACGCGCACGGCTAGGTGTGTTTTTGCTCGCTCGCCTTCTTGACCGCCGGGTTCCGGTGGTGGGCGCCGCTTTCCGCGCAAGATTTATTCCCGAGTCGCTTGATCTTCCTTCGAATGGGTATATAAGGGCGCCACGGGTTGCTCGAGCGCGCACTCTTAGACGAGACTCCTTTCCTTCTTGAAATGTGTTCAAGACACCCTTTAGTCTTCGGTTTCGGTGATGACATCGTGGTGGAAGAGGAAGACCCTTTGAACGAGCTTTGGGTTGAATATGATCAGGCGATAGCCGAACTCCCAAAGAGAGAAGAAGTAGCTCGCGACGTTGCTGCCGTTGACGCGCTACTTCGGGCAGTCCCGAGGCTTGGAGTGGCAAGGGGGGCCCTCCTAGAGGCAATGGCGCGAGGGCGCCGACAGCAGAGGCGCGTCGCTGTCGATGTCGCGCCAACGGCAAGAATGGCATGCCATTCCGCGGCCGTGGCTTCACCTTGACGACGGGCAAGGGCCTACCAAAGAGTCATCTCCAATGACCTCAGTCCATCGACCGAGGTCCGTCCCCGCTGCCGTGCAAGGGCCTACCGTCGGCGTTGTCGTAGGGAGTTTTTAGAGTCCGGTGTAGATAGAGAGTCTTGCGTGTGCCTCATGTAAAGTGGTGTAAAGTTTTTGAGCCTGCCGGCTTTTTAATGAAATCCCCTTTTTTTCTCTCTATGAATGACTTCGTGAAGGAGTTAGCTTCGCTTGTTCTGCTTTGATCAGCTCGGCGCTAGAAAGTTCGGGCGATCGGTTTCGAGTGGTCGGACGTGCGAACTCGCGGTTTGTTCCTCAAGAAATCTTCCTTTGCGCTGCTTTGGCGCCGTAGCTAGTCGGTGCCTTGGTCGGCAAGGATGAGCGGTGCCTTCGGAAGTTTTAGTGCCCGAGTGCCTTGGTCGGCAAGGACGACCGGATGCCTCCGCGAGGTTCCGGTGTCCGAGTGCCTTGGTCGGCAAGGACGACCGGATGCCTCCGCGAGGTTCCGGTGTCCGAGTGCTTTGGTCGGCAAGGACGACCGGACGCCTCCGCGAGGTTCCGGTGTCCGAATGCTCGTTTAACGTCGTAGCTGGACGCTGTCTTAGTCGGCAAGGACGACCGGATGCCTCCGCGAGGTTCCGGTGTCCGAGTGCCTTGGTCGGCAAGGACGACCGGATGCCTCCGCGAGGTTCCGGTGTCCGAGTGCCTTGGTCGGCAAGGACGCACGGATGCCTCCGCGAGGTTCCGGTGTCCGAGTGCCTTGGTCGGCAAGGACGATCGGATGCCTCCGCGAGGTTCCGGTGTCCGAGTGCCTTGGTCGGCAAGGACGCACCGGATGCCTCCGCGAGGTTCCGTGTCCGAGTGCTCGCTTAACGTCGTAGCCGGACGCCGCCTTAGTCGGCAACGACGACCGGATGCCTCCGCGAGGTTCCGGTGTCCGAGTGCCTTGGTCGGCAAGGACGATCGGATGCCTCCGCGAGGTTCCGGTGTCCGAGTGCCTTGGTCGGCAAGGACGACCGGATGCCTCCGCGAGGTTCCGTGTCCGAGTGCTCGCTTAACGTCGTAGCCGGATGCTTTGCCTTAGTCGGCAAGGACGACCGGATGCCTCCGCGAGGTTCCGGCGTCCGAGTGCCTTGGTCGGCAAGGACGATCGGATGCCTCCGCGAGGTTCCGGTGTCCGAGTGCCTTGGTCGGCAGGGCGGCCGGATGCCTCCGCGAGGTTCCGTGTCCGAGTGCTCGCTTAACGCCGTAGCCGACGCCTTAGTCGGCAAGGACGATCGATGCCTCCGCGAGGTTCCGGCGTCCGAGTGCCTTGGTCGGCAGGGACGACCGGATGCCTCCGCGAGGTTCCGTGTCCGAGTGCTCGCTTAACGCCGTGGCCGACGCCGCCTTAGTCGGCAAGGACGACCGGATGCCTCCGCGAGGTTCCGGCGTCCGAGTGCTCGCTTAACGCCGTAGCCGGACGCCGCTTTAGTCGGCAGGCGACGACCGGATGCCTCCGCGAGGTTCCGGCGTCCGAGTGCCTTGGTCGGCAAGGACGACCGGATGCCTCCGCGAGGTTCCGGTGTCCGAGTGCTCGCTTAACGCCGTGGCCGGACGCCGCTTAGTCGGCAGGGCGACCGGATGCCTCCGCGAGGTTCCGATGTCCGAGTGCCTTGGTCGGCAAGGACGACCGGATGCCTCCGCGAGGTTCCGGTGTCCGAGTGCCTTGGTCGGCAAGGACGACCGGATGCCTCCGCGAGGTTCCGGTGTCCGAGTGCTCGTTTAACGTCGTAGCACGACGCTGCCTTAGTCGGCAAGGACGACCGGATGCCTCCGCGAGGTTCCGGTGTCCGAGTGCCTTGGTCGGCAAGGACGACCGGATGCCTCCGCGAGGTTCCGGTGTCCGAGTGCTCGTTTAACGTCGTAGCTGGACGCTGCCTTAGTCGGCAAGGACGACCGGATGCCTCCGCGAGGTTCCGGTGTCCGAGTGCCTTGGTCGGCAAGGACGACCGGATGCCTCCGCGAGGTTCCGGTGTCCGAGTGCTCGTTTAACGTCGTAGCTGGACGCGGGGTATCCATCCCGAGTCCCCGTCCCGCGAGGGAAGTCGCGAGAGGAGTAGCCGCCGCCTATCCCACAAGTTTACCCCATCCGCAGTGTGGGACTCGAGGGGTGAGCGACGCGCCACTCGTTGGTTTGAACGCCGTGCTCTTGGAGCTAGTAACGGTAGTCCGAGTGGGTCTCGGAGGTCCCGCCCAAGGGGACCCTTTCGAGCGGACGGTCCCGAGTAGGGTGTCCTGCCCTGCGTGGGGCGACCCATAAGAAACCTTTCTTTACTCAATCCGTATGGACTCCGGTCGTCACCACCCAGAGCACACCGGCCGCCGCCATCGATGAGCTCCCGGGAGAGTGTGAAGTATGGTCTCGACGCGAGTAGAGGTGGTCGGGTCGTCACCGACCCAACCGGGACCCACCGTGGGGCTCACTCGCACTTGCCCTCGCTCAAGTTTCACTGGGCGCCCTACGCCCATCCGGTGGGTTAGGCCTTTTGAACCCACTTTGGTGGGCCCTGGCGCAAGCCACAAAGCTTTTGCCATCTTGGGACCGCAGCTGCCAATGGGCCTCGCGCCCCGAACAACCGTCCCGCCAAAAGGCGAGACCAAGAGGTAACGGACACGCTGTTCGGCGGCGTCTTTATGGCTCGCAACCCGACGCGACAGATTAAATGCGAGTGGAATTGGAAATCGGAGTTACCAGGCGGCGTGATGCACGAGGGCGACGCGACGATTCGCTCGAGGAGGCGTCCGTTCGGTCGGCGCCCGCCGCCTCCTATAAGTACGTTGTTGGGGTGCCTCGGGTAGCCACGCCGCCTTCTTCGCCTCCCGTCCCTAAAGCAAGAAAAACGCCAGAGAGCCGAGAAGGAAACCTCACCTCTTCTTCTCACCTTCCGCCGCTTCCCGCCAAGATGTCGTGGACGGAGTGCTCCGCGACAGAGAGTCGCGCGCCGCCTAGTGAAGAAGGGCTTCCTCCCGCCGCAGGCACCTCTGGCCGAGAGTGCCGACCGGGCCGTTATCCCGCGCCGCAGAGCGACGAGGTTGTGGTCCCCGCCTCGCTTTTTGAGCGCGCTTGCCTGCCGCTCCACCCTTTCGCCCGTGGGCTTCTTTTCCATTACAAGGTGGAGGTGCACCACCGCAACCCTAACGGGTCCTTCACATCGCCATTTTCATTACCCCGCGCGAGGCCTTCTTAGGATTGAGCCGCATTGGGCGTAGGCGCACTTCTTCCAGCGAGGCTTTGGAAAGACAGTCGCCTCGACGCGACGGCGCCCATGGGCGGCCTCGCCTCCACTTCGAACGGCCGGAGCTCGAGTACTGGACATCAAGCCGCCGTCCTCTAACAAGGGATGGCGCTCCGAATGGATCTATGTCCTGAACGTTGAAAACAGCGCCCCAGGCTTTTCTGGCGAGCTCCCTGTCGCAGTGGAGCAATGGACCTGGGGCGCCGAGAAGAGGGAAAAGAACAAGGTGGCCCTGATCGTGGAGGAGATCAGGGCTCTGAGGAAACGGGGGCTGACCGGGGATGTTGTCGTGCACGCCTTCATGAGGATGCGCGCAGCCCTCGCGCTCGAGCCGCACCCCATGTTCCAAAGATGAGGGCCGTCCGACCGGGCAAGGATGGAGGTGGCCGAGTTGGCGCGTCCCGAGGTGGAGGCCCGGGTGGCGGCGATTATCGGAGAAGCGCCACGGTGGCGCGGCGCCACCCGGCCTTTCGTCGGCCATTCCCAAATCGTGAGTTTGTGGGATTTTTCTTTCTGCTTCTTTCTTCTTCGCTTTAGTGTCCGACCGATCGGTCGCTTTTGTATCCTCTAGGGGCTCGCAGCATGTCCTCCGGCACCGCTGCAGAGAAAGAAGCGAGGGCGGCCTCTCGCGAAGACCGCCGAGGCCGATTCCCGCAAAGGCGTAAGGAGGAGAGGAGGAAGAAGAAGCGAAGGAGCGCGCGGCAAGGCACGCGCGCGCGCGAGGACGACGGAGTCCACCGCGGTGGGGCGACTTCTGCGATAGTGGGAGAGCTTCCCGACTACGGCGCATTCCTTCCCGACCCTCCGGTGAGTGGTGGCTCGAGAGTTGGCCCGACAGCAGCCCCGCGCCGCGTCCTCAGCGAGCGAAGCAT
Source organism: Otatea glauca (assembly GCA_036346275.1). Taxonomy (NCBI): domain Eukaryota; kingdom Viridiplantae; phylum Streptophyta; class Magnoliopsida; order Poales; family Poaceae; genus Otatea; species Otatea glauca. The sequence continues at coordinate 28,645,359 of CM070722.1, read as the reverse complement.
CTGCGGCGCAGCTTGTCGACGCGCCCGACCGTGGTAGCTTTGGGAAGCGGCCACCGACCGCCCCTTGGTGGGGCCGACGAAGAGAGCGCGCAGCCGCGACTCGCCTCCGCCGATGAAGTATTTCTTCCTTCTGCTGAACATTTTTGTAGCAAAGCCGCTCGGCGACTTTTAAATATCGTGGCGTCGCGCGCCTACACGGGCGTGGCGGTGGGGCGTGCGCGACCACTTCTCAAGTGGCGGTCACGGCTCGGTGGTACCGATCGTCGGCGCCTATGGAGCACGCGATCGTGGACGCGCCTCCTTTGAGGAGGAGAGATCGAGGCCGGTGAAGAGCTCCGCTTGCCCGCCGGCGACGCCGCGGACGCGAGGGTCTTCCCAGCAGGAGGGGACGGCGACGCCGCCCGCCATTGCGCCCGATCGAAGAAGCGCGGCGACGCTACGGCCGGGCGGCGGCCGATGCCGAGGCGTCGACCCCCGCCCAAGGGCTCCCGAGGGCCGACTTCATCGCCCGCCATGGCGCTGCTCGTCGGCGCCGCCCCTCCGGCGCGCATGCGAAGGTCTCGCTGCCGGATGTGGCCCTGTGGCGGGATCCATGGACCGGTGAGGAGCGAGTGGGCGCCCTTCTGGCGGGCGCCACGGCTGCGGAGGAGGAGATAGGGTCGATCCATAAGGGTCGACCCTAGCCTTAGAGTCTTCAAACAGGCGCCGGAGGTGATGGTCGAAGGATTCAACCCGTAAGTTTGGTAAGTGGCGAAGGAGTCGACTTGTAACTCTCGATATGCTTCGCGGATTTGACGAAATGTCCGTGTTGTGCAAAGATTTGCGGGCCTGCCCGAGCGCCAGCCGGGCTCCTTCGTCGCTCGGATGCTCGTGAGCGGCGCAGTGGAAGAAAGTGGTCGGCATGGCTTGAGTTTCGTCTTGCCCAAGAGGCTTTGAACATTGGGCTGACGGAGGCGAAAAACTCCACCTAGGGTGGAGGAGGCCTCAAAGGCCCTTTACGACGAGCGCCCAGGGGCCGAGGCCTTGAGGGCAAGGGTGGCGGAGCTTGAATCCTCCCGGCGAGGTCACCGAGGCCAAGGACGCCGCCGTCACCGCCGAGGGTGGCAAGCGAGCGACCCATCTGCGGTCGGGCGGGATCAGCCCGGAGGACGCCGAACAAGCCCGGCCCGGCAGAGACTGCTTCGGAAGAGCCGCTTCCTTGAGGACGCCCTACGAGAGTCTCGGGGGAAGTCGGCGGCTGATCGACTCTGCGATCGTAAGTATCTCAACTCCTCCATTGATTTCTTTGGTTGGGGTAACCCGTAGAGAGACTCATCCGAGACGCCAAAACTCGCAGAGATGCAGAAAACCCGAAGTCCGCCATGGAGGCTCGGAATGCGGCGCGGAGACCGCGACGTGGCGATCGCGGCCAGGGACAAGGCTCGCGGCGAGGGTCTCCGAGGATGGTAGGGCCGAGATGGGCGCCGAATCGAAGCCCTTCGAGGGCGGCCAGAGGTTCGCGCCAAGTCTTGGGCACAGGGCAGCCCGAGCGCGACTTGCCCTGCTACCGCCCGAAAGCCGGGCTTGTGGAGGCGGCTGTGATTGCGGGCGCGTGTTGGGACCTTCGTCGCCTTTGGTCAACACCGTCTCGCACTATGACGGTGCTCGACCTCGCGCAGGTGAGTAGCGGCATCGCCGGAACCGACCGACGACGAGGTCGACGTGTTCGAGCTCCGTGTCGAGCCGCATGCTCGAGATCGCCACCACGTCCCGCCCGAGGTCGCCTTCAAGATGCGAGTCCTCCTCCTCCGTGCGGTCGGCCACCGTGAAGAAGAGGAAGAAAGAAGTTAGCCCCCTTTTTTTGCAAAGACTGTTGTATAAACGATCGTAAGTAATTGTAAGCTCGGTTTGCCTCTTTGCTCTCCTTTGCGTTTGGGTTTGACCGACCATAGCCTCAAGGACCACGGGTCGCTTATCGTAGGTCGGGTCAATTTGAGAGGGAAGAGGATAGGAGTCTTGTTTATGCGGTAGTTCTGCGCACTCATGGGGTTCGGAGTGTTCCGATCGGCCAAGGGTTTTTCCACTCGGGCACTTCCTTCTTCCGCAAAGTGCTACTTAGCAACCATAGCCGGGGGCGTGGCCGTGGCGCCGGGTCGAGAGGGTTACCGCTCGGGATAGACTCGTGACTAGTCGGGTCACCGACCCACATGAGTACGTGAGTTAGCCGAGTTCGTGTGGGGGAAGATTGTTCCCAATCGACCAGTAGGTCATCCCACTCAGGTGCTTCCTTCTTCCGCGGAGTGCTACTGGGCAACCATAGCCGGCTGGGCGTAGGCCGTAGCACTCGGGTCGAGAGGGTTACCGCTCGGGATAGACCTCGTGGTCGGCTGGGTCACCGACCCGCACAGACACCATCCGGAAGCGGCCTGAACGGGGGCGCCCACGGGGCAGCCCCCGAGTCGTCACGTGGCGACCAGGTGCTCGGTTGGGAGAAAGGCAAAGACTTATACCAGGAAAAAAGAAAAGAGCTTAGGGATAGAATCGCCTTAACTTTTCAATGTTCCAGGCATTAGGAGGATCGACCATCGCCCTTGAGTCGAAGGTGCGGTCGGAGAACTTCCACGACGGTGAAAGGACCTCCCGGGGTCGGCTTGTGCTTATCTTTGGTTATGCGGACTCGACGCAGAACCAAGTCGCCCGTACCAAGGATCGTCCTCGAACTTGGCGGCCGTGGTAGCGGCGCAGGCTTGTTGATATCCGCCGACCGCAGGGCGGCCACGCCGCGCCTCGTCGAGCTGGTCGATGGCGTCTTGTTGCGAGGCGAGCCCCCGAGCCTCATCGAAGGCTTGCAATCTCGGGGAGCCGTATTCCAGGTCAGTGGGCAAAACGGCTTCAGCGCCGAACACCATAAAGAAGGGTGTGAACCCGGTCGCCCGGGTCGGCGTGGTTCGCAGACTCCAGAGGACGGAGGGCAGCTCGGCTACCCAGCGCCCTGCGAAATGCTTGAGCCGACTGAAGATCCGCGGCTTGAGTCCTTGAAGGATCATGCCGTTAGTGCGCTCGACCTGGCCGTTAGTCCGCGGATGGGCTACTGCTGCCCAATCGACACGGATGTTGAAGTCGTCACAGAACTCGAGAAATTCCTTCCCCGTGAACTGTGTTCCGTTGTCGGTGATGATGGAGTTTGGGACTCCAAACCTAAAAACGATGTCGCGGAAGAAGATGGCCGCTTGTACCGACGTGGCGCTCACGACCGGCTTGGCCTCTATCCACTTGGTGAACTTATCTACCGCGACGAGCAGGTGGGTGAAGCCCCCGGGCGCTCTCGTGAAAGGCCCGACCAAATCGAGTCCCCGACGGCAAAGGCCACGTGATGGGGATCGTGCGTAAAGCTTAATGGCAGATCGTCTGCCGAGCAAAGAATCGCATCCTTCGCAAAGCGTCACGATATGCTCGGCGTCGACACGCCGTTGGCCATGAAACCTTGTCGAAAGGCCTTTCCACAAGAGATCGGGTGCTGCGTGGTGACCGCAGACTCCATACCGTATGTCGTCCAGCGGTTGCTTTCCTTGGTCGGTCAAGATACATTTTGGAGGACCGGAGGGACTCCTTTGTAGAGGTCCGCCGATCAGATTTAAAGATTTTGCCGCGGCGAGGCGCCGGCCTCGGTCGGTCGGGAAGTGACCCGTCCGTCAAGCGGTCGATGTAGGGCCTCCTCGATCGGACTCAAGTGCTAGCACACCGCGGCGATCCGGCCAAGTCTCGCCCGACCGCGCGTCGGTCGGGTGACCGTCTTTGGATTGGTCGGTGGCCGCCACCGCCGAGTCCACCGACAATGGCCGCAGGAGGTCGGAGACGAAGATCCCGCGGGACGGGCTCTCTGGAGGCAAGATTGGCGGTGATCGGCCTCGCCATTGTAGCGTCGGTAGCTATGGTGAAGCTCGAAACCCTTGAACCGCTCCTCGAGCCGTGCTTTCTCGACGATGCGCGGCCATGCGGGCGTGTCGGGCTCGCAGCCTTCATGACTTGGTCGACGACAAGCTTGGAGTCCCCGTGGACGTAGCCGGGCGGCACCGAGGTCGGCAGCGATCCGGAGACCGTTGACGAGCCTCGTGCTCGGCAATGTTGTTGGTCGCGTCGAAGAGCAACCTAATGGCGTATTGAGCTCGCTCTCGAGTGGGAGATGATGGCGACTCCGCGCCCGCGCCATTCTTGGTGTAAGATCCGTCGAAGTACATTGTCCAAGCTCGGGTCTTCGACCACCGGTGGTGCTCAGGCTTGGTCCACTCGGCGACGGTCGGCGAGCTCGCGACTTGATCGCCGTCAGGGGCGTATATTATGCCATGGCCGCTAAGCTCGGCGCCCATTTGGCTATCCTTCACGAGGCATCGCGATTGTGGATGATCTCGCCTAGTGGGGACGTGGTCACCACGGTGATGGCGTCTTGATCGAAGTAGTGAGCGAGTTTCCTCTTTGCGATGAGCACCGCGTGAGAGTAACTTCGCACTGTGGGTACCGAGTCTTGGACTCGGAAAGTACCTCATCGATGAAGTAGACCGCCGTTGTACCTTGAGCTCACGGCCTTCTTCCGCCGCTCCACCACGAGGGCCGCACCGACGACTTGAGTAGTGGCAAACGATGTAGAGGAGCAGCGGTTCACACAGTGCCGGGCGACGGGATCGAGGCGAGGACAGAAGGCCTTCAAGCGGGTGAGGGCCTCCACGAGCCTCGTGTCCAAGCGAAGCGGTCGGTTTCTTGAGCGACTGTAGAGCGGCATTCGCGTTCGAGGCGAGACACGAACAGCTCAAAGCCGCGGGCACCGGGCCACTGGACCCCTTTGAGGTTCTTGGCCGACCGCCCATCCTTGCGATCGCGAGATCTTCTCCCCGATTGGCCTCGATGCCTCGCTCGAGACGATGAAGCCTAAGAGCTTTCCTTTGGGGACCCCAAGACGCACTTCTGGGTTGAGCTTTATGCGAAACCGTCGAAGGTTCGCGAAGTCTCTTCTAGGTCGGCGATAAGGTCGCCGACCTTCCCGGTCTTTACGATAATATCGTCGACATACGCCTCAACGCTGCGGCCGATCCGGTCATTGAAGCACGCTTGCATACATCGTTGGTATGTAGCGCCCGCGTTCTTCAGCCGAAGGGCATTGTGACATAGCGTAACGAGCCGAACGGAGTGATGAAGGAAGTCGCGAAATGGTCGGACTCCTTTAGCGCAACTGGTGGTAGCCCGAGTAGGCATCCGAAGGAAAGAGACTCGCACCCACGGTGGAGTCGATGACTTGGTCGATGCGAGGTAAGGGGAATGGGTCCTGGGACATGCTTTGTTGAGACTCGTATAGTCAACACACATTCTCCATTGCCCGTTCTTCTTTTTACAAGTGAGGTTGGCTAGCCACTCGGGGTGGCGCACCTCTTTCTGAACCCCGCCGCCAAGAGTTTGGCGATCTCCTCCCTATAACCTGCGCCTTTCCTCGTCGGCGGCGCGGCGTTGGGCGACCGGCTTTGAGCACAGTCGACGCTCAAGGAGTGCTCGGCGACCTCCTTTGAATGCCGGCATGTCGGAGGACCTCCATGCGAAGACATCTTTGTTAGTGCGGAGGAAGTCGACGAGCGCGCTTTCCTATTTGGCGGGGCGTGGCTCGACCAAGACGGTCTTGGTCGGATCACGTGGATCGACCGTGACCTCCTTCGTGTCCTCGGCGGTTTGAAGGATCCCGCCCGATTTCTTTGGATTCGGGACGGACTCGCGGCTTCCTCCCGAGCTTGTTGAGTTCCGCAGAGGCAACGATCGCTGAGGCGAGCTCGCACCGCCGCTCGCAGCTGAAGGCAGCCGGAAAGACGATGCCGCGTAATGACTCCATGCGGTCCGGCATCTTCACTTGAGGTAGGCGTGGCGGGATCGCCATGAACTTGGCGTAGCATGGCCTCCCGAGATGGCGTGGTAGGCGCCGGAAATCCACGACCTCGAAGGTGAGGGTCTCGGTGCGGAAGTTTCCGGCTCCCGAAGGTGACGGGCGGTCGACCGCCGGCGGATGGGCTTGCGGCGGGATGACGCCATGGAAAGGTGCCTTGCTTGGCCGGAGGCTTGGCGCGGGACCCCATAGCGTCGAACGCGTCTCAACGAGAGGATGTTAAGGCCGCTTCGCCCATCAAGACCTTCGTGAGGCGCCGTTCGACGACGGTCGACCACCGCCGGTACCTCCCGGTGTGGGGCGCGATCGGGTGATCGGTCCGATCAAAGGTGATCGAACTCCGACCACCAAGATATTGGGGACGCCGCGCGACGATGTGGACCTCGCGATGGCGAGCTTGAGCCGACGCTTGTCGGCGTAGAGCCGATCCTCCGAAGATCATGAGGCGGCCGTCGGGCTCGGGAACTCGTCGTCGCCTTCTTCTCGCCGTTCAGCGGGGCGCGGCGGGCTTCTTTCCTTTGCTTCGCGGCGTGGTGGGGACGCTAGAGAGATAGCGCCAGACTTCGCAGATCCCGTGATTTGTGCTTGACGGAGAACCCATGGTTCGGGCATGGGCCGTCCATCAATTTCTCGGTGGTCGGGCGACGGTCGGCGCGCTGGCCGCTGGCGGCGGTCGGCCGTGGCGACCACTGGGTCTCACGGATCGCTTCGCGCCGCCTGCTTGTCGAGCGGTCGGAAGGAGACCCGTTTGACGCCGGGCTCTGCTGGGCCTTTCCTCCTTCAAAATAGCCCCTACGGCCTCCTCGCGGAGGCGTGGTTGGTGGCGATGTCGAGGAGCTCTGGTGGTCTGGGCTTGAGGCGGCCCGGCTTGTGCACCAAGGCCTTGCAGAGGTGCCGTAGATGAAGGCTCCACGACATCGGCGTCGGAGATGTCGGGAGCTCGTTACCGGGCGGAAAACCTCCGGATGTAGTCCCGGAGAGTCTCCCATGCCGCCGCTTGCAGCCTTCGTGTCCCAGAGTTACGGGGCACTTATAAGTGCCACGAAGTTACCGACGAAGAGATTCTTCAAGTCGGCCCAGTTCTGACGGTTTTTGAGGCGGTACTGAGCCAAGCTCGAGCCGAGTCCGCGAGGTAGATGGGGAGGCTTGGATGATGAAGAGATCATCCGTCGCTTCCCACCCGACGCGAGCCGGTAATCTTGAGCCGACACACCGGTTGGTGTCCCGGTGTACTTGGCAATGTTGGTAGGTGCCTGAGATCGGGCGGGAAATCCGCTGGCGGATCCCTTGGCAAAAAGCCGTGGTCCGGGACCATCGTGGCTCGGGCTGCGTAGTGGCGCCACCATCCGCAACACGTGAGTGGCGGCGCCCTCCGCCATCTTTCTTGGCGCCTCGGGTGGCGCGGATGTCGAGGGCATTACCGAGGCGCCGCGCACCGGGTGCGTGAGGCTGGGGTGGTTCATGGTGGGTGCGGTCTTGGCCGCACCAGTGGCCCATGCAGGCGACGGGCCCGGTGGCCGGAAGTAGCGCCGGTGTGGTAGGAGCCGAGGCTCGCATGTCTTTGGCCAAGCGCCCACCACCCCGAAGGTTCGGTAGGTAGCTCGCCTCCGGGTTTGCGGGCTCCGAAGGCCTCGGAGCAAGATGCGGGTCGCGACCACGTTTTGGCTTGCGTGAGGAAAACCGGGGCGCCGGATTACGCCCCAACTTGTGGTGCTCTTGGCGCGCGCTAGCGCGCGCGTCGCCCAAGACTTGCGTGGGCTCGGGCTCGCCTGCTCGCCCAGTTGGCTCGAGCCGGCCGAGCTTCGACCTTCGCTCCTCGACTCTCGCGTTGCCGTTGGAGCTCGGGCCGGGCGAGCTGGCGGCGTTCAGCCTTCGCCACCGTATTCCCTCCCGTGCCTCGGTCGCGCCGGGCGGGGACCGTCGTAGCCGCGGTGGCTACGACCAAATCGGCCAGGCTCGCCACGCTGCACTCGCGAGTGCCGCTTCTGCGCGGGATACTCGCGTCGGAGCCGGAGCCGTGGTCGAAGAGTCTTCCAAGAACTCGTGGACGGAGGTTGGCATGTAGCCACCATAGCTACAAGTCGTGGGCGGCGGGAGGTGACGGGATCTCTGCGCAGTTCCGGAGGGCTTTCGCCAAAGGAGGTATAGCGCTCCTCGTGTTCGGCTTTGGGGCCGCGGGCGCTCAAGCCGAGTGGGACGGCCTGCGGAGATGGTGTCGGGCTCCCGCAGCGCCGCCCTCGGCGGCAGCGGGGATGAGCGTGAGCTTTCCCTCCGAGGTGACGGTGAAGCTGAGGGAGCCGAAGCGGATCTGGCTCCCGAACACAGCCATGCCGTCGTTGGAGAAGAATGCCATCAAGGAGACGAATGGGAATCCGGAGATGCTGCTGAAGACGCGCGAAGCCCCCTACCTGGCGCGCCAACTGTCGGCGTTTCGAGCGCCGGCAAGTAAATTTGTAAGTCTAAGGGGCTGCGCGTTCCCGCTCCCTGAATGGTTAGACCCTGGAGTCCAAGATGTATACCGGTTCGGGCCAAGGTCCTACTCCGGTCGTGCGTTGGTATTGTATTCATCGGGTGCGGATGACTGCACCGAGTTTTTTACAAGCGAGAGGTGGAGCCTCAACACTAGAATGATCTAAACTTAGCTCTCAGAAGGAGAAGAAAAAGAAGAAGAGGAAGAAGAGGAAAAAAACTCTCCTGTAGCTCTTACTCCTTTGCCCTGTTAGGAGGTTCCTGCCTCCTTTTATTCAGTACGAAGGGGCAGGTTACATCGAGAATTGGCGAAGTGCCAGGCGAGCTACTTTTAGGGGCTTCAGTCTTGCCCCGCCGTCTGGCCAATCGTTCCGCCGACTGGTCGCTTGCTCCGCCGATCGTCGCCGCCACGAGCCTATCTTTGGGTCGGTGGTCTAGCCGGTCGAGTGGTTAGGTAATCCTCCGAAGTGGCGTGCCGCTCTCGTGATCCATGTGGGTCTTGGCGTAGTCGCGTGTGACGTTGGAGTTGCCTCGGGAGAGCGTGTCCTTGCCGTGGGTGGGTGGTGATGGGACGGGGGCGTGGCTTCGCAGCTATCAAACTGTCTTGGGAAGGACCACCGCCTCGCTCGATCACCTCGAATGACCGTTCGTGGGGCACGTGGCCTTAGGTTGACACGGACTCCGCGCGCACGCGGCTCGAAGTCGGAGTCGCGGGATCCGTCCCCGCGCGGGGGTCGGGAACCTCGCCGAAGTCGGTCGGGGATCCGTCCCGCTGCGGGGTCGGGAACCTCGCCGAAGTCGGAGTCGGGGATCCGCCCCGCTGCGGGTCGGGAACCTCGCCGAGTCGGAGTCGGGACCGGTCGGGAATGGTCTCCACTGAATGGTCTCGTAGGCATTTGGGTAGCAGTAGGGACGGCTGTTTAGGCGAGGCAGATTCGAGGCCGCCTGCTTGCTGCTCTGGGCTTTGCTTGTTGCAATTGGGCCGTTGGTGCACCCCTGTTTTATGAGTATTCGTCACCATACTTCTGCCCAAATTATTAAGTTAAAAGCTTACTTTCCAGAAGAAAGGATCAAGTCTATTCAAATAGACAATGCTAGCGAGTTTATCTCAAAAGCATTTAATGATTATTGTATGGCTCTGGGAGTTAATGTAGAGTATCTCGTACCTAAAGTCCACACTTAAAATGGCCTTGCAGAGTCATTATATTAAAAGAATAAAAACTTATTGCTTGACCACTCTTGCAGAATAGTAGGCTTTCTACCAGTTGTTGGGGTCACGCAGTGCTGCACCACTGTGGTATTAATTCAACTCAGATCAACTGCACATCATGAAATTTCCCCGTTGCAGATAGTGCGTGGAAAAGAATTAAGTATTTCCCATCTGTGAAAATTTGGTTGTACTGTATACATACCAATCTTTCCACCACAGCGTACCACTATGGGACCTTACCGGAAGTTGAGGATCTGTGTAGGTTATGAATCTCCATCATGTATTAAAATACCTAGAGCCTATGACAGGGGATCTGTACACGGCTTAGTACACTAATTGTACTAAGGACATTTTCGGCATTAGGGGGAGATAAGTACCACATTAGAAAATACCGAGTCCTTAGATCCACGCACTACAGAGACCGAACTTGAAGTTCGGAGGATAATAAATCTGCAATAAATAAGCTTATAATTTGCCAAATGCCTTCACTGTTCATAAGGGGGTGAAAAGATCTCATATACCTACAGTATATGCACCTGAAAGAGTGGAAATACCTTAGAAGGATATTGAACCCACTATTGATCCTCATGATAAAATGAGGGGGAGGCCTCCAGATGCACGGGACTCAATTCCGCGGAGACGTCCGCAGAAGTAGAGAACCAAACAAATGAGAACACTACCTATGACAGTAAAAGAAGCTCAACCTGGTGTTGAGAAAATCCCTGAAGTGAGCCATCCTGGAGATGGTAACATCCCTGAAGTGATCCATCCTGAAGATGATAACCCCAGCGTATATTTGCGCGCACAATCTAACGCTGGGAAATTGGAACACCTAGACTCCATCGTTGTGGGAAATCACGAGGAGCTGGAAGAAATTAATAAAGAGATCCCTGAAGCGATACAGGAGACTTGTATAAAAGAAAGACTACAATTGTCGAAATATAATTGCCTCTAAAATTGCTAAAAGCTGGATTCAGAACCAAAGTCCATGGCAGAGTACCAGAAGCGCTCAGATAGGGTCAAATGAAAGGAAACAATTGAGGCAGCGCTCGCTTATTAAAAGGAAAGCTTTGGTCCCGTTGACCAAACATCTCTTAAAGTAATCCCTGTAGGATCAAATGGGTTTTTCGTCCGGAAGAGAAATGAAATACCCAGGTGGTGAAATATAAAGCGAGGCTGGTAGCATAAGGATTCACGCAGAGACCCGACATCGATTACGATGAAATATATTCTCCTGTAAAGAGTGTAATAACGTTTCGAAATTTAAATATTAATAGTAGCAAGCTTAAACTTATCAATTCAGTTGATGAATGAAGTGACCTCATATATATGGGTCACTGGATACAGATATTTACATAAGAATCCCTGAAGGAGTTACAATTCCGAATCCTAATAATCGCAACATGTATAGCGTCAAGCTGAAGAGATCGCTATACGGATTAAATCAGTCGGGGAGAATGTGGTATAACCGACTTAGTGAGTTCCTCCTGAAGAAATAATATTGTCCCTGTGTGTTCATTAAGAAATCTCAGAATGGATTCTGTAACATCTCAATATATGTCGATGATGTGAATATCATCAAAACCACAGAGGAGACAGAGGAAGTAAGTGCTTACCTCATGACGGAGTTTTGAGATGAAAGATTTGGGTAAAACCAAATATTTCTTAAGCTTGCCGCTATAGCATTTTTCCAGAATGATTTTTTTTGTACACTAGTATTCTATACCAAGAAGGTATTGAAAAGATTTAATATGGATAAATCGCATCCACTAAAACCCCATGGTCATAAGATCCCTTGAAGTGGTGGATAAAGACCCTTTCAGACCAAGGATGGAAAATGAGAAAATCTTAGGACCTGAAGTCCCATACTGATGTATCTTGCGAATTGCACAAGGTCTGATATTGCATTCGCAGTAAATTTGCTAGCAAGACACAGTTGAGCCCCAACCAAAAGGCATTGGGCTGGCGTCAAGACTTTACTCAGATACCTCCAAGGTACTCAAGATCTTGGATTATTTTTCCAGAAGAACTAAGACTTAACCATGGTGGGATATATGGATGTTGGCTATCTGTCTGATCCCCACAGTGCCAAATCTAAGACTAGTTTTGTGTTTCTCTGCGGTGGTATAGCCGTTTCTTGGCGATCGTGTAAACAGACCTTGGTAGCTATTTCTACCAACCACTTAGAGATTATAGCTTTATATGAAGCCTCACGTGAATGTGTTTAGCTGAGATGTGTGATTAACCATATCTAGAAGTTATGTGGTCTTAACACCGTCGATACCCTCACATTTATCATGAAGATAATGCTGCTTGTGTTGCACAAATGCAAATAGGTTATGTGAAAAGCAATATCACGAAGCATATTGTTCCTAAGTTTTCCTATCCTCACGAACTCCAGAAGAACGGTGAGGTAAAGATTTTGCAAATTAAGTCATGTGAAAATCTTGCAGATTTATTCGCTAAGTCCTTGCCAAAATCTACATTTCAAAAATGTGTCAATGGCATTGGAATAAGACGACTTAGAGATATGCAAAGTTCAGGTGGAGTAAATCTTTGAACCATGACCCTTTGCATGATCCTGAAGGTTATATTTTAAATCCTAAAGATTATAAGTTGTACTATTTTCCCTTAGTGAGTTTTCCTTAAGTTTTCTCACATAAAGGTTTTTAATGAGGCAACTAGTGTAACACGAAATACGAGTGCAATGTACTCTTTTCTCCATTCATTTTTTCCCACTGGGTTTTTGGGAGGAGTTTTTAACGAGATATGTGTATTACGCGGTATTCGCCCAAAGGAAGTGTTATGAGATAAGATATTCCTAACCATATTCGGTTGGACTCTATCTCTATATGTGGGCGAATTTGAATCTATCTCTTACTACCTTCTACTATATATTGAGCACCTCTTGTATAAGAGATCAATCGAATAAAAGCAAGAGAAATTTGCCCCTACTTGTGTGTGCTTCAGTTCTTATTCTTATGATTTCGTTAGCATAAGATTGATTGATCGTGGGTGAACGACCACGTTTTACACAAGTCATTCCGATTTTTTTCATTACGTCGAGCTCGTGCAACGCAAGAAACGTGTCGAGCTATACGTGGCACGCAAGGGGCGGCGTGAATTGATGAACCGCCCAAATGTTCTTTTCCGCGGCGACAGAATCGCCGCCGTCCGTTCGGAGCCAGCGTGCGGCGAACGATCCAGTCGGGCGACCATTAATCCCACACTCGAAACGCCGCCTCGCCATTTCGTCGAACACCTCGCAGGCTCGCGCCGATGGCCTCCTCCCTCACCGCGCGCCGCCTCCTCTCCCGCGCCGCCGCCGCCCGCCGCGTCCTCCCCTGCTCGTCCCCGCTACCTTCTGCCCCCGCCTCTCTACACCGCTTCGCCACAGCCGCTTCTTCTCCTCCGCCCGTCCCGCCGCCGCTTCCCGAGCCCACCGTCGAGCCGCCCAAGTCGGAGGGCTCCTCCTCCTCCGCTGGCGCCCGCGCTGGCGGGGCCCACCGGTCGTCACCGGGAGCTACATCTGGGGCTCGCCGCCCGGGCGGCGCTGGGTACGAGGAGGAGCAGGACAAGGTCCTTCGCGCGTCTCTTCTCCACATGGTCGCGATTCCAACTCCCTCCAAATCTGCTTGCATTTTGGCCTTAGTTGTTTGAGATTTTTTTTGGTTCTCTATTTATTTTGCTGCAGCCGAGGATGGGGTGGAGCGAGTCGGCCATGACCGCGGGGGCCAGGGACGTTGGCGTGTCGCCGGCCATCGTCGGTGCGTTTCCAAGGAAGGAGGCCGCGCTCGTTGAGGTACCATTGCTTTCGATCGGACATTTTATGCTATGAGATTTTTATCTCGATGAGGTGATCACTATGTTCTTCCAAAGAAAAGAATCTTTTGGGATGCTAGCACATTGGATTGGACCTTGGAGAGATGAGGAAGGTGCGTAGTTTACTCTAAGTATTAATGTGTTGGATTGGAAGGCTGGAGGCTAACGTGTCAGGCCAATGTTGTTACTCGGTGGTATGATAGTTATAGTGCTATTGCATGATGAATGTTCATCTCAAATGTATGACTCGAAGTTCGTGATCTGTTTGGTGATTTGTACTTCTTACATTCACATTCATAAGCAAAATTTGGCTACAGGTCACCGAATTTTTGTGTCATTTGCTTCAGGACACTAGTTTTTTTGTGCTTTTGCCCAAACATACTGCAAAATCGTGGCTATTTGCTAGAATACACTCCAGACATTAAAATGATATATTTGACTGAGAGAGGAGAGAGAATGTAGGTGGAAAGTGTATTTTGCCTGTCATTTGGGGTGAGAAAATATGAAATATAATCGAATTGTCCTCCTCTTCTTCCTTCTAAGCTCAGGAAGGCAATTTGGTTATATTTCATATTCCCAACTGATAGGGGCAAAATAGACTTTCCACTCACCTTCTCTCCCACAAATATATTATTTTAATGAGCGGAGTGTCTTTTAGCAAATAGTCACGATTTTGTAGTGTGTTTGGGCAAAAGGCACAAAAACTGGTGTCCTAGAGCAAATGTCATGAAAGTTTTAGTGTCTTGTAGCCAATTTTGCCATATTCATACTTTAGTAAGTTGTAACATCTCAGCCGAACAATATTGAGGTTTACTGCTGAAGAATGCTGTGACTCGTGGATTATGAACAATTTTACTGTCAAGAGTTTCGTTGTATAGAGTGATTAGTTCAGAATTAGGAATGCTGTGGCATTGCTGTTGCTTCAAATTTAGTGTACAGGGCATTACATTGACTAATGACTATCCAATGGAGTCATTTTGTACTTAAAAATGGGCAGTATGATCAGTGTACTCAAATTACCTGTTTTCTACAATATAGACCAGATGTTATTGCTTGAGTATTAAATTCGTTGTGCAACAAATCATGCATTATCTAAGTACCGTTTACTTGCATAAAAGTTTTCATTTGTGTGAAGAGTTCAATCTTTTGAGTGGCAAATGTTAGTGAACTGATATAAATGTATGACCATCCTAGTTGGGAAAGATTTTGGGGAAAACAATTGATGGAAGTGCAAGCAATATGTCTTGATCCATTTGCAGAAACCATGGATTTATTTGACAACAAGTCCACTCTATTGTGCATTTGTCTTATGACTGATAGTTTTGTCACAACTTGACCTTCTTTCACCCAAAACATTGGTAGGCAGATATTCCAGTACATCTCATGCTGCAGCTGGGCAGTACCACTGGAGGTTGTCAACTCCATAGATAGGGAATAGCTGTTAAATAATAAACATATGAGCAATCAGGATATGGTCTTGCTGAATCTTTATGAAAGCTATATATGGCTCATGGATGTTTTCTTTTAACTGCTTTGTGTTAATAGTTCGTATTTTGGCTTTATCCTTGATATCATGTGTAGGACTGTAGGAGAGGTTAACTTTTCTTGGCTTGTATGGAACTACGGAGTACGGAGGGATCTTGAACAAATGAGCATCTCAGTTTTTTTGCTTGATTCTTTTTATTGATTGGTTGCATTTTGGCAGATTTAACTGAACTTCTGTTAGACAACTATTTATTTTCTGATTTCACCACAGTTCTAATGTGAATGCTGTCTAGACGGTTGTATGGTTTTGCTTGCTTAGTGTTATGAATAGCACTTGTGTTCAACATGAGGCCAAAGGGCCAGTATATATACACGTACAAGAGGATATAGAAGGAAAGCCTATATAAGGCAATAACTATACAAGGCAAATAATCTCTATACAAGGCAACTAGCAATCTCGTATATAAGGTAACAAAGATACTATCTAACACCCCTCAAACTCATGGTGGATCAACAACACCGAGTTTGGAGAGATAAAAGTCTTTGAGCTCTAGTCTGTGTCTTCGTGAAGAAATCTGCTAATTGAAGCTCTGAAGGCACATATTGAAGAGCCACAACCTGATCTTGTACCTGTGTCCTCATGTAGGAAGCATCAACGCCAATATGCTTGGTGAACTCATGCTTCATCTGGATCTCGAGCAATGCTAATAGCTCTGTCTTGTCGGATAAAAGAGGAGTTGGTGTAGAAACGAAACACCAAAATCCTCAAGTAGCCACCATAGCCAAGTAACCTCTGTCATCAAAGAGCCATCGCTCGCAACTCGGCCTCGGACCTTTGGAGCAGCTGCATGCGCTTCTTAGTCTTCCAAGTAATAAGAGAACCACCAAGAAAAACACAATAAGCAGAAAGAGACCGGCGATCAGAGGGATCACTAGCCCAAGTAGCATCAGAGTATGTCTGAAGCTGGAGGGAGCTGGATCGAGGAAAGAAAAGGCGGCGAGATAGTTCCACGAAGATATCGTAGAACACGAAGAAGATGACTATAGTGAAGTGGGTGGGAGCGAAACGAATCGACTCAAGATATGAATCGGATAGGAAATGTCGGACGAGTGACACCAAGGTAAACAAGACTCCCAACAAGATGGCGATAAGAGTAGGATCATCAAGAGGTTCACCATCGATGGTCGAAGGTGAACATTGAGCTCCATAGGAGTCTCGAATCTCGCGATTAGTGAGAGAAGCACGATCAAGAAGATCCCGAATATACTTCTCACGGGATAGAAAGAAACCCTCGGGTGTAGAAGAGACTTCAATCCCGTAAAGTAACGAAGAGGACCTAGATCGGACATGAGAAATCGCTCATTGAGGCGTGCCTTCACAAAGGCAATATCTCGAGTATCATCGCCATAATGATCATGTCATCAACATAGAGAAGAAGAAGAGTCCGTCCACGGTGAAGTGTGAACAAAGAGCGCAGGATCATGAGTACTAGCGAAAAAGCCAAGCAACAATGACCACGAAGAAAACGCTCAAACCGTGCACGAGGGCTTGCTTGAGGCCATAAAGAGAGTGACGAAGGCGACAAACCATGCCCTCGAGAGCAGAATACCCGGTGGTGGTGCATAAAAACCTCCTCACGTAGCTCGCCATTAAGAAAGGCATTCTTAACATCAAGGTGAGAGATAGATCAGCGACGCAACGAGGCGCCATCGCAAGAAGAGTGCGAGCGGTGGTCATATGAGCCACCGGAGCAAAAGTTTCGTCATAATCACGACCATACTCTGCTGAAAACCACGTGCTACGAGGCGAGCCTTGTAGAGCTCAAGAGAACCATCGAGCGAGTCTTAACCTTATAGACCCACTTACATGTAATGGGGCGGACACGTGGAGGAAGGGCACAAGATCCCACGTGCGGTCGCGCTCAACGGCGGCAATCTCCTCTGCCATCGCAGTGCCATTCCCGATGAACAACGACATCACGGTAAGAAGTCGGCTCGGCAAGAACAAAGCACCGGCAAAGCCAAGGCGCTTAGGAGGCGAATAGGCGGCGATCACGAAGAGCGTGGCGAGGAGGCCCGGAGAAAGTGACTCAACGGAGAAGAAGAGACATCGAAGAATCCTCAACTCGCGGATGGCGAGTGTAGTAGAGAGGATCTGAAGGAACAATGTCGAAGAAAATTACGGAGGAGACACGGAATGTGAAGACTTCGTGTGGAAAGGTGGCGAAGAAGGAGACGCCAACCGTGGAGAAGGAAAAGTGGCAGCAGAGTATCGGAAAAGTAAGAAAAGAAAGTGGCTCGACAAGAGATCTTTGGAGTGGAAGAAGGACGAGGTAGAAGGGCGAGACTCATCAAAAGTAACATCCCGAAATCCGCGTTCGTCGCCAGCAGGATCCCAACAACGATATCCCTTATGCTCGGACTATAGCCCGAAAAACGCACTCAACGGTGGCGGTCGGCAGTGCGTTCACGAGGTGCAAGAAGGACATAGCACACACACCCAAATAGGCGAAGACTAGAGTAATCGAAGCATGCCACAAAGGCGTTCCACCGAATCCCACCCTAAGAGCGAAGAAGGTGAATATTAATCAAGTAAGTGGCGGTGGAAACGACCTCGGCCAGAAATGAGTGGAGCAATGGAAGCAAGTAAAGGGCATGAGTGTCTCAAGAAGATGACGATGCTTGCGCTCGACCACACCATTCGAGCATGAGCACCGGGACGGAAAATCGAGAAAGAGTGCCTGCGTAGCAAGAAAAGTCTGAAGGCGCGGACGGATATTCCCTGTACGAGTCGGTATGAAGAACTCGAATGGGAGAGTCAAGCGAGTACGGATCATAGTGGCAAAATTCTTATAGATGGACAAGGCCTCGCTACAAGAAGACATAAAGTATATCCAAGTGTGGCGAGAGAAATCATCTATAAAAGAATATAATATTTATGACCCTTTTGAAACAAAAGGAGCGGGACCCACACATCGAGTGAACAAGATCAAAAGGATTTGGGATACGGACTCGCTAGAAGGATAGGGAGTTGTAGCTGTTTACCAAGCTTACAACCCGCACAATTTAAAGAGGTATCACGAACCACGATCCTAAAAGATCACGGCGAATTAAAGAAGACAGACGTGACCCACAAAGATGCCTAGCGGTGATGCCATCGAGCAAACGACCCGATGAAGCGATGCAACGGAGGAAGCGATGGAGGAGACGAGAGGCGGCAGAGGCGGAAGGAAGGCGAAGCGATCAAGCTCCCAAAGCGCCGAGAGTCACGGGCGAGGCCAATACCAACCAGAGACCCGTCCTGCGATCACGAACACGGCAAGAGTCGAGTCAAGGATAACACGACGACCATGATCGATGGTGGCGGCGGATATAAAATTGCATGGTGAGTTTAGGAACATGAAAGCAAGCAGGAACATGAAAAGAGGAAGACAAAAGAGTGCCTCGTCACCGCAATGAAAGAGGGTACCATCTGCGATGCATGCGATGATAGGAGCGACAAGAGGACTAATGGAGTGGAGACTCGTTGGATCGGATGTCATATGAAAAGAAGCTCCAGTCAAGAATCCATGGTGTGATACGATGAGGAGGAAGATGGTCTCGTTGGAAGGCGAGTAGCGAGTCGTGAGAACTCGACGGTGCGAAGTAGTCATGCGACGTAGTAGCATCGTAATCTCTGAGTGGGTCCGAACCGTGAGGCTTTGAGGAGAGGCACCAAGAAGTCCAGTGCCCTTAGGAGGGCGCCCACTGCGACGAGCAAGATCCTTTTTCTTCCGATAGCAAAGCGCTCCACATGCCCATCTTTGTTGCGATGGGTACAATGAAGCCTGCGCCTTGGTAGTCGATCTTGAAGGAGAAGGCGCCAGCGATGGAATAGCACGAGTCTTGCCGGGTGAAGGAGATACTAGTAGGCCCGCACCACGAAGGCGAGTCTCCTCGATGCGAATAGCCGCAAGAGCCTCCAACAAGGTCACACGGGATGACGAGCAAGCAGCTGAGCACGAATCTGCTCAAATTCAGTCCGAAGGCGTGTCAGAAAGTCGTAGATACGTTGAAGCTCAAGTGAGAGTCTTGGCGTTGGCGGCCAGCGAGTCTTGACAAACCTCGGTCCGAGAGAATCAAGTCGACGCCATACCGAGGGCGGTTGAGTATAAAACTTCGTCGACGAGAGAATCACCTCTTCAGAACGATTGCTCTGTCGTACAACAACAAGGTACAAAGAATCCCCAGTAGGCTCATAGCGATCGCGAAGATGTGCCCATATCGACTGAGCTGAAGACAAACCAACAATATCACCAGTGAGATGCACCTCCATACTAGCAACTAGAATAGCAGAAGCACGAACATCTTCATCAAGCCATATCTTGTATGCAGTAAATTGAGTCTGAAAAGACTCCGCAGCATCAGCATACTCATCGGAGGCCTTACATTGGCGGCGATGTCGGCCTCTTTAGGAATAACGAGCATGTCGGGGAAGCGGGGCGAGGCGGACATGATAGCTCGCGATGAAACTCCCACGCACGCCTCGCATGTGAAGAACCCAATCACGATAATTGAGACCATCAAAGATAGCACCGCAACGAGGAATGATACGGTGCGAAGAAGAACTGCGCAGATGGCGACATTTTTTTTTTTTTTTTGACCGACCGGACTTAAGGCGATTTAAGTCCGATCCAATCGCACTGAGAAGAACCGGAGGAGGCTGGGCGTCACGGGTGTGGCGGCTGGTCGGCGGCAGCGTCACGCAGTGGCGGCGGCCGGTCGGCGGCGACGTCGCGGCGTCAGGAAATGCGCCGGGCGAGCAAAGGCCAACCTTAGGCTCGTGGTTGAGGAGGCGTCACGGGTGACGGCGGCTGGTCGGTCGGCGGTGTCACGCGGTGGCGGCCCGGTCGGCCGACGGCGTCGGCGGCGGCGAGAGTAGCGCCGGGCGAGCAAAGGCCGACCTCAAGCTCGAGTGCCGGTAGCGCAAGGATGACGTCGGATAACCGGATGGAGGATGGTGCGCGACGGTCGTAGATCCGGCGAGAGCGCGCTCCACTCGGAGATGGTGGCGAAAAAACCGGTGAAGGAAAGCCGAGAGGAGAGGTTGGGAGAGCGCAAGTGCAACGCCCGTAAGAAAACCCTAACCCTAACTTGGCTCTGATACCATGTTATGAATAGCACTTGTGTTCAACATGAGGCCAAAGGGCCAGTATATATACACGTACAAGAGGATATAGAAGGAAAGCCTATATAAGGCAATAACTATACAAGGCAACTAGCAATCTCGTATATAAGGTAACAAAGATACTATCTAACACTTAGCACCTTTTAGGATGAGGGAAGTGGAAATTGTCACTTTTCAGGTTTAGCTGAAGAGCATTGAACAGTGTGAGTAAATATTCATTTCAATGTGCACAGCACATGCATGTCCATGTTCAGATATGCCTGTAGTGGGCATAATTGCGCCTACCATTTTACGCATATGTTCCATTACTCTGTAATTCTATTTAGATTGGAATACTATGCTTAGTGCAAACAGTTAAGACATTGGTACGTATGGATGTTTCCTGGGGAACTAGAAATACATGTTTTGAATATAGCTGTTACTTTGAAGGGTTGATACGTGCCAAAAAAAAGGAAATTGATAAACAGTTTTGCTGACGGGGCTAGTGTGGGAAGAAGAAAGTTGAGAAAACCAACTAATGAAATAGCTTTCAATTGTTAGTGGCTCGTTTTTAGGAGCACTGAGCAGGAAATTAGAAAAAGAAAAGAAAATGAACTTTTTATCTTTTGGTAGACAACTCGAGCAACCCAATGCCTTGACACCGTTTCTGCTTAACCATGGCAGACAGCACAAATATCCCTTTCTAGGATGTCCCCTCAGCTCTATCAATACTAATGCCTCTGCCTCCCAACAGTTTATGTTTATTCAACCTCCTCTATTCTAAAGGAAATCATTGGTTCCATTATCATTGCTCCTTTTAAAGGCGATTAATGCTTCTTCCTGATTTCAGGATATCATGACCTCTAATACGAACAGACCTGGTAGAGAATTGAACTAAAGGTACCTGATAGGAACTGTAGGGAGATGCCTTAGTTTATCTGATCTCAACAATATGATTTTGGATGTTCTAAGGCTCTCTGAGAAGAAATGGGATTGTCAGCATACCTTCGTGTCACTCCATTGGTGCATCAAACTAAACATAGCTATCAGCATAGGTTGAACTTCATTTCACTTCATTGGTGCATGAAACTAAGCATTGCTATCTTTTGGTGTTGACAAAATATCCAAAAAATAATAATCCAAGCATTTTGTCCCAAACAAGTTGGGGTAGGTTAGGAAAGAAAGCCAATCAAAGTCAATAAAACCCCTAATCTTCGATCTTAGGTCATGGCTCTAGTACGTGGATCGCTAACTTCCATGCACTGCTATCCAATGCCAGATCTTTGGAAACATTCTAGTCCCTCAAGTCTCTTTTAACCACTTCTTTGCATGTCAGTCTTGGTCAACCTCTGCCTCTTGTGTTTCTATACTTCAGTGTGCCCAAATTGACGATTTCTTTTTTTTTATAATGCAGTTTTTCATGGATGACTGCCTTCAGCAACTCATGGACCGCATCGATGCTGGAGAGGGAGATCAGTTGAAGAACTTGACAGTGAGTGAGAGGCTCTCCAAACTTGTCCGGATGAGGCTGGAAATGCAGGCACCTTACATATCAAATTGGCCTCAAGCGCTGAGTATCCAGGTGGTCCATTGCATTCTCCTTTTTTTTCCCTTTGCATTTAATTATTGCATTTAATTAAATCATCTGATATCTACATTTCCAACTATATACTTTGTTTGACAGTCTCAACCAGCAAATATCTCAACAAGCTTAAAGCAGAGAGCAGTCCTTGTCGATGAGATTTGGCATGCTGCTGGAGATGTTGGTTCAGACATTGATTGGTATGTAAAACGTACTGTGCTTGGTGGTATCTACTCAACCTCAGAGGTGTATATGTTAACAGATAATTCTCCAGGTCTGCACTTTTTCCTAAACTTGATATTAATTCCCAATTTCTGTTCTACTTGAAATTCCAAATCAACTTTAGCAATCCATCCTCTAGAAATAGTTTAACAGAAAGCATTGAGATGGATACAGTTTACCATGTTGTATTTTTCTTTGTAATGAAACCAGAGTAAACTGAGCTTGAAACTGGCAGTTTAGAATTTTAACCTTTTACATTCGAATGGTTTTATTATTTCCCTTTTTGTTTTAAAGATAGTTGTTTGAAAGTTGATAGCTCTAGGACAATAGTGTATGCATAACAGAAGCAGAATTTCTGTAAATGGGTTCTTATACACCCTACTGTTTTGTTGTCTGTTGGTGGTTCTGTAAGACACTTTATTTCTTTTAGAAGAAATACAGGCCTTCTGGCTCTTCGATCTTGAAATAAACATAACAGAAGCAGGATAAAAAACACACAATTAGTGGCAAGGGCTCCCCTCCCTCTGTTATCATGTCTTGTTTGCTGTGTTTTGTTACTTGCAAACCCATGCCAGATGAGTATTTTGACCGCATTCTACTTGTTAGAGTAAATAGTTTGGTTCCTGTCTCTTTGAGAATCCTTAGTGTTGTGAAAGCTGGATTTATCTTACATGTACTAGTATTATAAAGAAAAATATATGTAATTCACATTTTCGTTGCACAATTGGTTCGAGTATAGCCTTGTGTTGATTGTTTCCCCATTTCTGTTGGCACTTGGCAGAGTTTCGTGATACATGGACATTTGTGAGTCGCCGTATCAAGGATGCTCTTGATCTTCAGAAAACTTTTAAGGAGGTAGCAGATTAATTAGATGCTCAAATTGAACTGCATAAGCTGTTTTAGATTTCCTCGCCCACTTGGTGGTATTAACCTGCTGATCTGAAATGATCCCATGCACAGGCCGCATATCTGGCTGAAGCCGTGGGAGCAGGCATGGGTGGCTCCTTACAGGGCGTCCTGAATAGAGTCTTCCAGAAATGAAGTGCATGAACTTGTATTCTGGCTGTGCATCGGATACTTTCAATTCTCAACGTTTCCACGAGCGCATTTTATATACCAGTTTGCACGTTTCGAGACAAATAAAGCAGACTAGATGGTTACATCATCTAAGATTCCTTGACGATGTATATAATACCAGAAAAATATGAAGTGCATGAACTTGTATTCCGGCTGTGCATCGGATACTTCCAATTCTCAACGTTTCCACGAGCGCATTTTATATACCAGTTTGCACGTTTCGAGACAAATAAAGCAGACTAGATGGTTAAACCATGCTAAGATTCCTTGAAAATGTATATAATACCATAAAAAGTCCACGTTACATTCCGAACTTTGGTTAAAAGTCTTATCAACTATCTTGAACTATGAAATCGAACATTTGATCTATACCCCTTTATAATGCACCTAAGCAATTTTTTCTACGTCCACCCTAAATAATGCACTTCATTAGAAATGGTCCAATGTTCGTGCACCCAGCAAAACGTCCCTAGAAACTTGCATTCATCAAAATGAACGTCTCAGATCTTTCCTCAGTTTTACTCACCCACATCCGATGGTCATTATTTAGTGTGTCTAATCATCCCTGTGGCCCACAACAGACCTTCCTCACCTACATATTTGGAAGGAGAGCGAATCAAACAAGGAAATAAATAAGGAGGATCCGCATGCAAGGAAACTAGATTTGAATTTTTTACTGGTCAAAATTGTACGTACTACATATTTAGAAGGAGGGTGAATCAAACAAGGAAATAAACAGGGAGGATCCGCATGCAAAGAAACAAGACTTGAATTTTTATTGTCACGGCATTGTGATCGTATTTTTTCCGAATATGACCCTTCTCGAGACTTTTTACGGATCTAGCCCAATAGAGCCTAATTTGGTATACGGAGGCGCTAAATTTTTGTTTTTATTTTTATCTAAGGAACCAACGATGCATGAGTCTTTGCTTAATTTTTTCAATTTTTCTCGCGGAACCGGTAGCGAGCACCTTTATTTAATTTTATCTTTTTCCCTTGCGGATCCAGTGATGGCGAAACACGATTTATTTTTCCATATTTTTCCGAAATCATCCTGTGACCCACAACAAACCTTCCTCACCTCCAAGATCAAAAGGAAAAGGAAACAAGCGTCTTGGAATCAAGGAAAAGGAAACAAACGTCTGGAAAAGGAAAGGATCATACATTACGTCTTTGGGAAAAGAAAATCGGAGGCGGCGTGCACGGGAGAACGCAGTCCGCAATGGATCCACGGTGCGCCATCGGTGGCTTTGCCGACTGCGAGGAGGTTCTTTGGTCGGCGACCTCATGACATGCCGTCTTAACAAATTTATAATTTAAATTTTTTGAAAATAATTTTATTAAGTACAAAATAATCGAAAGTTTTTTTGAGATTTTTTCTAGAATTTTTTAACCTAATGTGCTATCTTTTCAAAAATCCTTCTATATTTAAAAAAAATGAAGGCAACTCACCTGTAGCTTCTTCCAACTGCAGCCCAGACCAGAGAAGCTTCTTCTCTTCCCTCCCTCCATTAAAGAAAGAAAGAAGCTCCAAAGCTCCATCAATCCCGTACCAAATCTCCTCTTTCCATCTATGGTGTTAATGCCCCAAATTTCGTGCTCTATTGCCAAAATTTCCTCTCAATCTGATTTGATCCCGAATTATGGTTTTCATAAATATGCTTGTTTCGGGGCTATAAAAGCCGGCGAGCTCTCCTCCACCCCATCGCATTGCGTAAATCCCCAAGTGCTCCCTCTTGTAAAGATCGCCGGATTTTGGAGGTAACTCAAGCCATCACCGTTATTTTTCCCCGCGAAATTCATCGCAACCGTGACTCCTCCCCCGCAGGCGTCGGTGCTGGCGATCTCGCCGCACCAATGCCTACCCATGCGATCGGCCGCCACCCTCGCCTTCCTCCCCCTTGCGCTGCCAAGCCCGAGAGCCTGTTGTGCTCTCTGTGGAAGCTACAAAAAAATCTAAAATCGAAAAATTCTTTTTCTTTCTCTTTCTTGATTTAAAATCTTTTGGGAGCCGTTTTACCCATTCGACCTCCATTTAGTTCCGTTTTTCTTTCTAAATTCATTTAAAATTCTAAATTTCTCTTTTATTATTAAGTGTTGTATTCATACTTATCTTCTCATTTAATTGATAAGCGGGTGTACTACCGTCGTAGCGTTAGCACAGACACTATACTAGTGATTCAATGAACTTTGCAATCTGGTTCAAATAACACCCTAACTTGGTTTTGTATAGTGGTATTGCCCGTGTGATACAATAAGGTTTTGTTATATAGAATGACATGTTAGCCTAGTTAGGTCAATAGCAAGTGGGGCTATAGGAGCTTGTTTCATGTAGTTTGGCAAGTAAATTTTGAATCATGCATACATGATCCTTTACACGTAAGGCTATTGCTCATGCGATTTGGGATCATTATTTTGGTCAATCCGCTATGGAAGCCTTTACTTGAGGAGGTGTTGCTGGTCTAGAATTCGCGTGGCTGAAGCTAAAGCAGCTACTTTTGAAGTAACAAAAAGAGAAGTAACGACTGGAGTGGGAGAGTCAAGAGTAGAAAAGAAAATTACTTCTCTCTCTCACATAAATCCGTGCATGAGACTTTATCTTTGCGGCACCTAAGTGATAAAAGAAAGGGCACCCTTCATTCTGCTGGGAGGAGAACCCACCAAGTGTAAGTTGGTTTAATATATTTCTCGAAATAACTCAAATCTTTTTTTTTTTTGCTTCGCCATGCATAAATTGAACCAACAACTAGGATAAGCACAAAAATGATAGCTTCGATTAAAAAAAATGGATACATTATGCATTCATAGCACAAGATTTTACCACTCAAGCTAGGAAGAAGTATGCATAAAAGTCTTTGCCCAAGCTATTTCTGCTCTTTCTTATTCTTCAAAAAGGAAAAACAATTCCGTAGATTTCTTTGAAATTATTTTGTTTGGAATTTTTTCGAGAAGCTAATTATATGTTCTCTTCTTCATCGGAATGCAACTGCAAGTACATGTGAAGCAATGATTAAGTGAGCTTTAAAGATTGTGTAATAGCTTACTGATCGAGCGACCTTGCACTCAAGATGAATAGAGGTAAGCGAACTCATACTTATTCTAAAAGCTTTATTGTTCTTGGGATCCGGATCTGTTATTTATTCGATGGAACTTCTTGGTGGATATTCACTAGATAATCCTTTTTCAAACTTGCTTTGCTCCCATTTCGAGTCAAGAGATAGATAAGTAGCAACAACCCATTGCACAAATAGGGGGCATAGATTTAATGATTATTCATTCGTCGAAACCAAAAGTAAAAATTGTTGTGGATAGGGATTCTGTAAAATGAGTTAGCCGATGCTTATTCCTCAGATACTATCATGTTTCTTCTCCGAGAAAATAAGTTGACGACCTGTAGCCTTCCACCTCCACCCACATGGCATGTACTTCCATGGTGCCCATTTTTCCAATTATGAAGCATGGTACTATGTTCAAGCTAGTTTCAACAATAACATTATAACGGTTATAGACTCGCAGTGTTGGGTGGTTTTCTAGTCCTCTCCTGCCAAGCTTCTAGCCATGTTTTTATGGTTGTCGGCCTCCTGTAGCTCTCTCCCTCTCTATTTCTATTTGGGGAAGAAACTCTTGTAGGCTCTACCTGTCATTCACATAAACTTATCCAACGTGGTAAAACCGTCTACTCATCATGCCACACGGGCATGGTGTTTTTTAAACCGAATTACAAAGTTCAAGGAGAGGAGGGTCAAATGTCCAATTTCATAGCTCGGGATGCCGGATGAACTTTTGAGTAAAGTTTAAGATATTATATGGACGTTTCCTTGTAATACCTAGTTTTTCAAATAAATGCTGTCTCCTTCAAAAGAAAAATGAATGTTGTCCGGATCGACATGAGCACAGAGCTGAGGTATTATTTAATGCATCATTTTGAGTTGTTAATTAGCCCTACGTGACTCTCCATCTCACCGAGTGATCACTTATTTTTTAGCTTTTTTTTTTTGCAAATATGGTCCTCTTCCAAATAAAATTGTAAATATAGCCCCATCGTGATCGCGGAATGTGCCTCACATGCTCATTCCGCAGTTGGAAGCTCATTCCGCTGTCGAAATAGGGCTATATTTGCAATTCCATTTGGAAAGGAATCGGAAGGGAACTGATTTTGCAAAAAGAAAGAAAGAAGCAAATAGGGCTAAAAAAGCGGTCATTTCCTATCTCACTGGAAGAGAAAATTTATATATTCAACTATGAACCCCATGCACTCACCCTTGATTAGAGTTCCAAAAATTGCTCGAAAATCACAATTTTTTGACCGTATTGAGCCGTCTCGATATTTGGAACCGGTCCAATTCAAATTTAAATTAAAAAATTCAAAAAAATTGGAAAATTTATCCAAAAGTTCCCTAAAATTAATATTAATAGATTTTTGACATTTGGGATGAAATTTCTTTGAAAAATCGAATTTGGGGGACATTTTTGAGCAAATCCGAATATACATAATAGGAAAAAGAAAAAATGGGGAAAAGCAGTCAGCAATTCCTGATTTAATTGAGCTGACAAATCATGTTTTTTTTTGTGAGATGCTGAGATAATTCTAATGATTCTATAACCGAGCTAATTATAATGATTCTATAAAATTTTTAGATGATTACCAGACATGTGGATTTTTGTAAAATTTTGACGGTGCTACACTCTTTGTATATGCTTTTCTGTTTTTGATTTTCTAGGGGAAATAAATTAAGTCTAATATTTATAAAAATTTTACTATGTGATCCTTGGGTACTTTTTATGATACCATTAAAATTTCAGAGCATGAACAATCATGTAAGTTTTTATAAAAATCTAACGGTGTCTCTATTCTTTTTCATTAATTGTTGTTTTTATTTTTCAGAAGCACTATATGAATTCAAAAATTATTAACATTTGTCTGAGGTGTTTTATAGATTAATTAGGATTTATTAAATTTTTATGAATTTGTTTCCAATTTTCCTAGAGTGTGCCGATTTTCAATGTAAACCGTCGAAAATCGAACAAAACCGATGAAAAATCAAAATCAAAAACCGGTTCTTGCGTGTGCCGATCTAGGTCAAAATCAAACAAAATCGGTCAAAAATCGAACAAAATCAGTCAAAACCAATTAAACGGGTCGGTTTCCCTTTTTTCCCGCTGTTTCATCACCGAATTAAAAATTTTGACTTTGCAAATTGTTCAGCTTATTCAGAATTCATCGAAAATCAGTGTCGAGGGGTGACCGATTTTACTTCCTAATTCGGTATCGTAAACTCTGCCCTTGATAAGCCTGCGATTTCATGCTGTGTGATTTCATCTGATCATCTCTGAATCTTTCCCATTCTTCTGTCGTTCCAATTTTATCGGACATATCTGAAGAGACGTGTGGTCTGACCATCTGAGTCTGCTAGAAACATTTATTACTGATTTACATGCAAACCATATTGTGTCACGTCAGTAGATGTTACGTTGCACACAAAAAATTAACCAAAGTGATTGTTAGTACTGAGGCATATTTTTTCTTACCCATATATTATTAAAATAACTATATTACCTCTAATTATTATATCTGATCACTATATTCAACATATCCATGTAGTGAGTATCAAATACATCTAGATATTTTTAGATGTACAAAGGGAATATCACATTAATTTTTACATTGAAATATAGAATACGCTCTATATTTATGGACAAGACCATTAAAAAATACGCTATGTAAACTTAGAGGGAGGGAATATTGTTTTTGTCATGTCATTGTAATAACACAAGCATTACTTCTTTTTTTCCCTCTTGTTCTTAGTTTTCATCCTTCGCACGGGAACCCTGGCCGGCGAAATTTTATTAAGATAAGCAAGAGTAAAAAGCATAAGTAAACAGAAAGGATGCCTAGAGGTGTTGAGACTACAACTAGGATCAGTTATTAATAGGAAAAAAATTTCACCTTTATCACCAGGAAAGTTGCGGTAGAAACAAAGTTAGGGCTATAAATGAATATTCCTTTCTTAATACTCCCTCTAGTTCAAAAAAACTCATCGATTTGAGATACATATAGTCAAACTTTTAAAACGTTAACTATCAACATCTTTTAAATATTTAGATTAGATGCATGAAAATCATATATGTAGATTCGTCTCGAACACTACTACAGAACTGGGCATCACAACCGACCTATTAGAAGGATTTGGTGCGAACCCGTTGTGATCTTCGCACCAGAAGCGGTTCGTTGGCAACGGTCCGGAGAGGGCTTCCAGAAGCGGTTTGAGACACGAACGCCACGAAGGTTGCGTTCTAGAAGCGGTTCTTTTCTCAAACCGCTTCGAAAATTCGAAGCGGTTTGAGAAAAGAACCGCTTCTAAACGCAACCTTCGTGCGGTTCGTGTCTCAAACCGCTTCTGGAAGCCCTCCCGCGCAGCGCATTTAAACCCTTCTTCCTCCATGCGCCAGCAGAGGTACGAATACGATTGAACAGAGAAGGCCGACCAAGCGCTGTTCTTGGGGAGGTGCTGTCCAAATTTTTAATTGGAGGTGATTAGCTCCAAATTAAGTGTTTCAAAGTTAGTAACATCATGTGAACATCCTTCTCACCTAGATATTGCTATTTTTTTCAATGGATGTGGAGAAATCTTGAACTTTTTAAGCATTATCGAAAATTTATTTTTCGTGCTTTGTTTTTGTTGTTGTATGAAGATGTAGGGTGGAGATCTAGTTCAAAATATGACATTACAAGGTAAAGGTGATTGGAAGCTTTAGATCTAGGTGGTTGTTAGCTTTAGAATCTTAAATATCACAATATTGGGAGAGATCTAGGTACAACATTGCAAGGAAGTAATTATTGGTGTATGAAATAAAATAGAAAAACGTGTAGAAGGATAAAAAATAATTACAAAGGTAGGAAGGGATACAAAATAATTAGAAAGGTAGGTCTTTAATTGGATGACGGTGTAGGTGGAGCTTTTTTTCTGTTGGGTTTAAATGTTACGAAATTTAAGTTAGGTTATAATTTTTCTAACGGAATTTGTTATAATTTTTAATGAAATTATAACTTGGTATAGATGAATCGGCAATGGATGTACAATACGGACCGTCGCTCGAGAGAGTTCATTGATGGCGTGCAGGCTTTTCTCGATCGGCCGTTGCATTCTTGCCTCGAGCGACTTCATATGTTGTCCGTGTGTAGATTGCAAGAACGAGAAGGAGCACTCCCAGCGATGGCAAGTTATGAACCACTTGATCATGAGAGGTTTCATGTCAAACTATACCTGTTAGACCAACCATGACGAAGTTGAGGTGATTAGCCAGGAAGACGATGAAGAAGACGAGGAAGAGGAAGAGGAAGATGGATTCAACAGTATCCCGGACGACACGCAATACTGTTCTGTGGAAGAAACACTTGGTAACTTTGGGGATGATGAGCTAGACCAGATGCTGCGTGACGGAGAGGGAGACTACAGATGAAAGATAGTTCGAGAAGTTCCAGCGCATGTTAGAGGACCACGAACTCCTTTGTACCCAAACTGTAGGCAGGGCCACAAAAAGCTGCGTACCACACTGGAACTCATGCAATGGAAGGCTAGAAATGGTGTGTCAGATAAAGGATTCGATGAGGTGTTATCACTCGTAAAGAAGTTGCTTCCAGAAGATAACACTCTGCCCGAATCTACGTATGAAGCCAAGCAAGTCGTCAGTCCTTTGGGATTGGAAGTACAGAAGATACACGGATGTCCTAATGATTGTATCCTGTATCGTAATGAGTATGCCGATTTGGATGTTTGTTTAGTATGTAGAGAATCACAGTATAAGGTGAAGCGTGGCGATCCGGTGAAATAGATGGGGAGCGTAAGAAGAAGAGACCTCCACTAAAGTGTTGTGGTATTTCCTGTGATCCCCGATTGAAACGTATGTTTGCTAACAAAGCGCATGCCGGATGATGCGTTGACACAAAGAAGAGCGTAAGGACGACGGGATGCTTAGACACCCTGCAGATGGCTCACGGTGGAGGAAAGTCGGCCGGACGTGCGGACTTCGCAGATGAGGTGAGAAACATAAGGTTTGGGTTGAGTACCGATGGGATGAATCCTTTCGAGAATTGAGCAGCAGACCATAGCACCCGCCCGTTACACTATGTATCTATAACATTCCTCCATGGTGTGCATGAAGCGAAAGTACATCATGATGCCGTTGTTGATCCAAGGCCCCAAGCAACCCGAAATGACATCGATGTCTACCGAAACCATTGGTTGAAGATCTTGTGACGTTAGGGACGATGGTGCAAGGGTATGGGATGAGTACAAAGGGAGTATTTCACCCTCGTGCATTGTTATTTGTAACAATCAACGACCGCTTTGCTCTCGGTAACCTGTCCGGCCTAACTATCAAAGGATATAGAGCCTGCATCCAGTGCTTAGATGAAACGGACGGCATGTACCTGAAAAACTCTCGGAAGGTTGTGTACATGGGTCACCGTTTGTTTCTTCGTACGAGTCACCCGTTGCGGAAGGAAGGCAGAAAATTTAACGGGCAACCAGACCTTCGTGCAAGGCCTCAGCATCGTAGTGGGCCACGTGTGTTTGCTATGGTAAAGGATTTGAATGTAGTATTTGGAAAGGGTCCTGGAAGCAAACATGTGCAGAATGAGGATGGTCATGCACCCATATAGAAGAAGAAGTCAATATTTTGGGACTTGCCTTATTGGAAAGTCATGGAGGTTCGTCACTCACTTGACTTCATGCACATCACGAAGAATGTCTGCTTGAACCTGCTAGGCTACATAGATATGTACGGAAAATCGAAAGATACACTGCAAGCTCGGAAGGACCTTAAACTCTTGGAACTGAGGAACGACCTACATCCCGAAAAGAGAGAGAAAGGACAACATTACCTACATCCTGTGAGCTACACTCTAAGCAAAGAAGAGAAAAAGCGTAATAGAGTTCTGAGCAGTGTGAAGGTCCTTCCTGATACTCCTCGAATGTAAAGAGACTCGTAAACACGAAAGAGAATAAAATTTTACACATGAAATCCATGACTGTCTTGTGTTAATGACACGCTTGCTCCCGATGGTGTGAGAGGCATCTTGCCCGAGTGGGTACGAGGACAATCACAAAGCTGTGTTCTTTTTCAACGCGATTTCACGAAGGTCATCGACCCGGATAAACTAAGTAAGCTGCAGGATGACGTGGTACAAAGTTTGGTTAGTCTTGAGATGATCTTTCTGTTGCATTGTTTGATATTATGGTTGATCTCACTGCTCACCTTGTCAAAGAGATAGGTATCCTTGGACCGTGTATCTACACAACATGTTCCCTTCGAGAGGTACATGAGTGTGCTAAAGAAGTATGTTCAGAACCGTTCTCGTCCTAAGGATGCATTGCCGAGGGTTATGGGACGAGGAGGTGATTGAGTTTTGTGTGGATTACATTAATGATCTAAACCCGATCGGCGTCCTATATCACGCCATGAGGGAGGCTACGGGAAAAGGGACACTAGGAAGGAAAGCAATTGCATGCAATGATCTTCTTACATTTAAGCAAGCACATTTCACGGTTTTGAAACAATCAACTATAGTGGCCCCGTATGTCCTTGAGCACAAGAGTATTCTACGCCGCGATTTCCCGGGGAGGTCTGAGGATTGGATAACACTGAAGCACATGGATTCTTTCAACGCTTGGTTACAAAAGTACATCCTTTTGAAAGGGTCAGACAATGAACAGTTACAACGCTTGGCTCGGGGACCATCTAGTGAAATCGTGACATTCATGGGGTACGAGATAAATGGTTACACATTTTACACCAGATCGCAAGATAACAAGAGCACCAACCAAAATAACGGTGTCCGTATAGACGCCGAAGACAACAAAGGCAAGGTGGATACATATTATGGTTTCATAGAAGAGATATGGGAGCTTGACTATGGACCTTTGAAGGTCCCTCTATTTAAGTGCCAATGGGTCAAACTGACTTCAAGCGGCGTGAAGGTCGACAAATACGGTATGACAATCGTGGACCTCACGCAAGTCGGCTATAGGCGCGAACCGTTCGTCCTCACGAACGATGTGAGACAGGTCTTCTATGTAATGGACATGTCAAGCAAACCTAAGAAGCATAAGGACAAGCAGAAAGATTGTAGTACTAAGCCAAAGCGACACGTGGTTCTACAAGGCAAATGAAGGATTGTTGGAGTTGAGGACGTCACAGACGAGGAAGAGTATAGTCAGTTCAACGAGATCCCTCCTTTCGCTGTGGATGTCGACATAAGCCTCCTCAATGACACAGACGTGGATACTCCTTTCATACGTCGCGATCATAATGAAGGAACACTTGTAAAGACAAAGTACGTTAGTACTTAAAATGTACCCCTACTGTATGAACTATGTATATGTAAGTCTTTACAGTATGAAGTGTTTATTTGGAATGAATGTAAAGTGCCAAAATTCTGGAATGAAACTAAAGTGCTCAAAGCTTTTTGAAAAAATTATGAAATGAAAGTAAAGTTCTAAAAGCTTTTTAAAAAATTCTCGAATGAAAATTATGAAATGAAACTGAAGTGCAAAAAGCTTTTTCAAAAAATTATAGAATGAAACTAAATTGCTAAAAGCATTTTTTAAAAATTATGAAATGAAATCAAGTGCTAAAAGCATTTTTTAAATTATGAAATGAAATCAATTGCTAAAAGCATTTTTAAAAATTATGAAATGAAATCAAGTGCTAAAAGCATTTTTAAAATTATGAAATGAAACTCAGTAGTGCTAAAAGCGCTTTTAAAAATTATGAAATTAAATCAAGCGGTTTGAGAAAAGAACCGCTTCTAGAGCGAAACATTCGAAAACGGTTTGAGACAAGAACCGCTTCTAGAACGCAAACATTGAAGCGGTTTTAGAAAAGAACCGCTTTAGAGCACAAGATTCGTAAACGGTTAGTAATACCAACCGCTTGTAGAAGTCATCCCTTTACAAGCGGGTTGATCTAAATCCGCTTGTAGAGACATTCTACAAGCGGTTTGTTCTACGAACCGCTTGTAGAAGTCATCCCTCTACAAGCGGTTATTCTAAAACCGCTTGTAGAGATATTCTACAAGCGGTTGGTTATTAGAACCGCTTGTAGAAGTGCTCCCTGTATAAATTTGAAACGCCCCGCCCTTTTCTCACACCCGAAATTTTCTAAGTCCCGCTTGAGACCCCCCCGCGCCGCTGCAGCTCCTGTGTGTCTCCGGCCGCCGCTGTCTTCGCTTCCGTCCAGACCACGCGCCGCCGTCCTCTTCGACACCGTAGGCCTCCTCCGCCACCTCGCCGACGCCTACTCGCCACCTCGCCGTGCCAGTCGACCCCGGCCGCGTGCCCTCGTCGCCGCCGTCACTCCACCCCGGCCGCCGGCGCCTTCTCCACCACCCCGCCGACGCATACCCCGCCTCCAAAGCGTCGCCACATCGCCATCCACCCAGGAGGACCGAGGTATATGTGCGCACGCGTCGTCCTCACTCTCTAATTCGGCTGCCCACCACATGTTCGGTGAAATGCTCACAAGTTAATTTTTTCAAAATTGTTGCGGTGGATAACAACTTACGACATGTGAAGACTGCATATTGGCCTGCTGACACGTACGACATGTCAGCACAAATAAATATCCGCAAATGTATAGGTTAATTGTATCTTTTTTTACTTGGAGTATTCCAAAGTTATCGTATAAAAAAAAACAGACTAACTTCACCTAGAATTCAACAACCTAAAAATCATCTAAGTGACAAAGGTAAACAACTGAGTGACAAAAAAGAACCCCCCAAGGAAAACCACGCCTCCACCATCTCCTCCGAGGAAGAAGCTCGATAACAGAATTAAGGCTCCCCCACCTGCTCCCAAGAAGGCGGAGTCCAGCCGATCGACCAAGGTAAAGGAACCTCCAAAGAGGGCATATGATATGAATAAGGAGGAGAGTGACGCGGTCACTAAAGCGTATGGCTGCACACTTCGCCAAAAAGAAGGTAGAGCCAAAGGTACCAACCGATCCAAAAGCGGCGAACACTTCGCGACATGCCGTGCAAAGCCGCTACTGTGCCATCCAACTATGAGCGGACAATAATTAAGGCTACAGGAAGAATAAGCGTGGTCAAGCGGCGGCAAAAGAAGAAGAAGAGAGACCAAGATCGGAGAACCTCGAGAGGTTTTGAAGCGAGCAGACTCGGTTCCACAGTGCGACTTTTGGATTAATAGATGATATCCCAATGGCAACAAAGGTCGGATGGCAATTTCGGTTGGGCGGGAGCCGATTGACCCAAATGAGATAAAGGATCGCCAACCAAGATGCGGCAATTTCACGAATGGTACATGACAGAGTCCGCTCAAGGAAGAACAATGTTCCCCCTCCATTTCAAAGAAGATGATTTTTATCGCGGGGACAACAACATATGGCTCGAATTTGACGACTTATACAATATTTACCATGCTGATTCCATCAACGTGTCTCTCATGAGCTGCTGGTGCCTGTAAGTGTCAAGCTCATACCTTTACCGTGTGCTTCCTCGTACAATAAAATTGCAACTCTTAAACTTATACCTTTCTATGCAGAATGGAGATACAACGATGTAAAAAAGAGAATATCTTCAACGTGGGCTTCATCGAACCAGAGATTATTAACGAGTTCGTCTTTGGATACAACCGAAAGGATGTTGAAGATTACATTCTCGATGCATTCTTGGGACAGCACTACAAACCGTACATACTTCTGCCCTTCAACTTCGAGTACGTATATATACAACCTCTCGTTCTTATATTTTCCAATGCATTTATAATACTACTAGCTAGTTACATATATGTTGCAATACATGAATAGGTTTCACTGGATCCTTCTTGTGATCAAGTTTGATAGCAATGGATCATTGTTCGGACTCAAAAGGACTCGGTGAAAAATATCAATTTATCATTGACACCCTAAATGGTATATAGCACATATATATACGATAGTTTTCCTTATTATATATATTGAAATACCTTGCTAATTCCAACTCTGATAATTACCATTCATACTAACGCATCACACAGGGCATTCGCACGGTTTCGAAAGAAGCAACAAGGAGATTTCGAGAACGAATTTGATGTACAATTAAGCACTCGAGTACGTATTAAAGAATATTAATATGCCGTAACAGTTTTTCATCCAAATAATCGTGTTCTTTTCAAATTTCATCGCAGGTTCTACAACAGACGGGTGGTAACAACTTATGTGGCTATTATGTGTGCCACTATATGCAAAGTATTACCCACGGTGATGTGCCGACAACCAACGCCGAGGTAGTGTGCACATGTCAATTTCTTAGTACTTACACTTTAATAATTATATGTATAGAGATTTATTTACCTCCCGCTTTGTCAGCCCAACGTCGATGTGCAAGGCGTGATCCCGCCGCACCGGGTTGCAGCAATCCAAGAACAACTCATCGGCTTTAGTGTCGACGAGATTGTATCCACCAAAGGTGAGTTCCACGCAAATGGTTGGAGAGATTGTCCTGAAATAAGGACAGGTGAACTGACATCAACGTCGACCAAGGGCACAAAGAGCGACGCACGCAAGAAATGAGCTCAAGATTCGCCCTTTTATTCTTTGAAACTTGTAAAAGTGGCTTATTATTTCATGTGTTCATCAACTTGTTCATTTTTTAGTCTGCAATTATCTGAATGAATACTCATGACTAATATATATATATTTAAGTGTGTCAAAAAAAACTCATGAAGTTCTATTTATTTTAATTGTCAAAATCTATATAAAAAACCCCTCTGAAAACATATTCTATATTGAATATAATCAAAATGCTATGCTGTCATACTCTTCACAAGCGGTTGGTAACTCCAACCGCTTGTGGAGAGAGCTTCTCCACAAGCGGTTCGTAACAACCGCTTTTGGAGAGAACCTCTCCACAAGCGGTTGGTAACACCAACCGCTTGTGGAAATGTCGAACCACAAGCGGTTCGGGGAACCGCTTGTGATACCCGACGGGGTATCACTCGCGGTTGCTTACAAGCGGTTCTAAAATCGCTTTTGAAAGCGGTTTCGAACCGCTTGTGCATGCCCGATCCGTAGTAGTGGAAACGTATTTTTATAATACTATAATTTTATTAATTTTTTAAATATATTATAATAGAAATTAGTAATCAAAGTTGAGTTTTGGAGATCATGTTGATGTCCAAAACAATAACTATTTATGATCGAAGGAAGCAATACCCTTTTTGTTTCACTATATTTGCCTACAGTTCACCATGCGTACCAAGCAAAGAGCACTAAATCTAAGAAATATCTAATGAGAAATAACCATACATGTCTCTATTAAATGATATACCATAGTTACTTAACTATTTTTAAAGTATTTAAGTAATGACAGAGAAAGGAAGAGTTGTAATAATTGACCTCTAGATTTTCCCAATACATAAATATATTGAAATGGATAGTATCGACTCTGGAGAGTATGAACAAATATTGTAAACGAGGCCAAGTATAAACAGAAGATTAACAAATCACAGTAGCAAATCACAGTAGCTATCTTTATATACGTTCCACGACCCGTCATTTGGATTCCGTTGTCCAATTGAAAATGCCAGCGGTGAGCTTCTCAGTTTTTTCTCTTCAATCGTGAACAAACGAAGGCCACCACTCGCCGCTTCGCGACTTCTCCTGAACGAGTTGGTCCCTCAACATTGATGGCGTGCGGCGTCGGTGATGACGCAAGCAAAAGCGATGGCATATGACGTAACGTCCTATGACATCACAGTTACAGGAAATATCCGGATCCCACATGCCTTTGGTTAAGTAACAGTAAAGTTAGTTCCCCGTTAAGAAATATAAGACGTAATTTGGTCTGGTGTAAGGATTAAGATTACGATAAAACTAAAAAAGGTACGAAAGAAAATAACTTAGATACTCTACTTAATTGTTTTAAAAGATAAGAGATAATACTTTGATAAGGATATAGTAGAAAGAGTCACATTAAATCTATATATAAACTTTACATTTTTAAATAAAATCATTCAAAATATATAACTTATCTATTAAAGCGGAGGAGATTAGGGTGCAACCAGGTTTCCCACGTGTCAAGCCTTCTTTTGCCTCCACAAATTGCAAAATTACGTTTAGGTCTTTTTATAGGTTATTTCGCAAAAAAGACCCGTGGTTCCGTAATTTTTGCGCCGCACAAAAAAGACCCGTGGTGCCAAAATTCGCCGATAACTCCTAGCTAGCGTATTTTTTAAAAAAACCACCGACAAAAAACTAAAATTATGTTTAGGTCTGCATAGCTTTTTTTCCGAAAATAACCACCAGACTAAATTTCACACGGTACAACGTAGTACGCTACACTGGCTAGTTAATTTGTATTTCAGACCGATGGGAGACTCATATCCAAAACTAAATTTCACACGATACAACGTAGCGTGCTACACTGGCTAGTTAACTTGTATTTGGGATGATGGGAGACTCATATCCAAAACTAGATGACCCGTCCAAGCCAAGTCTACCGGGGAGTGACGTTACCGGCCAACCAGAATCGTCTAAATATCGGGTCACCGACCAAACAACCCCTTAAACCATTCCATTCTTATTTATGTTAAGGAACCTCGCTATCGAATAGTCCGGGGTTCCCGAACAGATCTGAAGTGGAGAACAGAGAGAGAAAGAGAGACACAGGTTTAGGGAGGAACAGCGAGAGAATTCTTTATTGCTTTCTGATTCCTTGTACAATGGGGGGACCCCCCTCCTCCTTATATAGTAGTCGCCTAGGGTTTCGGCTAAAGGACCATCGTGGGCTTTCATGGGCCACGTGGTTTCCCAACACTCCCCCTTGGGCCCTTTGCCGCGAGATGCATATGCCTCATTAAAACTTCAGAAAAACCCAGTGGAAAAATACTTGAAGAAAGAGTTCATAGCATACGCTTACTGCGTTGCACGAATTGCCTCATTAAAACCTTATGCAAGAAAACTGCATGAAAAACTTGCTAAGGAAAAAGAGTACAATTCACCCAAACTTCAATGGCTAATCTTCGAGATTCATGTTGGGTACTCAAACCTCATGTTCAAGATTTATACGGGAGTATGTGAAATATCTCCCCCTGAAATCTGCACTTCTCTAAGTCTCATCATCCCAATCCCTTTTACGCACCTTTCAAAGATAGATGCTGAGAGTGATTTAGTGAACAAATCTACAAGATTTTCGCATGACTTAGTATGCAGTATCTTGATCTCGTTCATCTCATGCAATTCGTGAGCATAGAAGAACTTGGGGTTGATATGCTTCATGAGATTTCTCTTCACATAACCCATCTGTGCTTGAGCAACACAAGCTGCATTATCTTCATAGATGATCGTGGGAGTTTGCTCAATGTTCAAGCCACATATCACTTCTGGATGTGGTGAACCATTCTTCGGAGCCATGTACATTCACGAGAGGCTTCATACAAAGCAATGATTTTCGAGTGGTTCGTCGACGTTGAGACAAGTGTCTGCTTAGACGACTTCTAGGAAACTGTTGTTCCTCCACATAAGAAAACATACCCAGTTTAGGACTTGCCAGTATGCGGGTCTGATAAATACCCAAATCGCCAGTAGCCAACCAAATTCAGTTCATTGTTTCTTCTGAAGAACAAACTGAGATCTTTGCTTCCTTGGAGGTAACGGAAGATGTCATTGATCCCTTTCCAATGCCTTTTGGTGGGTTCTGCGCTTTTCCGGGCTAGCAAATTCACAGCGAACGCAATGTCCGGCCTGGTGCTATTCGCAAGGTACATGAGCGTTTCAATTGCACTCAGATATGGGAATTTTGCTCCCAAGACTTCCTCCCCCTCTTCTCTAGGTCTGTATGGGTCTAGGTCTGCTTGGAGTGACCTTCTGACCATTGGAGTCTTTGCAGGATATGCCTTTTCAAAGCCAAATCTTTTCAACACTTTCTGCGTGTAGGATGATTGGTGTACCAAGATTCCTCCTTAGACATGCTCAAACTGCAAGCCTAAACAAAACTTGGTTTTACCCAAAGCCTTCATTTCAAACTCAGACTTCAAGTATGAGCATGCTTCTTCAATTTCTTCATCCGTCCCAATGATGTTCAAGTCATCTACATAGACGAAGATTATACAGAATCCATTCGGGGATCGCTGTATGAACATACATGGACAATCTTCGCTGTTCTTATAGCCTTTCTTGCAGAGAAAGTCGCTCAAGCGATTGCACCACATTCTTCCTGACTGTTTTAGCCCATACAGTGATTTCTCCAATTTCACACTGTACAGGTTTCTATTTGCTCTGTCTTGGTTCGGGATAGGAATACCTTCCGGTACTTTCATGTATATCTCTGAATCCAAATTCCCATACAAATATGTTGTAACAACATCCATTAACTTCATTTTCAACTTCAAGTTGACTGCCATTGAGATCAAATATCTAAAGGTAATTTCTCTCATGACTGGAGAGTAGGTTTCTTCATAATCAACCCCAGGACGTTGAGTGAAACCTTGAGCTACAAGCCTTGCCTTGTACCTTACAACTTCGTTGTTTTCATTTCTCTTCCGAACAAAGACCCATTTGTGACCTATAGAGTTTATATGGGGAGGTGTGCGGCATACGGGCCCAAACATCTCTCTCTTGTTCGGAGAGACTAACTCTGCAGTGATTGCCTTCTTCTATTCTTCCCAACCTAGCCTTTTCTTGCACTCTGCGAGAGATACAGACTCGGGATCATGATCAATGATCGAGGCAATCTTCTTTGCAAAGTATGCATCGACATTGGCTGTTGCTCTATTCAGGGATTCTCCTGTTATTACAAAGTTTATGGCCATTTTATCATGGGGTGCTACATGCACTTCTACTTGCTCTTCACTGCTATTTCCTATCGCAGGAGCAAGTTCCTTTAGTTTTTCATCGCCTATGTGTGCGTACATATTATTTTCGGTGGCTTCCTGCAGTGGAAGATTCAAGTCTGAAATTACCTTTTTCGTCGGCTTCTTTCCAGAGCCAGGTCTCAACTGGCTCCCCTTCTTTCCTTGGGATATTTTCGTGGTTGGTTGTGGTAAGTCCTCTCGCCCAGTTTTCTCTAGACGTCTCCGGGTCCTTTGGGTTTAAGGAGCCAGATTTCGTGTTCTTTTTTTTGAGGCCTCTGAACAGGATGAGGGATACCTTCTGCTTTCTTTGGTATTTCCACCCTCTCTGGTGCATTTCTTGCGGGTACATGCGACTTAACCACGCCCTTCAGATCACAAAAATGATCAGGCAGTTCATTTGCTAAATTCTGCAAATCAATTATCTTATGAACTTCTTGATTTGCTTCATTAGTGCGGGGGTCATGCGCGGGGATCCCAGTGGAATGCTATATGATTTCCCGGCATTTTTCATTCAAAGGTTGATTTCCTCCCCCTAATGACGGGAAACGATCCTCGTCAAAAATACAATCAGCGAATCGGACTGTATGCAATTCTCCAGTCATGGTTTCCAAATACCTGATTATGGATGCACTCTCATAACCAACGTATATCCCAGACTTGCAGAGAGGGCCCATTGCAGTCCGCTGAGGGGGTGGTATAGGAACATATACCATACAACCAAATTTTCTAAGATAGGAGATTTTCGGGATGACCCCGTGCACCAGTTGCATAGGGGAATGGATGTTGTAGGCCGAAGGTCTGAAATTGATGAGAGCTGCTGCGTGCAGGACTGCGTGTCCCCAACAAGTATTGGGCAAGTTAGAACTCTGCAAAAGCGGTCTGGCAATGAATTTAATCCTCTTTATTAGTGCTTCAGCTAGTCCATTCTGCGTATGGACATGTGATACAGAGTGCTCAACTGCTATCCCTGTTGCAGTGCAATAATCATCAAATGCCTTTGAAGTATGTAGCTTCGTGCAATAATCATCAAATGCCGTCGGGTTTTTTTTTCTGAGGATGAACAGAAAACACGCTTGTACTGTTGCTTCGAGCCGTCTATAGCTTCGTGCCACGAGACGAACACAGTATCAGATGCGTAGGATAGATGCATGCATAGAATCAACAAGCGTTTAGATTCAATCGCCGATTCTCACCTTTTCAATCCGTTCGCCGGTAGAGCTTCGTGCTGATAACGTGTTAAGGAACCTCGCTATCGAATAGTCCGGGGTTCCCGAACAGATCTGAAGTGGAGAACAGAGAGAGAAAGAGAGACACAGGTTTAGAAAGGAACAACGAGAGAATTCTTTATTGCTTTCTGATTCCTTGTATAATGGGGGACCCCTCCTCCCTATATAGTAGTCGTCTAGGGTTTCGACTAAGGGACCATCGTGAGTCTTTATGGGCCACGTGGTTTCTCAATAATTTAGATGGCAAATGGGACGGTCAATGGATCGACATGTGCAGTAGGTAGTAGGTACGAAATGGAGAAACGGCAGGCAATTTTTCTGTACGGGCTACTGAAATTCAAAAGAAGATTTCCAGTTCCAAAAAGTAAAATAAAGAAAGAAAAACTCCATCTCGCTGATTTCAGCAAGAATCGCCCGGGCTGCAGCTTGACGATGGTCATTTCGAGACTTTCGGCACCGGCGGATCAGAGATGATGTCATCGAGAGAAAATATATATATATATATATATATATATATATATATATATATATATATATATATATATATATATATATATATGAAAATAGTTCTATACTTCTAAGAGTACGTACTCTGATTCTAAGTACATGGCATTGATTGGCTTGGAGGATTAAGGGGTCGAGGGAAGTGGTGTGGTGGGCCCCTCACTTTTTTTGAAAGAAGACAGGATCAATTCTTTTGAATTTTTTTGAAGAAATCTTCAGAAGATGTCTCTTCTAGTAAGAATAGAGAAGATGTCTCATCCAGTAATAATACACTTATTTGTGATCCTTTGTGACTGCTATTTGCAACAAGCTTCGATTGGATGATTTTCGAGCACATAACCGAGCAAGCACCTTTATCTGTCCCTTTAAAGGTGTCTCCACTTATGATGGTGCTATTCGATTCTTTATAAACGAGACATACAACGTTCTTCAGGGCACCCATGCCTGAAAGACTATGGGAAAGACTAGCTCCTCAACATTTCATTTCAAATGTTGTTCCTAATTTTTGAAAAGAAAATGATAGAATTTACCTTTTCAGAAATCTTAGCAAAGGGCTTCCATACTCATGTAAGAATCTTTCTTGTATTTGTTGTTGGGGTGGGCTGCACCATCTGGTGGTCTCATGTTCCTCCAGGAGCCCCAATGGTCCCTACATTTAGTGAAATTCATGATTATGCCTTTTTTCTTCGGGATACTTATCCCCATTTAGGCTTTTGATATGCTTGTCTCTATGATTGCAACATCCATGAGCGGGTGATATCGATCATCAATAAGGAACCAATGTTTAGTCATGTTTTAACCTCAGAGGGATACCTTTGGAAAGGAGATCGTTTGACAGCAGTGGGTCTGGGTCTTATCTTTGCAGTATTGTTAACTACGGGAGCGTTAACACCCGAGGGGATCTATATAAGTTAAATGGGGCAGCATGGTGCCTAGGCACCATGATTTCAAATGCGCTAATTCAAGCCAAATTCGAGTATATTTTTTAAGAATTTCAGTTTTAGGGTATATACCCATCTATAACAATTCAAATGAAACACATACCTTTGAAAAAATATACTCGAATTCAAAGATTTTGAATGAGTTTGGATCACATGCTTTGCTGATTTATATATAAAATCA
This sequence comes from Otatea glauca, assembly GCA_036346275.1. Classification (NCBI taxonomy): domain Eukaryota; kingdom Viridiplantae; phylum Streptophyta; class Magnoliopsida; order Poales; family Poaceae; genus Otatea; species Otatea glauca. The sequence continues at coordinate 28,601,743 of CM070722.1, read as the reverse complement.
GCACATACCTACAACCAAACTATCTTCAAAAAGGGAAACTCTAGTTTGAATTTCAGTTCAAACTTATTTGAACTAGTTAGTAAACTGGTTAAAGTCATCATCCTAAAAATTTCACGTTAAAATATATAGAGAAAATGTCCTTTTAAGATCATGGTACCCAGACACCATGATGCCCTAGGTATATATATATATACACGGTGGCGCTATTCTACTCCTGAGCGTAGAATAGCTATTCTGCGCTCCGGCCAGAGAAGTAAATTCCACAAGCTGGCCGAAACGTAGTGAGTTAATGCATTTCAAACAACACTAGTAAATGCAGTATGCTAGTAAATCACGAAATATTTTACTGCAGAACAAGTGATTAATTTACTGGCGAAGTGCATGCAAAGCACACCTGAATCCAATTCGGTAGTAAATCACAAATACATTTTACTATAGAACAACGTATTGAATTACTATCGAATCAGTTACTAGTTCATGCGTTGGTCAACCCAGCTAGTTAATGTGTGTTGTAGTTTGTACATGAATCTGTCTCTTCTTTGTTTTTTTCATATCATTCAGCTGATATTGATTTTGATCTTAAAATTTTACACTGTTGTATAATCTCACCTTCCCTATCTATGGTAATTTTTTGAGAAGTTTTGAAAACGTGTATTTATGGTTTTCATGAATAAGAATAAAGTTCTGTTTGCTGGACCTGCAGTAAAATATTTGAAAATTTCTCAAAAACTTACCACATGTAGGGGAGTTGAGTTTCTACAATCCTGCAAAATTTGAAGACCAAACTCAATCGAATTTGAGAGATATGAAAATAACGAAGTGCCAAACACCAGCATATACTATCTTTTACTAACAAAAAAAATAACACTTTACTGTGAAAAATTCTCAAAAAAATTACAATACGTAGGGGAGGTGATATTCTACAATCCTGTAAAATTTTAAAATCAAACTCAATAGGATTTGAGAGATATGAAAATAAAAAGGTGCTAAACAGCACCATATACTATCTTTTACTATCAAGAAAGTTGCATTTTACCGCATCTTACTCAATCTGTTACTAAATGTTGTACACAGTAGCTATATGGTGTAAATTATATTAAAATCATATGTATTAGTTTAAAAAAATCTCAAAAAATTATCATATGTAGGATACGTGAGCTTCTACAACTCTTCAAAATTTGAAGACCAAACTCAATCGCATTTGAAAGATATAAAATTAACAAAGCACTAGATAGTGAAAAATCACTAGTCAACCGAATTTGTCTTTTTTCATATCTTTCAGCTGGTATTGATTTTGATCTTCAAATTTTTTTAGGGTTGTATAATCTCACCTCCCATATCTATATTAATTTTTTTAGAATTTTTAAAAATGTTTACTATTGGTTTTCATGAATAAAAATTTAGTTCTATTTGTCGGACCCGCAGTAAAATATTTTGAAAATTCTCAAAAAATTACCACACATAGTGAAGTTGAGCTTCTACAATATTGCAAAATTTAAAGACAAAACACAATCGGGTTTGAGAGATATGAAAATAACAAAGTGCTAAACAGCAGCATATACTATCTTTTACTAACAAAAAAATAACACTTTACTGTGAAAAATCCTCAAAATATTACCATACGTAGGGGAGGTGATATTCTACAACCCTTTAAAATTTTAAATCCAAACTCAATGGGATTTGAGAGATATGAAAATAACAAAGTGCTAAACAGCAGCATATACTATCTTTTATATCAAGAGAGTTGTATTTTACCACATCTTACTCAATCTATTACTACAAAATGTACAAAACAACTATATGGTGTAAAGTCTATAAAAATCATATGTATAAGTTTTCAAAAAAATTTAAAAAATTACCATACGTAGGATACGTGAGCTTATACAACTCTACAAAATTTGAAGACCAAACTCAATCGCATTTGAAAGATATGAAATTGACAAAGTACTAGACAGTGAAAAATCATTAGTCAACCGAATTTGTATTTTTCATATCTTTCAGCTAATATTGATTTTGATCTTCAATTTTTTTAGAGTTGTATAATCTCACCTCCCATATCTATAGTAATTTTTTTAGAATTTTTGAAAATGTGTACTGTTGGTTTTCATGAATAAAAATTTAGTTCTGTTTATCGGACCTGTAGTAAATTATTTCAAAAATTCTCAAACAAATTAGCATACGTAGAGGAGTTGAGCTTCTACAATACTGCAAAATTTGAAGATCAAACTCAACCAGATTTGAGAGATATGAAAATAACAAAGTGCCTAACAGCAGCATATACCACCTTTTACTATAAAAAATAACATTTTACTGTGAAAAATTCTCAAAAAATTACCACACGTAGGGGAGATTATATTCTACAAACCTATAAAATTTGAAGACCAAACTTAATCGAATTTGAGAGATATAAAAATAACAAAGTACCAAACAGCGGCATGTACTACCTTTTACTGTCAAGAAAGCTGCTTTTTACTGCGTCTTACTCAATGTGTTGTTACATTCTGTACACAACAGCTATATGGTGTAAAGTCTATAAAAATCATATGTATAAGTTTTTAAAAAATCTCAAAAAATTACCATATGTAGGATACGTGAGCTTCTACAGCTCTACAAAATTTGAAGACCAAACTCTATCGCATTTGAAAGATATGAAATTGACAAAGCACAAGACAGTGAAAAATCACTAATCAATCGAATTTATCTTTTTCATATCTTTCAGCTGGTATTGATTTTGATCTTCAAATTTTTCAGGATTGTATAATCTCACCTCCCCTATATATAGTAATGTTTTTAGAATTTTTTAAAATGTGTACTATTGGTTTTCATGAATAAAAATTTAGTTATATTTGTTGGCCCATAGTAAAATATTTAGAAAATTCCCAAAAAATTATGACACTTAGGGGAGTCGAGCTTCTACAATTCTTCAAAATTTAAATACCAAACTCAATCGGATTTGAGAGATATGAAAATAACAATGTGCCAAACAGCAGCATATACTATCTTTTACTATAAAAAAAATAACACTTTACTGTGAACAATTCTAAAAAAATTACCACACTTAGGGGAGGTGATATTCTACAATCCTGTAAAATTTCAAAACCAAACTCAGTAGGATTTGAGAGATATAAAAATAACAATATACGAGACATCAACATATACTACCTTTTACTGTCAAAAAAACTGTATTTTACTGCCTCTTATTCTGTGTGTCGTCCCTGTAGTAAAATGCTAAGTGGACAAAAGTAAATATTACTATAATAGATGATAAAATCAAATGAGAACCGTTAGTAAAATATTATTTGTCTGTTCAACAGTAAAATCTTACACATATCAGCAATTTAGTTTTCATTTAGCAGTAAACCATTTTATCATATAAAGTCCATAAAACATATATGTACAAGTTTTGAAAAATTCTCAAAAAAATACCATACGTAGGGGAGGTGAGATTCTACAACCGTGTAAAATTTGAAATCAAAAATCAATCTCATTTGAAAGTTATGACTAAATCAAAGAAAGAAAGATTCATGTACAAACTAGAAGTAGCATTTATTAGTCATTTACTGGTTGGTTGCTACAGACTGTTTCATTGCGCAGATTAGCTCGATCGGACCGGATTAAATGGCTGGAGAGTAGAATAGGCTATTGTACATACTGTTGTAGAATAGCATTTATATATATATATATATACACCGCATACGGTAGTACAGCCAGCAGTACTTTTTTAAGAGAGCAATATTATCTCGTGCTAAAAAGTAAAATATTATATTTTTACATGCATCGGATATTCGAAAGTACATGCTCTCTCCTTGGCCAAGACCTTCCACTAAATAACCATACGCGCTCGTAAACTCGGTACACGACAAGCGACCGTCCATATGCAGCACCGACTTGCCCTTTTTCTCAGTTATTCAAGGCTACCAACATTTAGTAGCCACTAGCCAATAATAATGGTAGAACACGTTCAGCAAACATCAAGTAATTACACCTTGTGACATGTTAGGGACACACTCAATGCAACGATGTAAGCAGTTTTTATGAAAGGCTAGAATCTGGTGTGGAAGTTAAGTTAGAGAGAGAGAGAGTAGAGTTATTTCTTAGGTAAGATACTTCCTCCTCCCTGAAAAGTAAGGGGACAGAAGAAATTCTAGGATAGATTATGGTTTCTGCCAAAAAATTCTAATGCCCCTATTTAATACTGTGTCACTATTAATCGGTAACAGGAATGCATTAATTAACCACGATTATAGGGAATGACCTGCCGCGTTTTTGTTTGGAATATGTGTGGTCGCATGTATCTCCGTGCATCTGTATGCATGGGCACAATTTGAGAACGCAATTTGAGAGAAGAGAGCTCTCAATCCCTAATATTTGAGGACACAATTTGAATGTTTTTCTCCCTTATTTTCCAGGACGGAGGGAGTACAATCTAATTGAGAAAACCAAGAAAGTGAGATATAAGTACCGGTAGGAAGGAGAGAGAGAAGGTGAGATAGGAGTGAAGAAATTAATTGAGTGGGGAGGGCATAGAGACTATGGGGTGTTTGGAGGGTTTAAAGCCAGCTTCAACTTCTGAAAAGTCAATAAACCTCTCCAAACAGCTCAGCTTTTAAACGGCTTTTGCTATAAGTCAAAAGCCATATATAACTAATAGAAGCCAAAAGCTAAAAGCTGGGCTGAGCCTGCTTTTGTAGCTTATTGCTGAGAGAAATTAGCTATTTATTAAACGGTCTCTTATAAAAAGCTACAGCCGCTTTTAAGCTCAGAAAACCAAAAAACAGCTTTTTAAAAAAACTACAGCTCCCCAAACAAGACCTATGTATTGGGAATGTTGTATTTAAAGTTATTTCTATATGATATGCTTATAGAAACTATACACTGTGAATACCCTAATTACCTACGAAAGCTACTTGCTGTGCATGCATTTAGGATTGATTCCCATGAAAAAGGTGCATCACATCTCTCTCTGTTTTGAAATCGCGTTTAGATCAGTTTTGATCACTTAAAATAAATTCTTTTTTCAAAGATGGGATTACACACCTGAAATGCGCGTAGGCCACCTGTTAAGATCAAACAAAAGGAGTATAATTTTGTACATAATACTCCCTCAAGTTTACTTGTATTTTCATCGTTAGGTGAAAACGGGTCGGATACAGATATATTCCTCTTTCCGTATCCTAACCTATTGGAGGATCGAAATGGCGATCAAAGGCGAGTGAATGATCCCAAATAAAATTTCCACCACTCAAAATAATCCAAACAAGCCCACAGATAATTTAATCAAAAGGAGCAAATCAAATGGAGAAAGTTTTCCTGCAAATCCGATATGACCGTACGAAGGACGGTATGACCAAGTTCAAGAACAACAGTAAGAATAGAGACAAGAATAGTACGAACTCAAAAGCTAATTCAAGAAATCTTTTGATCGGCTGAATAAAAACTCATGAAACTTGGTAGATGTGATCTTAAGGATATCAGTAACTTATTCCAACCTTCAATCGCAAGGATTGACGTCAAAGTTTTGACCTTTTTGTCCTGGAAGGAAAAACACATCAAGTTCAAGCAAAACACAAAAACTTGATCTTAAACTTGCTCGTGGGGTTTTGGATGATCAAGATGATCTTGGATAACCTCCCACTTGTCACAGCAAGCAAGAACTCAAGTCAAAACCTTCGCAAACACGATCTATAAGAATGAATCACTCAAAAACACAAGATCGATTTCTTGCAACAGAAACACAACAATCCTTCGAAATAAGAGGCAATAGCAAATTAGAAGGAGGGGAGGCAAATCCAAATTGCATATAAGTAAATTTCAAGAATGAAGTGCGGAATTTAAATGCTTGAAAATAAATTGCTGAGTTTAATGCGTAACGTAAATTCAAGTATGATAGAAAGTGTTTTGCATTTTTAGAAGGTAGGTTTACAAAACCTCACAACAAAGTAGGCAAAAAGATCAAAGGAGCTAAAACCTCTAAAACTTTAAGTGGTGAGACACCCTTCTCCACCTCAGACCTTCAAGAGGAGGAAGACTACCCCTCCCCCTCTATTTATACTATTCTCGAGTCACCCTCCACCCTTAGATGAGTTCCTTCTGCCCTAAGGACCACCATCAAGGGTTAGGATAACTCCTACACACAGTTTTACATGGGCTAATCCGAAACCCAATAAGCACACCGGGTTTTTCAAGGCCTGCTAACTAGACCCGCTACTCTATCATCTAGATCGTGATCCGATGGCCCTCTTTGATCCGAGTAGCTCTCTAGCTAGCATCTCATCCATTCCTTGTCTTCTAGGTTCGCAGCGACTCTGTATCCGATCATCTTCCGGCGATCCTCGACCGCCTGGACCTCCGACGCACTTCGCCTAGTCCCGGTCATCCTTTGCCTCACCATGACCCAGCACCGTCGTCCTGCAACCATCAAAAATAAGGAACCACATCACATAGTATTGCCCACTTGGCTCAATGTCGAGTAGATAAGTCGATATCGAGCATCGAGTAATTCTACTCGATACTTATCGATTCTCACTCTACTCGAGTCACTCGACCACAAGTCTACAGCGGATTAATTGACCTAACCCACCACTCAACCTGGCAACATCCCAACTCGATACTTTTCGATTCTCACTCTACTCGAGTCACTCGATCACTGATCTTCGACCAGCCAAGGTCCAGACCACTCGAGGTCCGACCATTGGTTTTCGACCAGCCAAAGTCCAGACCATTCAAGGTTCGATCACTGGTCTTCAACCAGGACAGACTCAAATCAAACTTAATTTTGAGCACCAAAAGCTCGAAAACAGTCAATTACTCATCACACATTTGGGTAGACCTCCACATGGTCTTTCACCTATATTTTTTTTCCTGGATTCAGAACCAGATATGGGCTAACCGGACACGGATACGAATCCAGGTTATTCGAGATACGGATATGTAACGGATTTGAGTCAGAAACCGATAAAGATATATAGATAATGCACGCATATATAGAGTAATATATATTGAGTTAAACCATACGAGTACATGGCCATAATAGCAAGTTATATATCAATCAAATTCAATAGACATCACAGAAAAAATATGCTACTTTAGAATCAATAGAACCAACTAATTGTCAATATAAATAGGCTACCATAGAAAAAAAATGTGATGAAATGGGTTAGATCTTGCTGATATTCGAATAAGAAAAATTCGAATATCCAATATGAATAGAAAACATCTGAATATCCGGATCCCGTTTCTTATTTACCGGATATTGGTTACTCCATATCTGATCTCGGATCCGGATTTAAGTATCCGAATCTTGTTCCAGATCTGACCAGTCAAATCTAGTCTTAACTAGATCCAATCTCAAATCAGACAAAAAAATATCTTACTCGTTTTCACCCCTATCCATTGTCGCCTTGCCACTTTTCTCATCCGACAAGAGGGACTCATGCATCGACGTCCTTTTCCTGGTGCTAACAGCACTCCCATCTCGAGCCGTTCGATCAATGTAATAAATAGTAAGTCATGCATATTTGTTAAATTTAGAATTTATTTGGTTTAGTGACAAATTTGCCTCACTAAATTTAATCTAAATTTGTTATTACCAAAATTTGATCACTAAATTGACCACCAATCTTTTGGTCAAATATTTAGTAAGAAAACAAACTAAAGAACAAAGAGAGAAGAGAATTTTCCTAAAATTTGGTAGCAAACTAAATGCTTACCAAATTTAATCAACGCTATAAAAATTTAGTAACACAAGTATTAATAATCATTTTTTTTGAGAAAAACAGGAGGGGAGATCCCTATTGAGATATATAATTAAAAGCAAAACAGAGTTTAATTACAAGCAAGAAAGAGAAGAATAATCATTGAAAGCAAATCAAAGATGCTCTTAATCTTGAGATGCTATGGTTGCTCACTTTTCGCTATGTAGTATTTATCCTTACAAATAGAAATACAGGAATCCTTTAAAATCGAAAAAGCAACGATCCTTCTCCCGAAATTGATCGAACAATTCAGAGTAGAATTTACATGCTGTCACTACAAAGAAAGTTATAAAAGTAAGTACAATAATAAAGTCTACTACTTACTCTATCTTTCATTCATGTCATTTAGAGCAAGCAATAAAACCAGTTTGTATAATAATTATCTCTAAAAGTTGTTTCTAGAGTAAGCAATAAAGCCAGCATGCATAAAAGCCAGCTCTCTTCTCTCTCCTCTTTTCTCACTCTTTCACATAGGAGAAAGCTGATATATACATGGTAATAGTAAGCTAAGGTGATCTTATTGTACTTGCTCTTAACACCTTATACATCGTCCTCAAATCTATAATAAGAAATACTCCATTCATTTCTGAATACGTATCTGTTTGCACCAAAATTTGCCAAGCTTGGTCAAAATCGGCAATAAAGTCAAAGATACGGAATTAACGGGCAGGATGGAAAGGTTTGGAGATATTTTGGTAACTGCAAGATTTTTAAGAAAAACAACCGTACGAGATAAGGCCGATACGGATACGGACTTGAAGCGTGTCGTAACAGGACACGATCGGCCAAGGGTATAAAAGAAGGGCCAAAGCGAACTGCAAGAGGATCATCAACACAATACAATCAACTAGTTTTTACTATCTTCCTTCCTGTCGACTAGGAGTAGCTTTTGTAATTTAGATCTCTTTTGTAATTGATCTTGATCAATAAAGTTGCGCATCGCCGATTGTTGATCTTCTTCAATTACACCCCAGGTTTGATTTATTCTGATTTTGTTGCGCATCGCCTTCTTCAGAATTGATCTACCATTATCCTCTGATTAGCTTTAATCGTCTAATTAGACTTACCTTGTTACTTTGATCTTAATCGGCTTCAAGCTGATTGGGTCTAAGCCGATTGATCGTTACGATCGGCTTTTGAGTAAATTTTATATTTTACCTTGTCGATTCTGAGTCAAATCGACCGCACGCTCTTGAACCGTGTTCGGTCGTCTTGTGTGTCGAAACCCTACTTCAAGTTTTTGACGTCAACAGTATCATTCTAGCTTTCAAATATTATTTCTAAATACCTCCGATGTAAAAGAAGAAAAATACTATGTTGTTAGAGAAAAATTTGATCAATTCAAAATGCTTCCTCAAGAAAATGCAAATGATATGGTCTCTAGGCTAAATCCTATTGTAAATGAACTAAAGGGCCTAGGAACTAAAATTTCAGATGTTGAAGTATGCAGGAAGATGATTAGAGTGCTTCCACGATCATATCACAGCTTGATCACTTATCTGTCCAACAATGGTGATCTCAAAAGACTCACTCCAACTGAAATACTGGGCAAGATATCTGCTCATGAGCTCACTCTGGCTGATGAAGATGCTCCTAGAAAGAAATCCATCGCATTAAAGGCCAAAGAAGTTGTTCAAGACTCATCTGAAGAAGATGATGATGAGTTAAGTGAAGATGAAGACGTAAACAAATTAGCTCTACTCATGAGAAGAGCAAACAAACTCATGAGAAGGGTCAACTTCAAAGACAGAGAAATGTCAAACTCTTACTCAAAGAAAAATCCTTTTGCTAATGTTGTATGTTTTGATTGCAATGAAAAAGGACACATAGCTGCTCGGTGTCCCAACAAAATCAAGAAGAAGAGCAAATACAAGAATAAGGATGATGAAGAAGAAGAAAAGACTCATGAAAAATCAAAAAAGAAATTCTTCGAGAAAAGCTACTCTAAGAGATTTATGAAGAAAGGAAAAGGAGAAGCTCACATAGGAGAATGGGTTACTGATGATGAAAGTGAAAGTGAAGACTCATCCTCAGAAGAAGAAAGTCCGAAGTCAAAGGGGCTAGCTGGACTCGCTCTAGATGAGTCAACTCCACCGCCACCTTTATTCCCTCTCTGTCTTATGGCAAGATCAGATGAGGAAAAAGTGAGTGACTCTCCTTCTTATGATGAGTTAGTAGAACTAGTTGAAGAACTAAATAATGTCTTGCATGATAAAACAAATTCAACTAGAACTCTTAAGAAGACTATCTCTAGCTTGCTTAATGATCAAAGGATGCTTACAGACAAGTATGAAAACCTTATGCATGAACATAAAAAGTCTGTACAAATTAATGATGACCTTGTTGCAAGTCATGCTTTGCTTGTTAAGAATTATGAAGACTTGCAAATCAACTACTGTGAACTAGAAATTGAAAATGAAATGATGTCTAAAAAATCCAGTCATGTCTCTTCAAGTAATACATCTGTCTCAAGTGGCTCTTCATTCTTAACTTGTGGCTCTTCTGATGCTTGCAAAGAAAATTGCAAATATGCTTATTGTGTTAAGAAGCTTGAAGTTGAAAATAAAGATCTAAAAGCTCAGATAGCCACATTTGATAAAGGCTTAGAAAAATATTTTCTGGGAAGTACTACTCTTGACAAAATTCTTGTTGAACAAAGACCAAACTTGGGCAAAAAGGGCTTGGGTTACAAACCCATCAGCTCGCCAAATAAAAATGGGCCAGGTCACGTTAGACAAGTTTTTGTCAAGAAAAACACTCATTGTTCTTATTGTCATAAATCAAACCATGAATCCAAAAATTGCTATCTTGCAAATGTTTCTCATGCCAAAAGGGATTGCATGGTACATGCCCATTACATGCTATTTAAAGATTTCAGGGGCAAAACAAATGTGAAATATGTAGGTCCCTCAAATTTAAATAAGAAGCTTAAAGCTGTCTGGGTACCTAAGGCCATGTTGACAAACCCTTTCAAACCTAAGATGGCTGTAACTAACATCAAAGGACCCAAAAATATTTGGGTACCTAAAGTGAAGAAATGAACTTGTAGGTAAATTATAAGAGTGGAGGCAGACATTGGGTCATTGACAGTGGTTGCACTCAACACATGACCGGTACCTCAAGAATGTTCACTTCAATTGAAGGAGAAAGTGATCCAAGTCACAAAATCACCTTTGGAGACAACAGAAAAAAAAAAGGTAAAAGGTCTTGGTAAGATTGCCATATCAAACGATCACTCTATTGACAATGTTCTTCTCGTTGATTCCTTAAACTTCAATTTCATCATCTCATTGCTCAATTATGTGAACTTGGATTTCATTGTAACTTCACTCGATGGGGTAACTGTATTTGATAAAATGAAAAGCTTATATTCAAAGGATTGATTTCAAAATCTCTATTTAGTAGATTTCAAATCTAACTCCTTATGTATCTCAACTCGCTGCTAGCTAAAGTCTCCTCGGATAGCTTTGGCATAGGCGTCTGGGCATGTAGGTATGTCTAATCTAAAGAAGATTTTCAAAAATGAGCTTGTGGTGGGTTTGAAAGATGTCAAATTTGAAAAGAATAAGCTATGTAGTGCTTGTCAAGCAGACAAACAAGTAGCTAATTCTCATCCAATTAAAAGTATCATGTCCACCACTAGACCACTTGAGCTTCGCATATGGATGTGTTTGGTCCCACCTCATATGCCAAGATTGGTGGTAACTCTTATTGCTTAGTAATTGTTGATGACTTTTCCAGATTTACTTGGGTATTCTTTTGCCAAACAAAAGTGAAGTTGGAAAAATCTTCAAAACTTTTGCAAAAAGGGCTCAAAATGAATTTGATTGTCTCATCAAGAAAATAAGAAGTGACAATGGATCTGAGTTCGTTAACACAAATATCATTGAATACTGTGATGAATTAGGGATTAAGCATGAACTCTCTGCTACTTATACTCCTCAGCAAAATGGTGTTGTTGAAAGGAAAAATCGAACCTTGATTGAAATGGCTAGATCTATGCTAGATGAATATGAAATCTCTTATGCTTTTTGGGCTGAAGCAATCAATTCTGCTTGTCATGCTGTAAATAGACTTTATCTTCATAGACTGCTCAAGAAAACTCCTTATGAACTTTTGGTAGGAAGGAGACCAAATGTATCATATTTTCGTGTGTTTGGTTGTAAAGTTTATATCTATAAAAAGAGAACTCATTTGGGGAAATTCCAAACTAGATGTGACTCTAGCTTCATGCTGGGCTATTCCTCTAAATCCAAAGCATATAGAGTCTTTAATAATACCACTGGACTGGTAGAAGAAACTTATGATGTAAAGTTTGATGAATCTAATGGCTCACAAGGTGAGCATGAGAATTTAGATGATGTAGGAGATGATGGCTTGGCACAAGCAATGAAGAAGATGGAAGTGGGTGATATTCGACCAAAGGAAGACAAGGATGAACTCCCCACTCAATCAATGGTGCCTCATGATGGAACTCAAGAGGAAGAAGAAGATGAAAAAGAACAAGATCATCGAGTTCCCATCAAAAGCCATCATACCATCACAAAGGACCATCCCTCAGATCAAATCATTGGTGAATTTAGTAAGGGTGTTCAAACTCGTTCTAGACAAGCTACTTTTTGTGAACATTACTCTTTTGTCTCGTGTATTGAGCCTAAATCAGTGGAAGAAGCGCTAGAAGATGCTGATTGGATAATTGCTATGGAAGAAGAACTTAACAATTTTGAAAGGAACAAAGTCTGGAGTTTAACAAATCGCCCAAAGGATCACAATGTTATTGGTACAAAATGGGTATTCAGAAATAAGCAAGATGAACATGGAGTGGTGATAAGGAATAAAGCCAGACTTGTAGCTCAAGGATTTACTCAAATAGAAGGACTGGACTATGGAGAGACTTATGCCCCAGTGGCTCGTCTTGAAGCTATTCGGTTTCTTCTTGCCTTTGCTATTCATTTTAATATCACTCTATTTCAAATGGATGTAAAAAGTGCATTTCTAAATGGATTCATTGATGAAACTGTCTATGTTGAACAACCACCTGGTTTTGAAGACCCAAATTTGCCAAACCACGTGTATAAATTATCTAAGGCACTCTATGGTCTAAAACAAGCTCCTAGAGCTTGGTATGAACGCTTTAGAGATTTTCTACTCAATAAGGACTTCAAAGCTGGAAAGGTTGATCCAACATTGTTTTTAAAAGACATCAATGGAACATTAATGATTTGTCAAATATATGTTGATGACATTATCTTTGGTGTACTAATACTTCTCTTTGTAAAGAATTTGGTGACATGATGGCCAAAGAATTCGAGATGTCTATGATTGGGAACTATCATTCTTTCGGGATTTCAAATCAGGCTGACTAAATGAAGGAACCTTTATTTCGCAAGAAAAATATACTAAGGATCTTCTCAAACGCTTCAAAATGGAAGAATGCAAGATCATAAAGACTCCCATGGCTACTAATACACATCTTGATCAAGATGTGGGAGGTAAATCTGTAGATCGAAGCTTTTAGATCCATGATAGGCTCTTTACTATACTTGACAAGATCTAGGCACGATATCATGTTTAGTGTATGTATGTGTGCTAGATTTCAAGTCGCTCCTAAAGAAATTCACTTAAGTCTTTGTAAAAGAATATTTAGATATCTTAAGTGTACTTCAAGTATTGGTTTATGGTACCCCAAAGGTGCTCCTTTGAGCTTCTAGGCTATTCAGATTCGATTATGCGGATGCAAGATTGATCGTAAGAGCACCTCGTGGAGTTGTCATTTGCTTGGAAGGTCTTTAGTCTCTTGGTTTTCTAAAAGCAAAATTCAGTAGCACTATCGACCAAGAAGCGAATATGTGGCTGCAGGAAGTGTTGTGCTCAAATTTTATTCATCAAACAAACATTCTTAGATTTTGGTATAAAATTTGAAAATGTGCCTCTCTGTGTGATAATGAAAGTGCGATGAAAATAGCAAACAATCCGGTCCAACGTTCGAACTAAGCATATAGAAATTAGACATCACTTTATTCGTGATCATGTTGCTAAAGGAAACATTATGCTTAGTCATGTAAGCGAGGACCAATTGGTGATATTTTCACTAAGCCGCTTGATGAGGCCAAATTTTCAAAATTAAGAAATGAACTAAATATCATTGCTTTTTCAAATATTGCTCGATAATGTCTGACTAAGGGGGAGCAATTTTGCTTACCTTGTTTATCCTTTTTTTCTCTTTCTTGATTTCTTACCCCAGCTTTGCATGATTTTCTGTCAAAAATCGTTTCGGTTTCCGTAACTCCCAGTTTTTCCGTATCTTCTCAAACTTCAAAGTCGCCTCGGATTTTGATGCATTTACTTCTCTCTTGACAAAATGGCTATAAAAGGCGTACAAGAGGCTCTGAAGATACAATCTATCTCGTAGCTTCTCTCTTTTCTAAAGTTCTCCACCATGCGAAAGGGCCCTATGGAGATGATCGAGATGATCCAGAGTCGAGCTCTCGAAGGATTTTGATCGCTATCTAAAGGAGATGGCGAAAGAAAGGGAGGTCGTCAAGGACACTGCTGCAGAGATGCTTTTCTAGAGGCTTTCCCACTCTCCTCGGGGCGGAGATGCTCTCATAGAGGCTCTCGGGCGCACTCGTAGGGGAGAAAACTAGTTTCTGTTCTTATCTTGTCCCATTTCCTCTGATCATGTAATCCGGGACTCTGTATTTAAATAAAATGATGTTGTTCTAAAATGATCTATTGAGTTATTTCTTGTCTCTCATACTTTATAAGCTAAACTCTATTCATAAGTGTATGTCGCTAAAACATGACTTCGACTAGTCGCATAACACGTTATGATCTTCCGCGGCTCTAGTTCGACAGATTACTGTTTCGACTACACAATATGGATAAAGTAACAATGTCAAGTTAAAATGACACTTTGAATAAAGTTTTTTTATAATGAAAATTTGGCTACAAGACTCATCTTTCTATGATCATCCCTATCTAATCAAAATTATAAAGAAACAATTTTTTTTTGCCTTTTTCAGCATAGTGTCCATATTAAAATACTTGAGTTTTTCAGATAAGCTTAGTTTAAAGAAATACTTAAGCTTGCTTGATTACCAGACTCAAACATTCATGAAAATCGTTTGTTTGATTGAATTTGGTTGGTGATCTTAGATATATCTCTTATCTTTAAAATATTCAGAAATATAGACATGATGCAGACTGAGAACAACTCTAAGTTACGGGTTCCTTCTTGGATCGGACCAATCTCATTAAACCAACAATGCTCTCCGGACTAATTTTTTTTTGGGTCCGTCAATAAGAGTTTTGGTCTTAATACCAAGCGGACTAAATCTGGTCCAGACTGTGTACAAAACTTTTGGTCCGCCCAAATTGTAATCTGTCCAAATCCGTTTAAAGTCAAGTCTGCCTCATGTTTAAATATCTCTAAGTCTTAACTCTTATCTAAACTCAAACAATTTGCACCAAGCTTAAATAAAATTTCCTTATTCTCTTCTCAGATTTCAAAAGTTGTTCAAAATCTTACCTATTGCTTTAAGTCTTACCTATTGCTATCCTGTCCTTATCTCTTTCGGACTCTCTGTGCCTGCTCAAACAGACTTTAAAAAGAAGGGGTCCCACTGATCCTGTTCCTCTCCAACTACCCTGGTTAAAAGGTGTCAGTTTCCAAGGCTTTTACTTCTGCAAATGCATTCAATGCAGTAACTTCTTCCATCAAAAACATCCTTGTTATTGCCTTGCTTGCGCAAAAACTTCTCATAACCAGAAGTTTCCTTCCTCTCCTCACCGAAGCAAATCCTGACCGGATCTTGACGACGGTGATCGTTCGACATTGTGCGCAAGAATCTCCTTCTAAGCTCAGTAAGTTCCTTAAAACCTTTTTTTTAAAAAAAATCTCTAACCCTAGACCTAGTGCTTAGATTTAGTTCTTCCTTTTAGGTCTGTTCTTTTGTTTGAAGAGAGCCTGGTCCTGAGTCTGAGCAATTAGTCTGTGTTTAAGTCGAAAGCAAAAATGAGGTCAAAGAATCGACGACAAAGGGGCTTGATTGGAAAAATTATTGATAAAGTCAAGAATAAAAAGCAAAGAAGATCCAGTTCAACGTCTGAAACAAATGAGCCTGAACAATCTCATGGACCAGTACTAATTCCTGATATTCATAGTGCTGCTCGAGCAAACAGAAAAATAATGACCTCTCATCCAAGAAAAGGAAAGCAGATAGTTGACTCTGAGTCATCCTCTGAGGATTATCCCTATGAACCCGACAGTGAATCTTCCTCAGAAAGCACGAAACTAATCTCTGAGATTGATATTCTTAGTAGTGAAGATTTGGGAAAACTTAGTACTAAGAAGTTAAGAGCAGTTCGGTTGGTCAGTGAAAAGGTCTAGTTCCCTGAGTCAAGGCCAGCCCTGGTGAAAATTTTGTGTCCCTATTACACAAAAATATTTACAATGCCTATCTGAACAGAAGAGATGGAAAAGGAAAGCTGATTTCTGCTCTGACAAATCACCAATATGTAGAATGGGATCAAGTAAACAATATTATTGGATCATCTGGACTGTTTGATTGCATAAACTCCACTCCTGGACTAGTAAGAATCATGTCAAATCAAACGATTCCATGGAGTGTTTCAAGGACTCTAGAGTTTTATGCCTCTTTACTAGTGAACAAGCAAAGGAAATACATCATGTTCACTCTGAATGGAAAGATAAGAAAAATCAGGTCATCCCAGTTTGAATCAGCAATAGGAGCTTCTAATCCTCAGGCAAATAAGACAAGAATCTTTGAACAGATGTATCCACATCAGAGGTGGAGACGGAGTGGGGACATGCCAGACTTACAAGTGTCTGGACACATATACAAAGACACCTCAAGTGAGGATTTTAATCCAAATAGAGTGTCCTGCCTGTCTGAAGAAGCCAAGGTTCTGCTCTTAATATTGAGGCACACTATATATCCCAAATCTGGATATAAGGAAGGAATCACCTCAATATTAGCCTGGTTGCTTCACCTGATTCTGTCAAGACAGCCTATAGATCTAGCTGATTATTTCTTTGGGCAGATGGAGGAAGCCATCTATAAAAAATTCAGTAGCTCTTTGCCTTTTGCCCAGTTAATCACTGGAGTCCTGTTGGCTCAAGGCATTATTTCTCAAGATGACTTAAATAAAGAATTCAAATGCTTTCCGAAGAAATATAATATGCATCAGGCTACTGGACAGAATCTAAGGATTTCTGGGTTTCTTCAAAGAGTGGCAGAAAATCAACTATTTCAGCCTGAAGAAGAAAGTGAAGAAAGGGTTGAGGCTGAAAATGAGTTTGACAGAAATAGTGCTAGAAGCCTTTCCCAAGCACAACAAAGTGACTTTTGGCATCAGTCCTATGGAAGCTATCATCAAGAGTATGAAAGTCACCCCATGTCTGATCAGAGCAGAAATATCAGAGAACCTAGTGTTCAGGAGGAAAAAGGGAAGACTCTAAGCCACCCCTCTCAAGAAGCAACTGAAGTATTACATGAAAGTGAATCATGGAGAATAGATGATCTCATGACTCAAAGGCTTTCAAGCTCAGTTGATAGAACCTTGGATGAAGAACATCAAATTTATCAACTTCAAGAAGCAGCTGCAGCAGCAAGGTTCATAGAAGCGCAGACTTTTAGACCAGGAGCAAATGAAAATGAAGCTGGAGGGTCTAGGATGCCATCTGAAATACCCCAGCAATATGAACCCTTCTATCCTTCATCATCAGCTCATCCTGAGCATGATCAAAGGGATACATTTCCTGGTTGGGAAAGCTTGTTTGACTATCAGTACCCCAAATCATCCTCTCCTAAGTATGATGAGCAAAGACAAGATAACACATTTCAGGCTCAAGAAAACATCTTTGATTCTCAGCCTTCCTGGTTTTCACACTTTGAGCAACAATACTATGCCGATCAAAGAGGATTCCAAGCTAGATATATTGAAGATCGAATCAAGAACTCAAAGATATGAGGGAGAAATGAAGTTCTATAATGAAGCCATGTCAAGATTTGACCACCTAAGCAAAAATCAGGAAAACCTTAGACAGCAGGTCCAACAGCTCGACACTACTCAAAATCTGATAAAGGACAGATTGTATGACATGAACCAGAAGATGGATGACCACTACAAGAAACTGAGAAATCAAGTGGAAGCTGCAAGAACATCACATACAAGCAATCAGTTATGGATGAGGCACCAATTAGATCATCTAACTGAATTTACTGAAGATGCCTTGCTCGACTATACCCGCCTAGCACATGATGTCACATATGATGTGGGCGATGTCCTTGCTGAAACTCGCAATATGAATGAATCCTTGGATCAGATTCAGTCAGATCTTCAGCTGTTGGTTATCCAGCCAGGAGACCCAGACTATCCAAGTTGGCATGATCGAGCTATGTCTCAAGGGGCAGATAATCCAAGCCAAGAAGCTACTGATGAACAACCTGCCTCTTCTCCAAAGAAAAGCAAAGCTCAGGGCAAGCTCAAAAGATTCTTTTCAAGGCGCAAATGGGGCCCCTTTTTGGCTATTGATGCCAAAGGGGGAGAAAAAAAACCTTAGTTCTCCTCTATAGGCTGACTTATCTATATGGATATTAATTATGTTTTTGTTCTGTGCTATGTTTATGGTGTGATTTCTTATTTACATTTTAGATACTATATGCTCGGATTCTCTACTTTGATATGAATGCTTTCATTAAGGGGGAGCAGATTTACTCTCTATTTCTGCTGTCAGTATATTCAGCTAACTCTGTTTTACAGAATAAATAAGATATTACTAACTAAAAGGTATGTTGTCATCAATTACCAAAAAGGGGGAGATTGATAGCATCTAGGCACCCCTCAATTTATTTTTATGTTATCATGGTTTTGATATTGATGACTAAGTTAGTAATATTCAAAGCTTGAAGATAAGTGAGCTGGAACCTTTGATGAAATAAGCTGGTACAACAAGATTAAGGCTTTTAGTTTATATTTTTACATCTTGGGAGATGTTTTAAGTCAAATAGCCTAGGTGTTTTATCTTTGTTTAGTTGTCCAAAAGAGGACTTTGCACAAAGAAATAGTTTGTTAGGCAAAGGCAAAACTGCACCACTTGGAGCAAAAGACACTCAATCTTTACCCTTCTTAAACTATACCTTCCAAGACAACGGACCAATCTTTACCTATCTATATTCTTGATCCGTTGCAAACCTTGAATCTATTCTTTATCAAAACTTCCTTTGTACATCTGTTTTGATTAAAATATACTCACTTTCATATCCACATATTCTTGGACAAACATTCCTCAAAATCATCTTAGTCGAGTCCGCCTATGTATGACTGGACCAAATATTTTGGTCCCAGCATACATGCAATTTTTCTCTCCTCAGATCGGACCAAAGATGTCCTAGGTTTTCTATTCTCAGCAGACCAAAAGATTTGGTCCGGCATTCTTTTTCCTGTATAAGTGTTGGCCGGACTAAATCTCTTATGTACCTTTTGGATCGAAACCTAAAATAAGTATTCTCTATCTTCAAAAGAAGTTTTCACTCAGGAAATGGACAAAATATTTGTGTTTAAATCCGTTGCTAGATTGAAAAGCCTGGATAAATCTTATCTGTTTGAAAAAGGTTCTTGGCACATATCTTCTCTAAAGTCTATGTATAACGGACCAAAAATTTGGTCCGAAATACGTGTGTCTTCTCGCCAGAACCTATCTTCTTGAAAGGACAGGGGATGTCGCCTAGAGTGGGGGTGAATAGGCGAATTAAAAACTTTGTAACTAAATGCAGCGGAATAAAAATATTGCAGCTAAATAAAATCTCCCGAGGGTCTAAGTCCGGAGTGTCCGGGATTTTATCCGGAGACTCCGAAAAGTCCGGACTGTCCGGGTTCTGGAGTCCGGATACTCCGGATTGGATCCGAGGGACTCAGGCCGGAGTGTCCGGGATTTTTATCCGGAGACTCCGAAATGTCCGGACTATCCGGGTTCAAAAGTCCGGATACTCCGGATTTAAGACCTCGAAATGAGATTTTAAATCCCTGCAATTTTTCAACAATCTACTTGAATACAAAAGATCTAAATGCTATCAGGTACATGGAGATATTGTAGATCTAGAGCCAAACACAACAAAAGAGTAGATCGGGCAATTTCAAGATTCAAAAACAAATGCTAAAGCAAGAGAAAGAAGCAAACTTGGAGACAATGACTTTTCACCCGAAGTTTGGATCCTTGAGGGATCCTACGTCTCCGTTGAGGCGGCTCGATCACACTTGAGGCGGGGTCTCTTTCAACCCTCTTCCTCCCGGTGTTGCACAAATGCACTCGCCGGTCTTCACTTCTTTGATTCCTTCCCTTACGGAGGCGGAACCGACCTTCACAAACTTCCCACGGCCAACCACACAAAGCTCCGGTGGCTCGTAGGCGACCTCCTAGCCGTCTAGGAGTCCTCAACCTCCAAGAGTAACAAATGCTCATGAAGAACAAACTTGGAGATGAAATCAAGTGCTCAAACAACTCAACACTCACTCCCCAAACTCTTCCCAACCCTTCTCACAAGGGGATCACTTAGATCTAAGGGTAAAAGCTCCCTCAAAGCCCCCCACACAGCCCCTCAAAAATCCACACCCAAAAGCCTCTTCAAAAAGAGGGAGGAAGGGCTATAAATAGACCTCCCCAAAAACTAGCCGTTGGGGGCAGGCTGCGCACAACCCGGAGACTCCGGACTTTAACCCGGAGACTCCGGATTGAAGGATCAGCTCATCCAGAGAGGGCCAACCCGGAGACTCCGGACAAACACCCGGACACTCGGACTAATTCAACCCGAGTGTCGGACTAAACACCGATACTCGGACCAACCGAGAGCAGCCACCGAGGGTGCCAACCCGGAGTGTCCGGACCAAATGTCCGGATACTCCGGACTGTCCGGATTGAATATCCGGATACTCCGGATTGCACTGGCCAGCCCGACGAAAACGAGCATAACTTCTCACCCCGGACTCCGATTTCAGCGATTTTGGACTCTATTAAAAGCTAAGAACGAGGGCTACACAACTAACAAGGTCTCACTACCCAAAACTCAAAGGATAAATACAGATATCACAAAGAATCCAAGGGAGACCTACAACCCTCACTTTTCGGCACCACCAACACCACTCTCTTTCTAAGATTCACAAGGATGGATCACTTGAGCACTTGACACATCTAAAAGTCATTCGACATCGCATCCCTCTTAATAGTACGGTAATCCTTAGACTCAAATTAAATCAAAGATAATATAAGTCTAGAAATAGTCACTTGCCGTCTTCTTTCTTAATGTCGATGCATGAAGACTTTCACCATATAATTGTTGACATCTTCGCCTTGTCCAACTCGACTCGATTCACCTCATGAGACTCTCGTCCTATCAACCTTGACTTGATCATCCTCTCTGACGATCTCCACGCCAAGTCAATCTTTGACTTAGTCCTCAGCTCTTGGTGACACCGCCGTCTTGTTGACCTCGGCTTAACATCATCCTCCAAGATACCTTGGTCATCATACATAGACGGGACCTAATTCTTTCCAAACTACTCATGAAAGACATTAGTCCCAAAAGCTCAATAGATATGAACAAGTTGATATTTGTGAGCAGTTGATTACAACAAGTGTTTCATATAAAGAAGCACAATATAAATGGAAACACTTGACATAAGAAATGTTCTCTACTAAGTACATCATGATGAATATGTAATTGATCTATATGCACTAGAGAGATAATTGCCAATATGATGAATCAATTAAATCATGGCAAGGATCACAGACTTTACTTAAATGTAGCACATGATAGAATATACACAAATTGTACATGTGCAAATAATATTTGGAGTAAGAGTAAATATGTGATCCAACACTAGATAAACTTCACTAAGAGAATTGCATGAGAAGATATACAAATAAAACATGCATGCACCAAGTCAATCTATAGTAATATGAAGTTTAACTCTAGTTAATACATGCATACCATAATGAACTCAAATGAATATATATGCACAAATAAATATGACATGAACCAATGTGCATATATAAAATCAACATGCTACTTGGAGTTCACTATGCATTTGCACGAAAGGAATGCAATAACAAATATAGAATAGATACCAAAATTGCATACCTTATCTTTGCTTAACCTTCCTATTTGATTTTCCTCTAAATAGATGAGACTGATACTCAACTAGGCAATAACAAGTTAGTCTCATAGCAATATAATCATATTAGAGGTTTGTCATTTGCTAAGCACTAAGTTAAGCATTTACTTAATTGCATAGATTGTCATTATGAGTGTTTGTCATTAATCACCAAAATAACATAAGTGCCTAGATGCACTTTCACTTCTCTAAAGTCCATGCATAACGGACCAAAAATTTGGTCCGAAATACATGTGTCTTCTCGCCAAAACCTATCTTCTCTAAAGTCCATGCATAACGGACCAAAAATTTGGTCCGAAGTACATGTGTCTATATTCCTGGAAAATCTGTGACGTTGTCCATATATGACGGACCAAAACATTTGGTCCGGCGTACATAGGTCTCTATGTATAAGCAAAATCTTTTGAAAGTCATGTGTAACGTACAAAGTTTCTTAGTCGGATACTCATATATCTCTCTTAGTTGTATGCCAGACCATTTTTCTTGATCGTCCCATGTACTACGGACCAAAATATTTGGTCCGTCGTGAACTCTGAAATTTGGTCCGTCATACACATACCCAGTATCGCTAAGCACTGATACATAGTCCGTTGTACGTTAGTATTTCTGTTGTTTCTGACATCTGACACGTCCAACGGCTACTGTAGCAGGTGTAACGGCTATTTTCACTCAAAATGGCTATATAAGCATTTCCTGAGCCATCTACAACATATAGAGATGAACTCCTTACACTTTGGCATTGTCATATAGCTCTCATTCTCAAAAAGGAGTCTGTGCTTCATTTTCACACAAAAATCTTCATACTTCCCTAAGTGTGTAAGCTCCAAGTCAGTGTCTAGTTTTGTGATTTGCATAGTGAACTAAGAGACAGAACTTGTGCGAGGTTTATTACTCTTGGATCTTGGTGATCCTAGACAGCTTGGAGGAAGTAAAACAGTGTGACTTGTCCAAAGGTGTTTGTGGAAGGCAAGCGTGTTTTGTGAGAGGTTTGGAACTCACCTCCTTTGGAGAAGTGAAAGAGTTACCAAGTGAACACGAGCTCTGCGACTAGCTTTGGAGAAGTGAACTTCAAGAGAAGTGCTTCAACGTGGATTAGGAGTGCGACTCAACCACGGGATAAATCTTTGTCTTTCCTGTATCATTTCTTTTATTGCTTTCGTTGTATTTGTTTGTTGCTTGAATTCTGCTTTACTCTTGCTATAAGTTACTCTCGTTAAAATAAGTTAGTAAATTAAAATTGCCAGAATTTGTAAAATTGCCTATTCAACCCCCCCTCTAGGCCATATTGATCCTTCAGGCACGCCCGATGGGACCCGCAATGTCTTCATCAGGGAAGTCAATTCCGCCATCAGATCTCAACGCAGAGGCTATAATCGTCCCAACAATGGACGATTTATCTGCAGAGCAACGTCAAGAAATTGAAGCTCGGAAGGTCTACCGAAGAGATGATCTTGAGTGTTATCAGAAAACTAGACGTGGCGTCACTCAAAAATCCGCCCTGCCGACGGTCAACGCCCTGGGAGAAGCGGGCGTAACAGAACAAGTAAGTCGATATCTGCCTGCTCAAGCCAAATTATCGGCTATGATTAATCAGTCTGTGCACCACGCTTTGATAAACCAATCATCGGCTCTCGTGACAACGCTTAAGCCGATGATAGCAAATAGCGTTAAATCTATAGCCCAGGAGTTAGCCTCGTCAGGAAGTCTACTCGACCCATTGCAAGCTCACGAATTATCCTGCTTTCTCGAGATCACAAAACACGCAGAGCACAACAAATGATCCTAAACCATCGGTCAGAATCTCACCCCACCATGATGCCCACACAACCCACGGTTATACTACCTAGGGACCCTCGGTTAAATGGGGTGAACCATTACCACGCCTATACCGACGCCGCTAAGTTAGATGCATCAAGCAATTTCTTTGCCGTCGGCTCCGTTCTCGCTTTCCCCAATCGGTTTCACGATCGATTGGCTCAGAAGATTCCCACAAGAACCCACCCCGCTAAGAAATCCGAGTCCACACGGTAGTAACATACTCGTAACCATTTGTCCCAAAGGTCGGAACCTCAAGTCGACGCGTAATCGCACGAGCGGTATGATCGCGCCGGCGGATAACAGCGTAATTGGCAACCCGTGCTCGCACTCGGGGGGCAGAACGCCGATTATGACAGATATTATCAAGGGTCTGCTATGGTCGATAATGCTAATTGGGCCAATCAGATCTCTGCCGTTTTGAGGGACCAATTCGGTATACAACCAAAAGGAAAGGTTATCGGCTATAGAAAGCCGTATCCCGATTACATAGATCGCATGCCCTACCCTCATAACTTGAGTTCGGACTTCGCCAAATTCTGCGGGATGATTCTATCACCACCTCGAACACGTTGGGCGCTTTATCGCGCAATGCGGTGAAGCGGTCGATCCGACGGGCTTAAAATTAGACTATTCCGTTGTCTGCATGCGGCGGCGTTTACTTGGTTTACTTGCTTGCCTCCGAATTCGGTTCATTTATGGAGCGATTTGGAAAGCCGATTTCATGAATAATTCTTTTGAGCGGTTTGGAGCTCGGATTTGGATCTAAGTTCATGCGCCAAAAGTTTGGGGAATCAGTGACGGATTACGTCAAGAGATTTAGAGAAATTAGGAATCGGTGTTTTAGCGTTACATTGCCTGACAACCAACTTGCCGATTTAGCATTTCAAGGTTTGATTCCGCCGCTTAGGGAGAAATTCGGAGGACAAGAATTCACCGACCTTAGCCACTTATTGCATCGTGTATCGGCCCAGGAAAGCCAATTCACTGATAATAAAGTGTTCAAAGACAGATTTAAAAATAGCAATAACAAAGAAAAGGACAAGGCTAAAGTCAATATGGTTGAGTATTGTCCAAGTGACTCATCGGAAGACGAGGAAGCATAAATAAACATAGCCGAATGGGTAAAAGGATCCAAAAAGTCCTTAGTCTGTTATTGGCTTAAGCCGACTAGGAACAAGTCGGAGGTTAAGTACTCTTTCGATGTTTCTAAGTGCGATCGTATTTTTGATTTACTTCTGCAAGAAAAGATAATACGATTGCGGAGGGGCATGTGATACCGTCGCCGATGAGATCAAGAAACGCAGGTATTGCAAGTGGCATCATTCTTATTCGCATAACACTAATGATCGCAATATCTTCCGTCAACGGATCAATCGCTATTGAGGATGGTCGGTTGAAGTTTCTTCGATAAGCCGACCATGCAAGTTGATGTTGATCCGTTTCCCATCTGATAGGAGGATAGGTCCCGACCTTTCGATGAGAGAGGGATAGATTCGATTGGGTGGAAGAAGACGTTGGCGATCCGACTACACCGTCCCCAGACGATGCGCCTTAGCAATCGTTACACCGACTTCGAAGTTGTTATTGATCTTGCCGGTGCACGATCAACGACCACGAAGGCCTTTGTCCTGCAAGCAATCGAAGAACACGCAAGAACAAGATGAACAAGCACTGAAATTATAATTGAAACCACGAGTTCATTCGAATCACAAAGAGGGGTTTCCGATGACAAGTAATTCGGCGGTTTAGCCAACACGCGATTACGAAGTAGCAACTGCTATCTTTGATCTAAAAAAACCCCCATCTAATGGCAGCGGCTGGCTGTTTTTATTGTGGAGAGGCGTCTAGGAACCTAGGGTGCAGCCTTAAGTGGGCTTTCCTTGTTACAAGGCCAAAGGCCCACTTTTGACTTGGACTGAAAAAGTGACGCTGCTTGATTGAACGATTCCCGTCAACTCAGAAGGAGTTTGGATGTGAATCCAGATCCGTTGGAAAGTAGACTTGATAAGCTTTCAGTGAAGTACAAGAACGCCCAAAACGGAGTCCGGATGTAGCCGTGGCGGCGAAACAAGTCAGCCCTGTCCTGAGTCGAATCTGAACCGAACTCGTGCACTTCTCTTCTATCCTTCATCTTGGTTGGTTCCTCACCCAAGTTCCTGAGGCAAAGGACATCATCACAAGAATTAAATAGCATTCCATCCATTAAAATATTCGTATGAAGCCCGAGGAACGAATTCACCGGTAATTGAGTTGGCGTCGCGCGAGCTCGAGTAATCGGTCCATGTATTACAGCAACGGGACCGATTGATGCGTAGGTGATGGATTTGCGGTGTGGCTATATCCATAGAAGTGATGTCCTCATCATCCTCCCTTCTTGTATTGGAGTCGTCCTCGACTCAAGCTCGCCCTCTTCTCCAAAGTATGGCTTTAAATCTGCAATGTTAAATGTGGGAGAGACCCCAAAATCTGCAGCAACTCAAGCTTATATGCATTATCGTTAACTTTTTCCAATACTTTAAAAGGGCCATCAGTGCGAGGCATCAACTTAGACTTTCTTAATTGAGGAAAGCGGTCCTTCCGTAAATGCAACCAAACAAGATCTCCAGTGTTCAAAAGTTACATGTTTCCTTCCTTTACTACCAAAGCAAGTTTATATTTCTCATTCATAGACTCAATGTTCGCTTCGTTGTCTCATGCAATTTTAACATCGATTCAAAGACGTTGTGTAGCATCAAAATTCAGTTTCTCCAAGGCGGAATAGGTAATAAATCAATGGGAGCACGAGGAACAAAACCAAACACAATCTCAAAAGGGCACAACTTAGTAGTAGAATGCAATGACGGTTATACGCAAACTCAATGTGAGGCAAGCATTCTTCCCACATCTTAATGTTTTGTTTTAAAACAGCCCTAAGCATGGTAGACAAAGTTCTATTGACGACTTGGTTTGCCCATCGGTTTGTGGGTGACAAGTAGTAGAAAACAGTAGCTTAGTCCCCAATTTAGCCCATAAAGTTCTCCAAAAGTGGCTAAGAAATTTAGCATCACGATCTGAAACTATTGTGTTTGGCACACCATGCAATCGAACAATCTCACGGAAAAACAAATCAGCAACATGGGTAGCATCATCACTCTTATGACAAGGTATGAAGTGTGCCATCTTAGAAAATCTATCCACCACAACAAAGATACTATCCTCCCTTCTTTGTTCTAGGCAACCCTAAAACAAAGTCCATAGAAATATCCTCCCAAGGCACACTAGGAACAGGGAGGGGCAAGTACAAACCA
This sequence comes from Otatea glauca, assembly GCA_036346275.1. Taxonomy (NCBI): domain Eukaryota; kingdom Viridiplantae; phylum Streptophyta; class Magnoliopsida; order Poales; family Poaceae; genus Otatea; species Otatea glauca. Next base: position 28,574,688 of record CM070722.1, on the reverse strand, counting down.
TGTGGGTTATGTCGTGACTTAGCTTTTGACATGTTGTGCAATGAGCGGCTAAACGTTCCACATCTCGCCTCATCTTTGGCCGAAGAAATGGCTAGCAAGTATGTCCTCTGTCTTTTCACACCAAAATGTCCCATCACCCACCTCCATGCGCTTCTGTAACAACAACAAGCGAACGGAGCTAGCTGGAATGCATAGCTTGTTAGCTCTAAACACAAACCCATTATTGAGGACAAATTTATTCCACATTTTCCCTCTTTACAATTGAGCAACACATCTTTAAATTCAGATCATGCTCATATTGCCCTTTAATCGTTTCCGGCCAAAAATTTTGAAGTCAAGTTGGGAAAGCATAGCGTATCGCCTAGACAATGCATCAGCTATAACATTCTCCTTTCCCTTTTGTGTTTAATGACATAAGGAAAAGATTCGATGAATTCAACCCACTTAGCATGCCTACGGTTTAGTTTTCCTTGACTTGAATATGTTTTAATGACTCATGATCGAATGTATTACAAATTCCTTGGGCCATAAATAATGTTGCCATGTTTCCAAAGTTCGAACTAGCGATATAACTCCTTATCATAAGTGGAATAGTTCAAACTAGGCCCACTCAATTTCTCACTAAAATAAGCAACAGGTTTTCCTTCTTGCAACAACACACCTCCCAACCCAATTCCACTAGCATCACATTCGAGTTCAAAGGTTTCTTGAAATCGCGGTTGGAGAAGTGGTGCATGTGTCAACTTATCTTTCAACATGTTGAAGGCGTTCTCTTGTGCTTTGCCCCAAGCAAATGGCACTCCCTTCTTAGTGAGCTCGTGCAATGGTGCGGCGATGGTGCTGAAATCCTTCACAAGCGGCGATAGAATCCAAAAAGTCCTAAGAAACTTCGCACTTGTGTGACCGTTGTTGGAACCGCCAGCTGTGTATTGCTTCAACCTTGGCTTGATCAACTTCAATCCCTGCGGAGTAACAACATAGCCAAGAAAGAGACTCGATCCGTGCAAAAGTGCACTTCTCAAGGTTACCAAACAAGCGAGCATCACGTAAGGCATGAAAAACAAACGCAAATGATCAAGATGTTGTTCTAGAGTTCGCTATAAATCGAAATATCATCAAAGTACACCACCACAAATTTTCCAATGAAATGGCGCAGAACCTCATTCATTAATCTCATAAAAGTGCTGGGTGCATTAGTGAGTCCAAAAGGCATTACTAACCACTCATACAATCCAAATTTTGTTTTAAAAGCTGTTTTCCATTCATCGCCCAATTTCATGCGAATCGGTGGTATCACTTCATAAGTCGATCTTAGAGAACACAAGAGAGCCACTCAATTCATCTAGCATATCATCTAACCTAGGAATAGGATGACGATATCTAATTGTAATGTTGTTAATCGCTCTACAATCCACACACATGCGCCATGATCCATCTTTCTTAGGAACTAAAAGTCTTGGGACAGCACATGGACTAAGAGATTCGCGCACATACCCTTTCTCAAGCAATTCTTGCACTGTCGTTGTATCTCCTTGGTTTCTTCGGATTGGTTCAGTATGGTGCACGGTTTGGTAAGGAGGCCCGGGAATGAGGTCAATTTGATGCTCAATTCCACGGATTGGTGGCAGTCCGTGGCACCTCCTTTGGAAAAATGTCTATGTTTTCTGCAAAAGATTAATGACAGCAGGAGGCAAAGAAGAGGATGTATCTTCAAATGAAAATAAAGCTTCTTTGCAAACCAAAGCATAGCAAACTTCAGAGCCATCATTCAAATCATTTAAATCAGATTTGGAAGCAAGTAAACAAGCACCCTTCATTTAATCTCATCTTTTCATCATGAATGATTTAGACTTGCCCTCTTTATGTTGTACAAATTCCTTTGCTACAATCTGATTTTCACTCTTCTCATGTTTTCGATTTTTTCTTTGTTGGCTCTAGCAACTTCATCCCTCAAAATGGCTTCAGGAGACATAGGATGTAATACAATTTTCTTCTCTTTATGCACAAAAGAGTACTTGATTAGTTCTACCATGATGCAAGGTGTCTTTATCGATCGCCATGGTCTCTGAACAACATAGAACATGCTTGCATAGGCACAACATCGCAATCAATATAGTCATGATACTGAACCAATGGCAAAGTGCACTCTTACCAATCGTGTTACCTTTATCTTACATTGTCGTTAAACCATTGGATGTGGTACTACCGTGGATGTGGGCTTGTTTTCACTCTAGCTTTTGAACCATCTCGTAACTTGCTAAGTTATTGCAACTACCCCATCAATGATGACGCGCATGAGCGCTCCATGACCACACACTTGGTTTGAAACAAATTATGTCACTGGTTCTGTTGACCTTCCCCATTTGGGCACTCAACACGCGTCGAACAACAAGGCTCTCATAATGTTCTCGCATTTTCAAGCACCAATATGTTCTTCTTCCTTCTCATGTCCACTTCTGCATGGTCAATGGCAAGCATAGCATATGTCTCATCATCCAAATCACTAGCGAAGAATACTCACCAAGATCCCGCACAATCAAGACACGCTTGCTTGGGCAATCTTTCCTCACATGCCCAAATCCCTTGCATTGTAGGCACCGAATATCCTCGTTCTTCCGTGGATGCAGCGGACGAAGCACTCTTGGCGGGTGTTGGTGCTGACCCTTTGTTGCCGGATGCTGCGGCATTGGTTTTGTTGGAGGCGTGTGTGGCGGTGCTAGTGGTACCTTGTGAAGATGCACGGTTTGGGGCAGGCTCTTGAAATGCGTGGATGCCATGATGTAGTCCGACCTGCGAAACATTAGTCCTTGCGCGACGCCCTGCACTTCCCTTTCACTTTACAAGCAAGATGGAATAAACGAGTGATAGAATTGTATTCCTTGTAAGCTAATATGTCACGAATTTCACGGTCACCCTCCCATAAATCTAGCCATAGCAGCTTCCTCTTCTTCCACTAACCCACAACGCAACATGCCTGCTTGTAGTTCCCGATAATATTCTTCTCTGATTTGCTACCTTGTCTCAATTGTCGCAGCTTATGTAATAAATCTAGTGCATGATACGAAGGAACAAATCTAGCTCGCATGATCCTTTTCAAAGCATCCCAAGTTTGTGGCACATTGTTTGGGGTCTTATTACGATACTCGCGCCACCAAACGGAGGCAAAATCAAGAAACTCACTAGTTGCAGCCTCTAACCCTCTTGTGTTCGGAAAATCATAGCAAGCAAATTTACGATCTACACTAGTTCCCAAGTGAGGTATGCATCGTGGTCATATTTCCCATCAAAAGGTGGCATGTGAATTTGATTGATCCTAGGAGTCATCATGTTCACGCACTGCCGTCGTGGTGGTCGCAAACCCATACCATGGCGGTTGCGGTGTAGCCGCTCGTTGTGGCCTATCATCCTCCTCTTCCTCAACTTCGTGTCCGCGCATAGTCCTGTTCATTGTCTCCTGCAACGCTGCTCACATGTCCATCGTAGGCGTCCACGATCCCTCTCCTCAAGTCGCCGCAAGAATGCCGCAAGGGAGGTGTTGATTGCGCCTACGTAAACTTCCAACGCGTGATTTTGGTGTTGGTGTCAATTTGAATCGCCTCCAATTGACCAAGGCGGTCATTGGTAACACGAACGTCCTCATCAAGCGCATCGGTGTGAAGCCTCATTTGGCGCTCGAAGTCTTTAGACGATCCCCGTGTGCGAGGTGAATGTTGTCCCCTTTGTCGGCTTCCGATCCCGCCATGGTTAGAAAAAACAAAGAAAAAAAGGCTAACACCAAGTAACAAGATTATCCCTATCTACAAGTGGTGTGCTAGTGTCAAATCGCTCACTCTCAACCTGTTCAAACAAGTTCTTACTGTTCTTACCAAGCTTTAGCAAGGAGGTGTTGGCAACCAACAAGACAAACAACTTCAGAGAGTAGGAGACAATCTGTGGAGCTATAGGTGGCTGAAATAGCACAAGGAGTAACCTTCACCACGTTAGTCACAGAAGCTAAATAAACGTTCTCGACGGTACCGTCTGGTCCTAGTCCCGAACCGTACTAGAGACGCGAGCCAAGACACAAACGTCGTCACCGAAACGCCCAAAACAGCAAGTTTTTTTTTTTTTTTTTTTGGGAGGGTCACAAAACTCTCTTAGATGAACTCAGGAGACCCTAAAAACAAAATTTGCACAAAGGACTTTTGGCAAAACCAGGGGTATAAAGGTAATTAAAAGATACTCTCTCTCTCTCTCTCTCTGAACTTTGATTTGCAATTGATCTAGTGCGGCTTTTGAAATCTGCACTTGCCTTTTTCTTCTCTGATTTGGTGCGGCTTTTCTATCTGCACTTGCCTTTTCTTCTCTCGATTTGGTGCGGCTTTTCTATATGCACTTGCCTTTTTTTTAACTCCTTGATTTGGTGCGGCTCTTGTATCTGCACCGGCCTCTTTTTTTTATATATATATTTGGAAACTGATATTTATTTTGGTAAACACAGAGAATCAAGCGGATTAGTAAACAAAGCAAGGAAATCGGCAACCCAATTTGATCTCCCACACTAGACAGAAACAAACTCAACTCCGATCCGATCTACTAACGAATCGACTCAAATTATGAACGAATCGTGACAAAAACATGACTGAACTCGAAACTCTAAAGGATGAAACTAAAGACCAGCAACTTGACTCGTCAAGCAACCGTAAATTCAACAAGCCGAGAACTAAAGTAGCAAAAGCAAGGGCACAAACTGTTTTGGACAAGGGAGATCTAATCGCCTATTTGTTTTTTTTTATGGTTTTCTCGGATCAGAGGTAAAATAATGGATGGGAAAAAATCTCTCACCGATCAACCTTGAGCTCGATACCACGTGATAGGAGGATAGGTCCCGACCTTTCGATGAGAGAGGATAGATTCGATTGGGTGGAAGAAGACGCGTTGGCGATCCGACTACACCGTCCCTGACGATGCGCCTTAGCAATCGTTACACCGACTTCGGTTGTTATTGATCTTGCCGGTGCACGATCAACTCGACCACGAAGGCCTTTGTCCTGCAAGCAATCGAAGAACACGCAAGAACAAGATGAACAAGCACTGAAATTATAATTGAAACCACGAGTTCATTCGTAATCACAAAAGAGGGTTTCGATGACAAGTAATTCGGGCGGTTTAGCCAACACGCGATTACGTAAGTAGCAACTGCTATCTTTGATCTAAAAAAAAAACCCCCCATCTAATGGCAGCGGCTGGCTGTTTTTATTGTGGAGAGGCGTCTAGGAACCCTAGGGTGCAGCCTTAAGTGGGCTTTCCTTGTTACAAGGCCAAAGGCCCACTTTTGACTTGGACTGAAAAAGTGACGCTGCTTGATTGAACGATTCCCGTCAACTCAGAAGGAGTTTGGATGTGAATCCAGATCCGTTGGAAAGTAGACTTGATAAGCTTTCAGTGAAGTACAAGAACGCCCAAAACGGAGTCCGGATGTAGCCGTGGCGGCCGAAACAAGTCAGCCCTGTCCTGGAGTCGAATCTGAACCGAACTCGTGCACTTCTCTTCTATCCTTCATCTTGGTTGGTTCCTCACCCAAGTTCCTGAGGCAAAGGACATCATCACAAGAATTAAATAGCATTCCATCCATTAAAATATTCGTATGAAGCCCGAGGAACGAATTCACCTGGTAATTGAGTTGACGTGCGCGAGCTCGAGTAATCGGTCCATGTATTACAGCAACGGGGACCGATTGATGCGTAGGTGATGGATTTGCAGGTGTGGCTATATCCATAGAAGTGATGTCCTCATCACCATCAACATGGTACAGTGTTCGACTAAAGGAAAAGAGCCGATGCACAACGAGCAGAAAAAGGATCGACAAGTCAACATCCAATCAAGCTCGAACGGCGATCAAACACTGAAGATTACAATCGGCTCTTTACAAATAAAAGCCGATCGTGAAGGAAAAAATTCAAGAACCATCAAACCCAAAAGGAATCCTCAGGTAGGTAAATGGTATAAAGCAGAAAAGTCTCCATTAAGGCAGCCAGCGAAAAGGTCAGGACCAACATTTTTACAATTAATGGAGAAATACGAGAGGATGAATAGCTGACCACGGTGTAAGGCTCGCCGGTCGGATAACTTGTACCGCACCGAGAATGTGGAGAGGGCACATAGAAGGTGTCCCTTTTGGCAGTTTTGCTGGGAAAGAGGAGTAGCGTTGCCATCACCATACACCTGCCCGATGGAACATTATCTCCAAGACGATTGGCCAAGGCAATCGGCCAGAGATAGGCTATCTGGGCCGATTAAAGAGCAAGGCAGAAGTGACAGAAGGCCTGTCCACGAGAGAATATCCAAACCAGATCAAGAACCGAGCCAAATCAAGACACACAAGCCCAGTTCTAATCAAGAAGATTTGGCTGGTCAAATACGAAAGCCGGTGGAGCCCAAACCCAGGTGGTGTCCATCTGGCCTGAGCCGATCACAACGACGACGGCTTCAGAGGCTAAGGATGCAAGAAATCCGTGAAGCCGATGCCGAAAAATAGAGAGACGAAACGTTTAATGACTTCGTCCAATCAAATGCGTCAAGAAAGAGTGGAGAAGAAAAGAACAAGCCGAAGAAGATTTCGAATCGGCTGATGACTTGGATTCTCCCATGATTCGGGATGACACCCCTCCCATGGATATTAACATGGTGTTCACGTTGCCGACTGAGTTCAAAATCAGAAACAAATCGACCGAAAAAGCGGTTGCTCAGTTGTGTTCTGGCGTACAGAGTGCCATATTCAAGAAACCTAAAGATAATCATCGGCATCTGAAGCCATTGTATCTAAAAGGATACATAAATGGCAAGCCGATATCAAGAATGCTGGTAGACGGAGGGCCCATTGAACCCGATGTCGCATACCGACATGCAAGAAACCGGTAAGTCCGATGAAGACTTAATTAAAACTAACATGGTTCTAAATGACTTCACAGCGACCCCACGAAGCAAAGGGTGTCATGGTTACAGAGTCGATCGCCGGTAGCAAGACCTTGCCGGCGCCGTTCTTTATAATCGATGCCAAAAGAAACTACGTCAGCTTCGCTCGGTCGGGATTGGATTCATGCCAATTGCTGTATTCCGTCGACCATGCATCAAGCGCTTGTACAGTGGAACGGAGAAGAAGTCGAAGTTGTCACAGCCGACACATCGGCCCATATCGCTATGGCTAGCTCTGACGCGAATTGGCAACACGAAGAAGTCGCCGCATATCGGAAAGGAGCTGGACGACTGTGATTTCATCTGTGTAAGCAAATCAGGACTCATGCCGATCAGTGTCAAGCCGGGCACCTTTGATCGAGCAAATGAAGTGTTACGCCGATGGGGACAAGAAAAACATTGAAGGCGTTGCAGGATAAAATGCAAAGCTATCGGCAAACAACGAATAGCTACGAAGCTATAGAAGACTTTGAAGAAATTGAAAAGTTAGGTCAAGGTTTCACATCCACTGATTTGCTTGAAGAGGTCGATATAGGTAGCGGTGATAGAAAAAGACCAACTTTTGTTAGTGCAAATTTAGATGTAAAGTACAAAGGAAAACTGATAAAAATCCTTAAGGATTACAAGGATTGTTTTGCTTGGGAATATCATGAGATGCCCGGATTAAGCCGTCAGCTGGTGGAACATCGGCTACCTATAAAATCGGGCTATCGGCCGTTTAAACAATACCCGAGTCGTTTCAATCCGACCTTGTACCAAATTATAAAAGAGGAAATAGAACGGTTGTTGGAAGCAAAATTTATCAGGCCTTGCCGATATGCGGAGTGGGTTTCCAACATCGTTCCAGTTATGAAGAAAAATGGAAAGCTTCGAGTATGCATCGACTTTAGAGATTTGAACAAGACGACGCCGAAAGATGAATACCCGATGCCGATAGCCGATATACTTATCGATGCTGCCTCAGGGAACAAGATCATAAGTTTTCTAGATGGTAATGCCGGGTATAACCAAATACTCATGGCAGAAGCTGATATACCAAAGACAGCTTTCAGATGTCCTGGTGCGATAGGATTGCTCGAGTGGACAGTGATGACTTTCGGCTTGAAAAACGCTGGAGCAACATATCAGCGGGCAATTAATCTGATTTTTCATGATTTAATCGGTCACATCATCGAAATTTATATTGATGATGTAGTAGTAAAATCCGCAGAAGATTTGCAACACTTGGCCGATTTAGAAAGAGTTTTTAGAAACATAAGATCGCACGGTCTAAAGATGAATCCTTTCAAGTGCGCGTTTGGCGTGTTGGCTGGACAGTTTCTGGGCTTCATGGTTCATGAAAGGGGAATTGAAGTCAGTCAAACGAGGGTCAGAGCTATAGCCAATACCGAACCACCGACATGCAAAAACGAGTTACAAAAGTTGATCGGCAAAATCAACTATCTCCGTCGGTTCATCTCAAACCTCTCTGGAAGGATTCGTGCTTTTACTCCGTTGATAAAATTAAAGGACAATGAAGAATTTATATGCGGAGCCGATCAGCAGAAGGCTTTCGACGAAGTTAAAAGGTATTTGTCCAACCCTCCAGTTTTGGCTGCGCCTCAAAAAGGGATCCCTTTCAGGCTATATGTTTCGGCTGAAGAAGATACTATTGGAGCTATGTTAGCACAAGAGGTGCATGGTAAAGAAAGGGTTATCTTTTATTTAAGCCGACGGTTGCTAGACCCAGAAGTCAGGTACCTTTTTATCGAAAAACTATGTTTATCTTTGTACTTCTCGTGCACAAAACTAAGGCACTACATATTAGCATCGGCCTGTAAGGTAATCTGCAAAACCGATGTTATAAAATATATTTTGTCAGCTCCTATCCTGCAAGGTCGACTTGGCAAATGGGCTTACGCCTTGGTTGAGTTCGACTTATCATATGAATCGGCCAAAGCAGTCAAAGGATAAGTATTAGCCGATTTTATGACAGACATGACACGAAGAAACTTAGTCTTGGTCGCGCCATGACAATCGTTCTTTGATGGGTCAAGATGCGGGAAGGTGATGGTATCGGTATTGTACTCACCTCACCCAAAGGGCATAGCTTTGAATTTGCATTCCGGCTAAATAGTCGATGCTCAAACAACCAGGCCGAGTACGGCGTTACTCAAAGGCTTGCAATTGCTCTGGAAAATATTGGGGTGAGCGCTGTTGAGGCATATGGTGATTCACTGTTGGTGGTGCAGCAAATAAAGGGAGAATACCAATGTCGAGATGAAGTGCTACTGAAATATTTAGAACAATGTTTAGAGATTATCGACTCTTTTACATCATTTTCTATCGATCATGTTCCTCGAGAATTGAACGATAGAGCTAATGCTTTAGCTCAGCAAGCATCAGGATATAAAGATTCTGGCCGAAGTCAGGAGACTGAACTGGTAGACAAGGCAGTCATGTGCACAGATATTGCCGATTAGAGAACGCAGATAAAAGATTATCTAGTCGATCCATCCAAGCCGACGGAACGAAAGATACGGCAACAAGCATTGAAATACGTCGTCATGGACGATATACTATATTATCGGACTATGGAAGGTTTATTGTTAAGATGTCTTGAGGTCGAAGAAGCACGGGTGGCAATGGGTGAAGTACACGAAGGCATTTGTGGTTCTCATCAATCGGCACATAAGATGAAATGGATGCTCAGACGGACAGGTTATTTTTGGCCGACGATGCTAAAAGATTGTTTCAAGTATTATAAAGGATGTCAAACATGTCAAAAGTTTGGCAACGTACAACTAGTACCAGCATCAGCTTTACATCCAATTATCAAACCTTGGCCGTTCAGGGGTTGGGGAATAGATATAATCGGCCAAATATTTCCTGCTTCGAGTAAAGGCCACAAGTTTATCTTGGCCGCACCCGATTACTTCTCAAAGTGGGTCGAGGCTATACCACTTAAAAAGGTAACCAGTGTTGAGGCGATTCGTTTTGTGAATGAACATATCGTCCATCGGTTTGGAATACCGCAAACAATCACGACCAATCAAGGTACGATATTCATGTCTAACGAGTTTCAGGGTTACGCAACGAGTCTAGGGATCAAATTGTTAAACTCTTCGCCATATTACGCTCAGGCTAATGGACAGGCCGAGTCGTCTAATAAAACACTGATCAAGTTGATCAAAAGAAAAATTGATGAAAAGCCAAGGAATTGGCATTCAACTCTATCGGAGTCACTTTGGGCCTATCGGCTATCGTATCACGGAGCGACAAAACTTTCACCTTATCAATTGGTGTATGGATAAGAAGCCGTTCTACCCGTGGAAATTAACATTGAGTCGATACGAGTAGCTAGACAAAATGGTTTGTCGGCTCAAAATTACAATGATTTAATGATCGACAACTTGGATGAGTTAGCAGAGTTACGTTTGTCTATGCTTGATCGGCTTAAGAAGAATAAGATCAGAGTTGCAAGGGCATACAATAAAAGGGTCGTGCCTAAGTCTTTCGATCAAGCCGATTTGGTATGGAAAACAATATTGCCTGTTGGTTCTAAGGATAACCGATTTGGAAAATGGTCACCTACATGGGAAGGGCCATACAAAATTAATCGGCTAGTCGGCGGAAACTCGTACTTACTAGAAACACTAGAAGGATATGTATTGCCAAAAGCTATTAACGGGAAATACTTGAAGAAATACTACCCTAGTGTTTGGATTGGAGCCTAGCTGATTAAAGATCATGTTTAGAGCCAAGATTAACACGATGCTGTTAATCGGTTGAAAAGATTGCAAACTCGGAAGATATAAGCAGAATATAAATCGGTTAAACAAATAGATTATCAACATAACAAGTTACAAGCATTCGTGACAAGTGTTTTCAAAAACAACCAAAGAAAGTTTTACTGATTAGAGGTTTAATATTGATGCCCAATCCAGAAGAGTCGAGCCAGAGCCAACAGAGCACCCACGCTTTGGCAATGATGTCTTGAATTTCGTTTAGAAGGCGTTCATCATCCTTGGCATTCCCGGGCACTGGCTTCACCTTGGCAGATTGTTTGGTCACATTTTCAACAGCCACTGCAATGCTAAGTTTTTGCTCCTTCACTCGATGTCGTTGGTCTCCAAGGTTTGTTGGCCTTCTCGATTTGTTCTTCAAGCTTGGCCAACTCTTCCAAGAGGAGTTTCTTTGTTTTTCCAATTTGGAGAGGACTCCTTGGTCGATTTAAGACGTTGAGCACCAGTATCAAACTTGCGCTTTTTTGCCTTGGCATCAGCAACCAAATCCTCTAAAAGCTTCTGATCAGCCTCTTGGGCTTCACGTCACTGGATCCGATTTTGCGCCTCCTCCACTTCAAATTTTCTATCATCCAAGTGACATACGTTGAGGAGGGCTTGCATTGCTTCCGGAGGGAGATCGGCTTCAACGGCAGCCATAGCATCCCTTATCGGTTGATTGTTAGCCAAGATCTCCGATTGCGGTTGCATCACAAGTTTGAAGAGCTTGTCAAGGCGCTCTTTCATGCCCGGGGTAGAGGTGACGGCAGCCGATGCCTTTTCCGACACTTGAAGGATTTTCTAATTTCGCGTCATAGTCATCGGTGGCCATGATCTCTCGGGTCGCCAAGATCGCCAACGAAAATCCAAGCAAGTTTGTTGGGTCCGATAGTTCGGCAAATCGGTGGTCGTGCAAAGTTGAGTCAACTTCGGCGTAGGGGTTGGCGCGATCGAAATATTCTAAGATCGGCTAAGATCTTCGCGACTTGGGCGATTGCGTTGGCTAAAGGAAAATGAGACAAAGGGTGAGCCAATGCATTAAGATACATAAGTCATTATACAAGGTATTGTAACTTACCTCCCCAATAGCCGATGCATGTGGCGAACTCTCGCCGCTTTGTTCTTGGGGCTTGGATCCTTTCTTCGCCGGAGCCTCGGTATACTTTGCCTTTTTCTTTTCTGGAAATACAAATCGGATAAAGGTTAGTTTAAGGAAGAGGAGAAAATGGTACGAGCCGATTGTATTTGCACTTACTTGGTTGTTTTTTCTTGATGTCCGATAAGGATGGACTGTGAACCCCTAAAGTGCCAGAGGTATAGCCCGTAAGGCCAGTCGATTGATGCGCCCTCTTACCCTGGTCATTTCCCGATTGGCTAGAGATAGGCTTTTTGCCAACATCCTTAACCTGCAAATATGCAAACGATGTAAAGTGGTTAGAAAAATGCATCTGGAAAAAAGACCGATGCACAAGATAAAATTATTCAAGCCGATACCTTATCTACTAGACTTGTGTTAGTATAACCCGATGAGCTAGCTTCACTGCTAGAATCGTTGTTAGATACTAATGATGGCTCTGGCAGATTTGGAAAAAATTCTTTGATTATAAATAATGGAGTCTTTTCCATGTACAAATACTCTGCAATAGCCGACCACCATGTTGTGAAACCCCCTGCTCTGCGAGCGTTCAGATGAAAGTGTGGGAGACTGCGAAGTTGGAGCTCGTCGGCTAACTCCAAGACTAGCCTCGCCGATGTGGCATTACGAAATCTAGCTCTGGGTTGAAGCCGATCCAGGAGTGGCAAACTTGGAATCACCTGGCCAAACCGAAATGTCTTGCATATATCAAGGGTGGTAAAACTCGATGAAGGTTGGAATGTCCGATTTGAGTATGAAGGCCGACATGAAAAATGCACGGAGAGATGAAAATTTTATATAAGTCCAAAGTCTCCCGAGGCATCGAGAACTATCGGCTTCGGATGAAGAAATGAAGGCCAAAGAAAATCACCATGAAGACCATAACTAAAGAAATCTTGTTGCTTGAAATCTTCTGTTCAATTGCAAAAGAATGACAAAATCTTCTGCAGCTATCGGGAAGGTCCTTGTCTCATTTCGAGCACATCATAAATCTCTCACCAAAAGATCGGCATTCTCTAAATTGAATAGGAGCCCTTCTCGTATATCTTCCCTTGGAAAAGGAGTATCGTCACCGAATCCAAGTTAAAAAGACTACTGAATAAACAAGATGACCATATTTGTATGAACCACATTGGGCCACCTACGTTATCGACGGTGAATTTTCCAAAACCCGTATAAAGCCGACTCCTTATTATGTAAAGCATCCGATACACAAGACCCAAGAAGATTTTTCCTAAAGCTAGTCGATGACCCTCAACAAGTCGCTCTGCTATCACTTGATATACCTGAGTTGGTCCAAGAGATGCTCCACAGAACAAAAAGCGGTCTAGCCAAAGGTTCAGGAAGGCAACGTGCTCTTCGTCCGACACTATCCCATTAACCTTATTGTTGTTTTTGATATATTTCGTCCATCCTTCACCCTTGGATTTAATAAGCTTATACTTGGGCTTGGCACTGTAAGCCGATACCTGGTCCCCATCAGGTCTCAAGCAACACAACTGGGCCACATCCAAAAGAGTTGGGCCGATGGGACCAGTGCGGAACAAAAAAGCATTAAAGCAGTCTGACCAAAAATAACAGGCCGTGGCCACTAAGGGCTCGTTGGCTTCAGGGTCGGCTAAGGAAAGTGAAATACATTGAGCTATGCCCATTCTTTCCCATTCACTCCTCTTTTGGGCTGCTACCCTGATAAACCAATTTCTCCATCCTTTAAGAGCTGTCGGCCAAGCCCTGAAACTCTTATTCCACCCCTCTATGTTATGACCAAGAATGAGAGAGGTAAACGGGAATTTCCGGTTTGTTACGGTATGAACGTCTAGATTTCCCAATGGACCCAAAAAATATTGATCGTTGCTGTGTGGAATCGGAATAAGTACCTGGCTAGGGTCCATTGTAGCCGATGAAGGAAGATTGATGAGCTAAAGGATTGCCTCAGGAGTACTTCAAACGGAAAGCTTAAGCCGATTGCAGATGATTCAAGAGCTTGTGCGTGTGAAGAATGACCAAGGTGGGGGCCGCATTTTATAGCGTGGTGAAAATTTGAAGCGGCGGGAAGTGAATCTCAAAAGGCGCGAGCAATTAAAACGCACTACTCGCATGTCAGAGAATTACGGTGCGAATAAAGTAGCAGTTATTGAGTGAAGTTCAACGGTTAGCCGATTGGAAAAGCCGATAAGTGAAATTTTTGACAAATGACAAGTCATCTCTTAAAAATGGGGGGCATATGTTTGCACCAAAATTTGGCAAGCTTGGTCAAAATCGGCAATAAAGTCAAAGATACGGAATTAACGGACAGGATGGAAAGGTTTGGAGATATTTTGGTAACTGCAAGATTTTTAAGAAAAACAACCGTACGAGATAAGGCCGATCTGGATACGGACTTGAAGCGTGTCGTAACAGGACACGATCGGCCGAGGGTATAAAAGAAGGGCCAAAGCGAACTGCAAGAGGATCATCAACACAATACAATCAACCAGTTTTTACTTTCTTCCTTCCTGTCGACTAGGAGTAGCTTTTGTAATTTAGATCTCTTTTGTAATCGATCTTGATCAATAAAGTTGCGCATCGCCGATTGTTGATCTTCTTCAATTACACCCCAGGTCTGATTTATTCTGATTTTGTTGCGCATCGCCTTCTTCAGAATTGATCTACCTTTATCCTCTGATTAGCTTTAATCGGCTAATTAGACTTACCTTGTTACTTTGATCTTAATCGGCTTCAAGCTGATTGGGTCTAATCCGATTGATCGTTACGATCGGCTTTTGAGTAAATTTTATATTTTACCTTGTCGGTTACAAGTCAAATCGACTGGCACGCTCTTGAACCAGGTGTTCGTCTGGTGTGCTGCTGTCAGAAACCCTACTTCAAGTTTTTGATGTCAACAGTATCATTCTAGCTTTCAAATATTATTTCTAAATACATATGTAATTCTATAATTTTGAAATGATTTTTTATTATTTTCTCCTTTTATTCCTCTTACCTTTAGCTATTTCTAATATTATTTACTACCACAGACTACACTACAGTAAGACACACTATCTAAATCACAATAAGTGATCTAATGAAGAGAGATAATACAATCTTATGTATACGTGTCTCTCAGTGGAAGTGCAATATTCTATAATAACATCTGTTCAAGAACGGAGGAAGTAGTCATCGCTTGAGTTTGAACTAATTAAGCCGGGCATTTAAAACAAAATCGTCGATGGATTATTTCATAATATTGTCCTCTCCTTGATATTACTAGACACAGATGCACGGCGTCAAGCCGCGCGAGGGTAATGACATGTGGATCGAAACATTGACCAGAGAAGCCATTGGCTTTACTTTACGAACCAGGTAGAATCGCACAACATACGTCGTGCCAGACGAATTTTGGTTCGGCTAGACGCAATTTTTTGGAACCTTGAGGATTCTTTTGTAAAAGGACGTGGTCCAGATCTAAATGAAATTTTCTAAAACCACGAGTTTTTTTTTTTTTTTTGCAAAAAGGCTCAAGAATGAGCTAGACTTGAACTCGCGGAATCGCAAGTTTTTTTTTTTTTGCAAAAGAGGTGGCGAGAGGACCTAGAATTTTTGAAAATGTTTTTTTGCCAAAGAGCTGGTGGGGATTTAAACGCAATTTTGGAATTTCTAGGGTGACCTAAACATAATTTTAGAGTTTCAGAAAGATTTTTTTTTTAAAAAAAAAAAAGAGCTGGTAGAGGACCCGTACCCAATTTTGGAACTTTGAAAGAACCGCTGCGCGAAATGGTGAGGTGGAGGGACCGGCTGAGCGTATAGATAGATAGTGTAACGAACAAATTAAATATTCGGAGAACGGCGTGCGCGCTAAGGAAGCATCTCTAGCACTTTGGCATCCGGGCGCCGGCCATGTTAACGGAGAGTGGAGACCACCACCACCGCTTGCGCGGCTATATAAACCGAGGCGTTAGCCCGACCTCAAAGCTCTCCGCCAAACCAAACGACACAAGCCACCACCTCCTCAACCCGCTCCTCCACTTCTCACTCCCCCTCCCCTCCAGTCAAGGCACCGGATGGCGGCGGCGTCCACCACCACCGGCGGAATCGGGACCATCCTCGCCGCCGGCGACAGGGATTTTCTCGTCCGCAACTCCGGCGAGCAGGTCGGTTTCTTTCTTTCCTTCCTTCCTCTTTCCCAGGCCTACGCTTGTACGGATGTGCGATTAGGCGCTTCTCTTTGGCTTGATGCCGTCCGTGTCGCGCGCCTTTGCCTTCCCTCTTGGTTCTTGTGTCTGGATTGGTGGTCTTAGATCTCTAGTTATGAACAGCAAAGTGCAAATAAGATGAGGGGTGTTTCTTTTCCATGGAGGATTCCGTCGAGTAAACTGTAAAGAAGTTTCTTTTCCATGGAGGATTCCGTCGAGTAAACTGTAAAGAACTTTGACATGATCACGGTCAGTATTATTATCAGATTTTACTGGCTGTCCTGATATCAGATATTTGGGGGGCACGCCCTAACTTGAAACAGCCGCAGTATGGCCGATTTTTATTTGAGGATTGTTCTAAATTCTTTTTCTTTAAAACTGATCTCTGTTCTTTTTTTCAATCCAGATAGCGAAGTTTGTCTATAACATATGAGTAACAACATGTTTTCCTGGCTCCTTTTTTTTTTGTTGGTATGGAACACAAAATTAGTGTAGAAGTAACATCATGTTTTTCTGTGAATAGGATAGTTCAATCCTGTCTTGTGCATACTAGTTAGCAGTCTCGGTACCACAATTTCATTAGTGAAAAAGAAAGGGGCAAGTTGTTATGATCTTTTCTTTATGAAAAGATGCTGTGTGGAAAGTGCAGTGAGTTCATCACAAAGTGGTGGAAAGTGGCCAAGGTTGGTTACACTACCGCAGATAGCATACTTAGTGAATGAAAAAAGGTTACCTTTTGTCAAGTTCATGCATGTGGAGAGGTTAAATTATCACAAATTGTGCATCAGATTCTGTAGATTTCTTAAACAAAAGCAACAGAAGAAATAATTGCATGCTATGAATGAAAACAAGTACAACCAACTGCTCTTCCCTTTTGTCGTCCTTCAGGTGAAGATCAGTGGCATTGAAGCAAGCACTGTGGCCCTCTACTTCTCGGCCTCATGGTGCCCGCCATGCAGGCGATTCACACCAAAGCTTATTGAAGCATACAAAGAGCTGGCCTCACAGGGCAAGAGCTTTGAGGTGGTGTTTGTTTCAGGCGATCAGGATGACGAAGCATTTAATGCGTACTTCGCAAAGATGCCGTGGTTGGCAGTCCCTTTCTCTGACTCCGAAGGTCGTAAAGGCCTTGATGACCGGTTTAAGGTCAGGGGTATTCCGCACCTCATCATCCTTAATGCAAAAACTGGTGAAGTTTATACTGAAGATGGAGTCGAATATGTGAGTGAGTATGGTATAGAAGGTTACCCTTTTACACCAGAGAGGTTCAATGAATTGAAGGAACAGGAAAAGGCAGCTAAAGATAATCAAACTATTCATAGCGTGCTTGGTACACCTGATCGTGACTATTTAATTTCAAACAAGGGAGACAAGGTAACTGATTGGTCGCAGTTATTTATGGTCTATCCTTGATTTTACAGATGCAAACATTCTTACCTGTTGTGTTGTCATTATTGTACCCAGGTACCCATCTCTGACCTTGAGGGGAAGTATGTTGGTGTTTGCTTTGTGGTGAACGGCTATGGTCCGGTTGATGAATTTACCACAGTGCTTGCTAAGATTTATGATAAACTCAAAGAAGTGGGGGAGAAGTTTGAAGTTGTAGCTGTATCCTTGGACAGTGATGAGGCAGCGTTTAATGAGAGTTTTGCAAGCATGCCTTGGCTCGCCATTCCTCAGGGTGACAAGATGTGTGAGAAGCTGGCTCGTTACTTTGAGCTTAGCGGTCTTCCTACGCTTGTCCTGATTGGTCCTGATGGGAAGACACTGAACAGCAATGTCGCTGACATTATTGAAGAGCATGATATGGATGCATGGGAGGGGTTCCCCTTCAATGCAGAGAAGCTGGAAATTCTTGCTGAGAAGGCAAAGGCTAAAGCAGCATCACAGACCTTGCTGTCCCTTCTGGTCACTGGTGATTTAGACTTTGTAATTGGGAAAGATGGATCTAAGGTATGTGTTACTTGTGCTTGATTTCTTAGATTAAAAAATCTCTTTTATCACTGGGAAGGATGGATCAAAGGTATTCCTGGATGAAGTATTATGGAGCAAATTATTATTGCATTGGAGTTTATTAGTCATGCTCACCTAGATATTATTCTTGTTCTCAATTTTATTGAATATGAAATGTCCCAATTTTTGTTGCTTGAAGTCATGATAATCAGTCTTGATCTTAATTATGTTTAGAGCTAGTGAATTGGTGCACACTTTTCATATTGTGATCACCAAGCTCCCGTGTCATTTTCTATGAAATACTACTATGTTCATGTATTCTACTGCTAGTGCCCATAAACAAAGGAAAGTGCAGGGTTGAACTCCTGGTGTTTATAGCGAGCCATTTATCTGGGAGATTACATATGTATAATAGACTATATAATATATCACAATTTTTAAGTCACTGGCAATGAACATATGATAGCTGTTTTACCTCTTCCAGTGATTATACTGCCCATTTAGTAGGGATTGTCTTGCAAAGAATCTGCCTGCACATAGGATGTGTGTTGTACTTGTCTAAATTTGATAATAGTATGTAAAGATTGAAATCTACTTTTTTTAATGTGTTTTCTCAGGTTCCTGTATCAGAACTTGTTGGGAAGACTGTCCTCCTTTACTTCTCCGCTAAATGGTGTGGACCATGCCGAGCCTTCCTGCCTACACTTGTCAAGGAATACAACAAGATCAAGGAGAAGAACAGTGATTTTGAGATTATTTTCATCTCTAGCGACAGGGAACAGAGCTCCTTTGATGACTTCTTCTCTGGCATGCCATGGCTTGCCCTTCCCTTGGGAGATGAAAGGAAGTCATACTTGAGTAAGACCTTCAAAATCCACGGGATCCCTTCGCTCGTCGCCATTGGTCCCAATGGAAATACAGTGACTAGAGATGCAAAAGCCCCGCTGATGGTCCACGGTGCCGATGCATTTCCGTTCACTGAGGAGAGGCTTCAGGAGCTGGAGAAGAAGATCGATGAGATGGCAAAGGGGTGGCCTGAGAAGCTGAAGCACGAGCTGCATGAGGAGCATGAGCTTGTGCTGACGCGCCGCCCTACATATGGCTGTGATGGATGCGGCGAAATGGGCAATTCATGGTCCTACAACTGTGCGGTATGCGACTTTGATCTGCACACCAGGTGTGCGCTGGGCGAGGAGAAGGGGGAAGATGCTGTGGTGGCCCCGGCTGGAAACGTGTGCGAGGGAGACGTTTGCAGAAAGGCCTAGAGTTGTTTTTCCTTCCACCTTTGCCAGCTGAAGCTTATCCGAATGATGTGCTGTGTGGTGTTGTAATAATAAATAATCATCCGATGGTTTTGCTTGGAAGGTATTTGTCCTGGTGATGTTTGTGTTAATCAACAGTAGTTGTGCCCTGAACTTGTGCTAGCGTGTGCAAAACCGTGTAAGTATGATTTCGGATTGTCAATGAAATGGCTTGCTCATCCCTGCTTGTTATTTCAGTTCTGAAGCATTTGAGAATCATGGATGCGTTTAAGGAGATCGGTAATTGTAGTGTTTTTGTTTTCCATTGCATCTATACCCCTTTATAATGCACCTAAGCAATTTTTTCTACGTCCACCCTAAATAATGCACCTCATTAGAGATGGCCCAATGTTCGTGCACCCAGCAAAACGTCCCCAGAAACTTGCATTCATCAAAATGAACGTCTCAGATCTTTCCTCAGTTTTACTCACCCACATCCGATAGCCGTTGTTTAATGTGTCTAACTCATTCATTCATGTGGCCCACAACAGGAGAGCCCGCACATATATATTTCAATTGAACTATATATATGGAATTTATGTTGCAAATCTAAACCCATTTGATTTCGATTCAATATTTACCATACCAGTTAGTACCATGAATCGCGTGCTTAATTTTCTTCCATTTATGCATGTGCACTACATCCTATACAAGGCGCTCACGTACCGCCACCATAATATTATTTAGCGAAAAATATTATATAAGGAATGTGTGTATGAAATGCAATTATCGTGTGATAAATATAAGGAATAAGTTCATTTTAGTACTTATTCCTAAATACACTATAGGAAGTAACAGATATTCTGATAATAATTAGCCTCAATCAGGACGCACAAATGGTGTTATTATATTAGCATTCATATTTGGATGACAATTAGGGAAGCCATTATTGGTCCAGCTTTCTAGATGACATACTGCTGCCCGCGCGGCGTTCGACCCGCCCGGCGCCGACTACACCAAAGGCTTGCGCCGCGCGATCGGCCTGCCAGAGATGGAGGCGTACCTTCGCGCGGAGCGGGAGGCGGCGGAGGTTGTCGATGCCACGCTCGCGGAGGCGATGCTGGCAAGCGCGGTACGTGGAGGAGATCAAGGGCAACACCTTCAGGCTGGTGGTCACGCAGGTGGAGAAGATCAGGAGGATGAGCACGCTGGAGGGGTGGGATGTGCGGCGCGTGGACTGCATGGAGGTGCTGATGCGCATGGCGGGCGGCATGAATGGAAGAAAATTATGTTGCAAATCTAAACCTATTTGATTTCGATTCAATATTTATCATACCAGTCAGTACCATGAATCGCGTGCTTAATTTTCTTTCATTCAGCATGTGCACCACATTCTATACAAGGCGCTCACGTACCGCCGCCACTTCTCACGATCCGGCACGTATGCTCGTCATGCACTGATCCACGATGGACGCCGTCGCCGTGGTCAGCCCGACGGCCAACAAGCCGAAGGTCGTGTTCGTGCTCGGCGCGATGGCCACCGGCAAGTCGAAGATGGCCATCGCCTTGGCGGCGCGCTTCAGTGGCGAGGTGATCAAATCGGACAAGATCCAGGTCTACGTCGGCCTGCCCGTGATCACCAACAAGGTGACCGACCATGAGCACGCTGGAGTGGCGCACCACCTCCTCGGCTGCGTGTCGTGCCCCAACGCCGACTTCACCGAGGACGACTTATTTCGTGAGGCCGCCTACGTGGTCGAGAGCGTGCTCTCCCGCGGCCGCCTCCCCATCGTGGCCGGTGGCTCCAACAGGTACGTCGAGGCGCTGGTCGAGGGCAGCGGTGGGGCATTCCGTGCCGCTCACGATTGCCTCTTCGTCTGGCTGGATGCCACGCCAGAGCTCCTCCGGCGGTTCACCGCAGCTCAGGTAGACGACATGTTGCGGCGCGGGCTTGTGAACGAGGCCCGCGCGGCGTTCGACCCGCCCGACGTCGACTACACCAGGGGCTTGCACCGCGCGATCGGCCTGCCGGAGATGGACGCGTACCTTCGCGCGGAGTGGGAGGCGACGGAGGCTGTCGACGCCGCGCTCGCGGAGGCGATGCTGGCGAGCGCGGTACGTGGAGGAGATCAAGGGCAACACCTTCGGGCTGGTGGTCGCGCAGGTGGAGAAGATCAGGAGGATGAGCACGCTGGAGGGGTGGGACGTGCGGCACGTGGACTGCACGGAGGTGCTGATGCGCATGGCGGGCGGCGCCGACGGTGAGGAGGCGTGTAAGGAGGTGGTGTGGGAGCCCGTGGAGAAGATGGTGAGGCGTTTCGTACATAGGGGTGACTGACTGGGAATACGTAGGTATGTTTGGTAGAGCTATAAATCCCAGTTTTATCTGAGATCTGAAACTTGTAGGTTAAAATAAAGTGAATTAAATTTATATTTTTAGTCTAAAATGTAAACAAGATGAGCTATCTAAACACTCCAGATTGTGCGCTTTTTGGCAAGGTGTTATTTGGAGAACTGTTAATGTTGTGCACCAACTTCTCAGGGATGCTACTTCACTGAAAGCCCTCAGTTCTCAAGGTATGCATGCATGCGTCGATTTTCAGTTGCCCCCAGGTTTGATCTTTACTTCAAGTGCTAATTCACACGAGATGGAGCAGCTAAGTGCAGCATCTGTTGTATCCATCTGAAATTTTAATCTAGGATAGATGAATGACAACGGGTGCATTGTTATTTGTACATAGTATTTTCTTGATTTTGATATGTACCACCCTTCTTTATGCACAAGCTGCTGTGTTGTTTACATCTTCCCGATTAAAGATTAGGTGTTTTGGAAAAGCCTAGAAGCTCGGTTATTGGCGATTAGCTAAAACTGCATCCCAGGTTAAGAGCATAGGATTTCAGGGAGAGTGCTCAAACTGTGCTTTTGTATTTCATACATTTAGGTTTGTCTAATCTTCTCAAACTTCTAGCATTTCTTGATAGTATAAACTCCATGAGACAGAAAAAATAATAATAAAACAGCCTGTCTGATTTAGAATCTTAAGGTGTACATAGATTCTGACCTGGAAACCCCTAAGGCACATGACTACATCCCGAGTTTGGTTTCTATTTGGCATGGTCTGCTATTCCATATATGATATATATCCAGTTTAAAAGCCCGAAAAAAAGAGAGAGAACAGTCTGAAGCCAGAAATCCAAGTTAGCCTTGAATTCCCTTTGCTTAATAAATTGTTTGACGCTTTATTATGTTATATATGTGTGCAAAAGATATAATGTCTATATTTGTAGATTATGCTGCCTTTTTATCACGGAGGACGATTCAGCATGTTATCGTTCGACATGAAGGACAGGGTTATCTCCGTTATTGATCCAACACCTCTACCTGGATGGGTTCCAACGGATAAACCATCCAGTTACTACCTTGATAGAATACAAAAAATTGGTATAATATTCGATCGTGCTATAAGGATAGTAAATCCCTCATGGAACGACGATATCTATGATTGACGTATTGTAGCTCCAAAGTCTGTTCCAAAAACATAGACCGGTAAGTTATTTACGCATGATTAGTTTTTTTTAAAAAGACAGCTGGGCTGTGGTTTATATTAGATCGAAGAAAATTAGAGGATTACATGGCGCAGGATATTGCACCAGAGGGGGTGAAGAAGAAAAAAAAGGAGAAAAAAAGGAGAAGAAAATCAACGTTGTGGGTCCAGCAGGCTTTTCAGGTGAGCCGCACCCACAACAGTCCAGGTTGCCACCTCGTCTTTGACGGATTGAAAGATATCGTCGTTGGCTTTGCATTCATTCCGAAAAACTCTGCTATTACATTCTTTCCACCACTGCCAACAAGTTAGGATGATCAGAGATGCCAGGCCTTTGCGAAGACTTGCACGACAGCTTATGCGATGTAGGCCCCAGTCTTGGAAAGAGTCAGTTTGTTCCCAATTGTCCGGGAGGAAGGATGGCAGCCGTACCCATCCAGCAACAGCATTCCATAGTTGTCGAACTTGGGGACACTATATGAACAGGTGATGCAGTAAATAGTTAAATTTTTGTGTACTTACATGTAGCAATTAAATGTTGTGCAGGAACTTGACAGGTTATTTTGTCATGAACTTCATGCACATCTGGAATGATCAACAGTTTAATGCACGGATCTGCATGGTCGGCACTCTCTATTTTATTAATCACTTTTTATAAGGTTGTAAAGTAGGTCTATATTGATGATGCTCTACAACGTACTTACAGGGTTCACCTATCCTCAGGAAGTGTTTCTTAATTGAAATACTAAAATACAAGTGGAATGAGTGCGCAGAAAACATCCCTCAAGACATAAGAACAAGTCTTAAGAGCATACGGGAAACGTTTAGCGAAAAATATTATTGAGTGTTATATCTTCATTTTTGTACTCGCATACGGGCACTGTGATTATTTATTATTAAGTGTTATATTCATACTTATCTTCTCATTTAATTGATAAGCGGGTGTACTGCCGTCGTAGCGTTAGCACGGGCACTATACTAGTTGCTTTTAAGAGTTACAGTTTGCAAGCTGCATGCTTGCCATTGTTGAGATTTGAGATCTGCAAATGAGCTTAGCTCTCAGTCCCACTCACCTTCTCGTTGTAGCCCAACTAGTGAAGCACTAGATCAGTGGCTGCTCAGCTGGCTGTAGATAACTAGGAGCTTGGGAATATATCGATCTCAGTTTCAAGTTAAAAACATTGTTTGAATTGATGTCACCTGAGCCGACCATGAAGGAGCCTTAGGCTTATCTTCGTCACTTGAGTTTCACATTGCTCGGTCATTCTTCTTCCTCCTCCAAGTGCTCAACATTCGCAGTTTGTCATAATGATGTACTCGAGAAAACAAGGAACAACACAAAATGATGGTTTTCCAAGCCGATGAGATCAAAACAACTACTCAAGGCCCGGTTTGCATGGGCTAGCACGGGGCCACCCGTTCAAAATGGGCTAACGTGTTGTTTCCTGGCCAGCCATTAGCAAGTGATGCATTCACAAATCGCCAATCTCTATCGTCCAACTTTGATGCTTTAGGTAGGGGTGGACATTTATAAACCGAAACCGAAAAATCAAACCGAATCGAATTAACCAATTATTTTGTTTTTTTTTGTTTTCGGTTCGATTTTTATTTTAGTGCTATTCGGTTTTCGGATACCGGTTCGGTTTTTAACTCTGAAAAACCGAATAACTGATCAAAACTGAACTGAGCAGCGAGCTCAATCGGCCACCTCTTCCCCCAACCGCCCACCTCTTCTTCCGCTCTTCGACCCTAGTTACCTTCTGTCCCCCGTTTCGCTTGGTGACTCGCTCACTCCCACCTCGTGCTCCTCAGTCTCGCCAGCGAGAGCTACTCCTCCTCCCATCCTCCGTTGCCCCTGACCCTCGTCGGCGAGAGCCACCTGCCCACCTCCTCCTCCTATCCTCCAATCCATCGCCACCTCGCCAGATCCATTGCCAGATGGCCCAGATCTGATCAGCTTCCTCGCCACCTCGCCAGATCTGTCACCACCTACCCTCAATCACCGACAATGCATGGGGGATGGAGAAGCCGCGGAGGGAAGAGGCGGCGCGAGGGGTCCAGGGTGGGGCTTGGGCTTCCTCCTTCCTCATCTCCCTCTCCTTCTGGTGCTTGGTCAAGATAGAAGCGGCGTTGCGAGCCTGCGGCGGCTCAGCCCCACCACCCTCGAGCCATCGGCGGCTCGGCGCGTCGCCGTCCTCCCATCTCCCATTCTCCCAAGGATCTGAGCTGTCACCAACTCACCGTCCTCCCATCCCCTAAAGCCCGAGCTGTAAGTAGTTTTTCCCAGATCCAAATGACCAAATCTCATTCATTTGTATCATTGTGTGCAAGATTGATCGATAGTGTTTTGCACTTTTGCTAACTACTGCGTACTAGTTAGTGGAAGAAAACCTAGCAATGTTTTTCAGTTCTTGCTTCTCATGTGCTTTTAGTTATCCCGTCACATGATTGAAAACACTCTGAAGTTCAAATAGTGCATATTCAAATGAACTGGCGTTTGTCCTGGTTCTGTGAACTTCCTACCCTGACCCTATTCTATTTCTTGTTTTTTTTCCTTTGGAATGACTTACTATTGTACACACTCTAATTTGTGAAATTATACACTGGTGAATATTATTAATTTGTTTTGTGCCTCCAAACCCATAATATATCTGTAATGCGCTTGTTGTATAAGCTGCTACCTAGAAGTGGAACTTGTATCAATTGCTTATGGGTTTCAAAGTATCTTGTATTCTTTTATGCAAATAGGTTACAACAGCTTTAGTTTCCGGTGCATGTGGCGAGTACGTGGCGTCAACTATGTATCAACAAGATAAATCTTTCTACGTCTTAGCGTCTGGCAATACCTGACGACGTTGGCGTCTAGTGACTCGGTTCGGTTTTTAGATTAGTTCGGTTTCGGTTCGGTTTTCAAAATCCAAAAACTGAAAAAATCGAACCAAAAAAATTGAATTAACCAATTGCCCACCCCTGGCTTTGGGGCCAAGTGTTGTGGAACTTCAAGAATTTTTAAAAAATAATACACTGTTTAAATAATTTTACAAAAATAATACATCTAAAAAATTACAAAAATACACCTGACGACAGATAAACAATAGCCAATTGTACTATTCATCTATTGTCATTTCAACTAGCATACTTACCCGCGCAACTGCGCGTCTAGATATTATGATATAATTGTCTTTAATGTACAACTCTAATTTCAATGATTGAAATACAATTGTATTTGTTATGTAACTCTATTTATATATGATATATAACTCTACTTCCATTGATTGAAAAACAATTGTATTTGTTATATATGATTAATCTGCACCGTTATAATCTGGCCCTACCAAAATAAGTGGTAGAGATCATTATCTTTTTCTTTAGATTAATGTGAGAATTTCTAGAATTTAGGATTATTGTGGGATTTTTTTGCCCATAAAAGAAAGGAGGTGCCTTAAATATCACCGATTGTATTTTATATATAGATTGGCTACAGATAAATAGTCGCCAAATAGATTGGCGATAGATATTTAGTCGCGGATTCGTTTAGCCGACGATAAGGCTTCTATCACCATTTCAATTGGCGATAGAGGTATATTTTTATATTTTTTAGTATATTATTTTTGTAAAATTATTTACACAGTATATTATTTTTAAAAAAAATTCGGAACTTCGATGCCTAAGGGACAAACGTCCAACATTTCCCGGCTGGGCGTGTTAGCAATCTCTCAAAACCGCATTACCTAAACCCAGTACACAAATTCATCGTCTGCCCAGGCACGGCCAGAAGAAGAACTATCATCAGAGATTCAGAGGAAGAAACTAAGCAAGCTTCTCTTTCTGTTAGCTGCACAACCTCCATTGATGAAGACTAAGGGACTATTTGTTTCAGTTTTGAATTATCTAAAAGTTGATTCTGGATTGTGATTGTAGAGAAGCTGATTCTAACCTAGAATCCAAAAGCACATATGAAGTGGATTGTGGATTCTAGTGTATATTGGTGGGTTGGATTGTGAGAATCGGATTCTAGAATCAGTCTGTTTGTTTCTAATTCTACTTTTGAGGCCAGAATCCAGAATCAAAAACTAAAACAAACAGGCTTTAAACAGTAAAACTACATACAGCTTGCAGGCCAACCATGGCTTTCCCAAAGCTATTCAACAGCTCGACTTTTAAGCGGTTTCTAACCGAAGTCGTATATAATTAACAAAAGATAAAAGCTAAAAGTTAGGCTAGGTCTGTTTTTTTACAGTTTATTTTTAGAAAAATTAACTATTTATCAAACGGTCTCTAATAAAAAGCTACTGTTACTTTTTCAACCCTAAAATCCGATTTTCAAAAAAGTTACAGCTTGCTTCCCCGAACAGGCCCTATAGCTGCTGACACAGTGTCACAGTTACTTGTGCTGGTGCTGTTTCGCTGCCAGCTTACTGCCTTAATTGGTTGGAGCGTCTCACTTCATTTCCTAGGGTTTCTCGCTCGAACATTAGGAGTTTTTAGGACTAGTTTGGTCTGGTCGATGCTATTTAGAGTTTCCAGTTAGTAATAAGATGGTGTTTTTCCTAGTCTTTAATTAAAGAGAGAAAAAATCTGCGCAGGCCTGAGTGATGTCTTCTCTACGTCATGGAGAGCATGAGCATTTAGGAATCCACGCTTTTCGAAAGTGACAAATCACTCTCTGTAGCTCGTAAAAATAGAGCATTTCGGTCGCTCTGTCAAGTAAATTCCATAGAGAAATGAGGTAGCATATCGTTAGCAAAATTAAAATTGCAATGTTCTTGTAGGATAAATCTTCTTTCAATTGATTTTACGGCTTTCTTAAGTCCCTAATTAATTCTTGCACAGTGAGGGGAAAGTCAAATGGCGTTTGTGCTGGAGCAACAAAATCTGTTATATAATGGAAATAGGGTTAATTGGAGGCACCATGTTCATTTCCCACTTTAACCAGAGAATGAGAAAGATCAATTGGATATAGGAATTCGAGTTTTATAACTAACATAACTCTATTTCTAAATACAGAGACATGGACATATTGTAGCATCTAGCCGCTTAATTGTGTGTTGTTATAGTTTTTTTAAGATGATGGAACATTATATCTTTCGGCCTCTGCATAATAAAATGCACACAGTCATCCATTTATTACAACGTTACAATAGAAAAGTTGTCAAAACAGAATCACTAATCATGAAAGTTGCAACAAGCCATTACAAACATGAAACATAAAGTATCAGTCTGCACACGATTTGTTCCTAAATCGCCATCCATAGGTGATGAAGAAATCTCTAACAACGATCTCCAGCTGTCTGCATGCTGATAACACCACATCCCGATCCTCCTGAAGCTCAGCACATACCACGATTGCAACCAGTTGGTACAAATATAGATAACCTACAATGAACTAGTATTTCTCCTATTAAAAATCACATTGTTTCGATATAGTCAAATTGACTAAGATAAAGCGGCAACCTCCGCCAAAATGTGAGTCCGTAATTCTTTTTCAAACCCGAATAACCAGTTTCCAAATATATTAGTCATGCTACTATGAGGTGACAAACTAGAAGTTGCTTGTATAACGTACCATGCAAAAATTACAAGTGAAAAATTAGTTATATGTATGTGAAAAAAAAGATATGTTGAAACTTAAGTAGAGCTTCTATGGAATTGAACTAGAAATTAGGAAATCTTGTTCCATCCCTTATTACAATGTTTGTTTGGTCTATTAGGAGAAATTAAATGTCCCCATGCTATTGATAAAGAAGAAGCTTTACGTAAAATTTCAATAGAAAGGAGTTACCAATACATTTAACGACATTCAAATGCTACAATTAAACAATAGTCGTACAAAATACTTGAATATATTAAGTTTCGTTCTCCTTTCATCAATCATTACCCTCCAAATAAATCTAGCGTAAGAACACATTAGAATTGCATGATGCCTAACTAAGGCATCTCCTCTTAATATAAATTGTATAAATCTTAAGGTAAGTAAAAGAGTAAGTAATTACTATCTACCTTTCATTTATGCTTTAATACATATACAATTTTTTTTTAAAAAAATGCACAGAAGCATCTCTCTGCCTAATTTACACGCTAGAAAATACCCAATATATCATCCTTTGTCTTATTTCTCTACTATATTCTCTAGCTTGACAAAAAGGTTGATCCAAGAAATGAGCCTCTGTATGGCCTACGTGTAACGTCATGCCGCCCATCAGAATTAACCCTCTCCCTTGAGGTTTTCTTCCCTACACAGCAATCACCCTGAAAATGAAGTTAATTTGGTTCTTCTCACAAATCATCCGTTCCAGTTTATGACCTGCCTTCTGAAGAATGAGCAAATTTCTAGCTCTTTAAGAAAAATTTAGATCTGCTATAAATATCAAAGATTCAAAGTGCTTGTTTAAATGGATCCTTTTTTTTGCATCACTGAAGGTTGATGTTCCAAGTGGCACAAGCTGCACGCTCGGAAGGGGGGGGGGGGGGGCGGGGGCGGGGCGAGAAGCACGGTGACCAGGTCAATCTCGTTGTCGATGATGTCCTCACTGCCGGATCTGAGAGGGCGAGCTGAAGAAGCGAGGAGGAGGCTCGTGGAGGACTCCGGAAGGACGAAACCCACGAGATGCAAAGATCCATCGCACGGCCCCGCAAGAGCCGATCTCGGCCGTAGGAGCTCGATCGGACGGCTCAGACGAGCGGAGATGATGTGGCCCGGCTGGGGCTGCGGGGATTCCACCCGCTATATGATAGTTAATATTAGTATTGTTGTGTGTTTCTGCTTTTTATTATCTGAACTTGCACTAACAGTGACAAATGCCGTACAATTTCAGCAAAAGATTCCAACTGATGGCCTGGTCTGGAGGAGATTCCAAAGGCCCAACTGAAAGATACTCATGCTGGCGTTTTCTTCTCACCATCACTTTACTAGTTACTGCCATTCTAATACTATATTGTCCCCTTAATTGTCACAGATTCACGGCAAACAATTTGCTATGATGGGAGCATACGCATGACGACTAAACGCCGTTGAAGATGCTTCGGAGCTTCTCATGGAGAGGAGCCGTGCGGCGGCCGGTGCCGGCAAAGGAGAGGGCCAATCGGCTTTGAGGGGAAGTTCTTTTTCGCTTAGCTCGGGCGCGCAGTAATTAAATATTGACAGTAGTTTATGATTGTAAAACATCGCATCAATTTCCCGCATATGCCTAGGAATACACTGGCCGGGTATGTCTTTCAATAGACCGACAGTTCTTGAATCCTACAGAAAACAAAAACTGTCATTGGAGTTGAATTGACCTGATGAAAAAGATGTGTCAGATTTTGAGCAATCGCAGGCCTCCCAAGTACGGCATGTACATCATGGGAGAAGATTGAATGAGCAAAAAAAATGATATTATAAGAGGTTTGGTGGAACGTATACTCCGTTCAAGCCAAACTTCCACAAAAAAATATTATTAGAACCAGAGGGAAACCCCGGTTTCGTTTTTCATTCAAGGTGAAACACAACATAAATAAAATATGCGGCATTCACAAGGCAAATGTTAAATTAGTCGTCTACTTTAAAAATAAGAAGAAACTAAAAAAGATGGGGCGAATAAGAAAAATACGAGAATAGAAGTGTAGAACTGTTGATGATAAAAGCAAAGAAAATATACTAATTTTCTTTTATTGCACTTGTACCTTATTTTTTAGAGTGATGGATAAGAAAACCGAGGGCAATTCTCTGTGGTGAATCACCAAAGTGTGATGTTAGCGGATATGCCTGGGAATAAACTCTAGATAGAGAGCACACAGTAGGCACCTAACATTTCAATGGACATCTTTACGTGACAGAGAATATTTATGCACGGGAAAAATAAGAGAACTTGTCTAATACCTCAGTCCGTTAATATGAAGGTCAATATAGTCCATGTAGAGCGGTGATGTGATTAGTCTTACGTTACTTGTCTAAAGCAAGTTAAGGTAGTATATAATATCTCTTGGATTCAAACTTAGCATCTCTGGGTTAACTTTTTTACATGAAATGAGGATGAAGTGTAAAGTGGGTACTATGTGTACGCAGCTCCACGCCATGGATGGGCTAGGCATTGAGCTAATTTTAGACCAGGGTATTATAGATAGTATCAGATAATTAACCTCCACTGCATAGGCATATGTAGGATATGGGCGTGGGCATATGGTGCATGATATGTGTGGGTCCAGAGTGGATACACGGCATTGGACACGGACGTGTACCGAGGGGTAGTTCTGGGTTTCTGCCGCGTATGTCATGTGTTGTCGAGGGCGTAAGTCCTTAAGGAGGGGTGATGTAATACCCTGGTCCATTAGTGTGAAGTCTCATGTAGCCTATGTGGAGCGGTGGTATGATTAGTCTTATATTGTTTGTCTAAAGTAAGATGTAGTAGTATATAATATCCGTTGGGTTCAAACTTAGCATCTCTGGATTAACCTTTTTACACAAAACGAGTACGAAAGTGTAAACTAAGTGCTATTTGTGCGCGGGTCCACCCATGCGGGTCCGTACCATGGGTGAGCTAGGTGTTGAGCGGATTTTGGACCAAGGTGTTACAGATGGTATCATAGAATCAAACTTCGCTGCACGGGCGTGTATAGGATATGGGCACAGGCATATGGCGCATAATACGTGTGGTCCAAAGTGAATACACGGTATGACATATGCACTGGCATTGAACATATGAACGTGTATTCAGGGGTGGTTCTGAGTATCTGCCACATATGCGGTGAGTTGTCGAGGGTGTAAGTCCTTAAGTAGGGGTGAGTGTAATACTCCGGCCCGTTAGTGTGAAGACCCGTGTGGCCCATGTGAAATGATGGTGAGATTAACATATAATGACTGTTGGGTCCAAACGTAGCACCTTTAGGCTAACTCTTTTATACAGAGTGAAGACAAAAATATAAATGAGATGCTATGAGTGTGCAGATCCGCCCTATAGGTGGGCTAGACATCGAGCGACTCTTGGACCAAGAGTGTGACAACTAGTCATGCCAAAAGAACGTTCCAACTATGCATTTTGCTTTAAGAGCTCAATTTTGATATATTCTAAAGCCCTACAAAAAAATTGCATTCGCGAATTAAAAAATCTTAAAAAGTAGTGTTGTGATTTAAACGAGAACTCCTGAAGGAGCAATGGACAAGTTTTTCAAGTAAGCTAGTTAGAAATTGAAATCTTGAGACAATACAAAATTAGGTAAAATCTTTTAATGTGAGGAAGAAGGTCAAAGGAGATGGTCTGTGATCATTCTTACATAATGAAAATTTAGCGTGACAATGATAACTCCTCACGGATAAAAAAGAAATTGTAAACGCTAACAAAAATAAGAACAAATCATACGGTTTGATTCAAAATATATCACTATATATGCGTGTATTATCCATATATCTTTATCCGTTTTCGATCCGAATTCGTCATGTATCCATCTCGTGCCCGTATTCCGAATAACCCGAATTCGTATCCGTATCTGGCTAACCTGTATCCTGTTCCGAATCCAAGAAAAAAATGGCTTAGGATACGAGAAGAGCAATATCCACCCATACCCGACTCGTTTTCACCCCTAACTACAAGCTTGCAATATATTAATACTACTCTTCCTTTTCTTGGAACTAATGTTGTAAGCCCAAATTAAATCATGGTACTCTCTTCAATCACAAAAGAATATCGTGTTACGGTATATTCAATCAAACTTTCTAAACTTTGGTTATCAATATCTTTTTAAATATTTAGATTGAATACATAAAAATAGCAAGTATATATTTGTCTTGAAAAGAAATTTCCTAAAAGTATAATTTTGTTAGGTTTTATAAATCTATAACAATATAAATTAGTGGTCAAAGGTGTGTTTTAGGACGTAAATGTCTAAAATGATATTTGTTTTTGTGATTGAAGGGAGTATATAATTAGATTCAAAGCGGTAAATACACACTAGCAGTATAACTCCATGAAGATCTCTTGGAGCCGTCCCTTTCTATCATTTTCCCCGTAAAAAGCCTCGCCCAGGATGCAAAAAAGAAGCTGCCACTTGTTGCAAGCCCCCAAGGGCTTAATTATGCCACCAGCTGCCTTTTCTTCTCGCCACGCTCTCCAAACTGCTACACCTATTAAATATCATGGACACACGACATGTCATGGAACGACAAAAAAAAAGCAGCTATTATATATTCATTAACACATAGTAAATTCATAAGGTCAAGAATTTTAAAGACCTACTCTCAAAAAAATTAAAGATTCTATGTAAGCATTTCTTTTTGAAGTACTCAAAGTTATTGTTTAAAATGAAAGGATATATGAAAATGATAATAGTGAATTTTTCATGAAAAATGCTTTCGTAATATCGCACTTTCCTATTTATATATATACACACATATACGTATAGTAAGAAAATTTAGTGGTCAAAGTAGTATCTTGTTGACTTTAAAAAAATAAAAAATTTCATGCTTTTGTAACCGGAGAGGGTAAATGTTGTATCCACATGTTGTGTCGCCCTTCATAATTGAAGTGAATCAGATGCCCAAGAGGGAGGTTGAATTAGGATTCTTATAGCAACACAAGCTTGGTTAAAAATTTAAACTTTAATTGCCCATCTAAAGTGACTATTTCTAGTGGGGTTTTCGAATCCAGTTCCAACTCAACACAATTTTAGTGAGTTAAGAATTGAAATGCAAAAAAAAAGTAAATGTGAAAATATAAAAGACAAAGAACACAATCGATTTTTACTAAGATCTCAGAGATTTGGCGATCTCCTGTGCTCATTGTTGTAGCACTCTCGCAAGAGTGCAGCTTCGACTTGAAGCTGTGTAAAGAATGAAGCCATCTACTCGTAGTAGTCTTTCTCTACTCCGTATAGGTGGAACCCAAACATTCATAAGCCTCTTGGTGCCTTCCAGAAATGCCTCCAAGAAAGATCACCAGCCAAACGACTCCAAGTCGTCTAAGAGTCACCGACCTTTGAGCAATAAGCAAAAAACCCTCACTTGAATCTAGCAAGGTCAAACAACTAGGAGTGATGCACAATCTAGGTATATTTACTCTCTCATGCACTCAAACTTCAAAGTACCCTAAAACTCCTCGATAGGATGAACACAGAGATGGAGTATATTTATAGCTCATATCCCTAGAAACTAGCTGGTAGATACATATATTTCAATATCTCTTTGAGTCGGATTATCCGACCTACTCGGATAATCCGACATAAATGTTTCTAATGTTAAAAAATATAGCGGTTACAAAAACTCAAATCATCCATCTCCACTTGGATCATCTGACCAACTCGGATCATCTGGGCTAGTGCAAAAACTCGAGAGCACCTTCTTTATCAAATTGATCCGGGTTATATTCCGACCCACTCGGATCATCCGACTTACATGAAGATCAACTCAGACCAAGTCTCTATTAATTGAACGAACCCATAGCTCGACCCACTTGGACTATCTAGGTCCCTTCAAGTACTTCAAATTAGAATTGATCAGACCTGATCAGACTCCAATTGAGACTTCAACACATACCCTCTATAAAATTGATCTAACCCATGCTTTGGATCACTTAGATCATCAAACTCCCATTGAAATATGTTCGACACGCTCTCTGTTCGGTTGAATTGATCCAATTGATTATCCGATTTAGCTTTGATTTTTCTGACCAAGTTTTAAAACTTCACACACAATCCAAATTCTGCATCCTCATTTGGTTTCTTAGCTTCCTCTGAGTAGATATGAGCTAAAAAGGTCTAGTGGGTATCACAACTAGCTATCTAACCTCACCAAGCTCAAACTAATAATCTTGAACCCCCCTTAACAGTACAACCAAAACAAAAAAGAAACTTATCATTAAAATTATCCAAACTCGACTCATTGGATCATTTCTACTCACAAGGTTCTTGATCTTCATTCTTTACCATCGATTATAACTCTTGAGGATCCACGAATACCCATAACTTTCTATATGCTAATGTCAAGCACTAACTCATCTTAAAACCTTAAAACATAGTTAGTCCTGACAATCAAATGTCACTAATCACCAAAACACTTAAAGATATGAAATTAGAGGCCTAGATGCATACAATAATGAACTGTAATATAGTAGATAGCACATAAACTCTTTGAGGATAAAAAGAAAAATTAATTATGAAGAATGTTTTAAGTTGTTAGCATTAATGTATGAAATGATTTTGTGGATGTGTGGTACGTAAAACTCATCGTGCAAAGCCCCGTGTTATCGATACCATTTACCTTTTTCCCTCCACCACCTCTACTAAACAAAACTTTCCATTAATTAGCTTGAATGTAAATGCATAAACCTATATAAACACAAACAACTTGTAAAATACCATGAGCCATCTCTATAAATCTATATAAATACAACCAGTGAAACAACATGTGAAATGCACAAATCTATATAAATACAAACAACCTACAAAACAATCCTAAGAAAAAATCATATAAATTCTCTCGTTAATTGAGAGAATTTACATTCTATAAGACCTAGATTTCTTGCCAGGTTGCTTCAGTAGTATTACCTTTTATACCATAGGCAATCTACAACTTACCTGAGGGGGTCCATCGGAGTTGGCAAGGAGATGGGAAACTATGTGTAGGCCCAAAGATTTTGGAGGAATAGGTTTCATGGATTGCAGAAAAATGAACATTTGTTTGCTCAGTAAGTGGATTTTCAAACCGGAGAGTGGGGAACCCTACCCTTGTTTTATAAAATAGGTACGACTAGCTAGAGGTTATCCTCGAACTAAAAAAAAAATCTAAGGACACTCTCCTAGTATGCCCTTCTCCATCCATCTCTAATCTTCCCCATCCATCTTCACTACTCACTTCCCTCACCTCCTTTCTTCCTCTCTTAACACAAAAATTTCAAATCAGGAAATTTTCATTTTGAAAAGTTTAAACATGAATTTTCAACTGACAAAATTTTTCAAAAAATTCAACTCAACTCAAACAAATTCAATTAAAAAATTTAATTAGGCAAAATTTCAAATCGGAAATTTTGAATCGCTTAAAAATCACGAAATTTTAATTTGGGAACTTTCAACTCAAAAAATTTCAACTGGAAAAAATTTCCAACTTAGTAAAATCCAAATCAAGAAGTTTCAACTAGGAAAATTTTCACACAGGAAATTTCAAATCAGACAAATTTCGGAAAGGGAAATTTAAAAAACTGTCAGTTCAAAAATCTTTGATTCAAAACTCTTTCGGTTGCAAAACTTTCTATTCAAAAAAATTTGGTTTGAAACTCGATTTGGACAAACTTTCAGTTTGAAAATTTCGACTCAAGAAACTTTTGGTTTGAAAAGTTTTGACTTAAGAAACTCTCGGTTTGAAAATATTCAATTAAAAAACTTTCAAAAATGGTTTAAAATTACTTCTTATTCAAAAAATTGGGGGGATGTGAAAACAAAAGCTTTTTTGAGAAGCGAACGAGGGGATGAATAAGATGCTGACAAGTGTTGCGATGAGAGAGCCTTTGCGGGAGAAAAAAATGGGGAAGGAATGAGGTGCCGTCTCATGTCACTCAAATTAGCAATGTGAAAGGACGAGGATGCCGACCAGAGAGGGGGGGGGTGAATAGGTGGTTTTAAAAATTCTTAGTTATACTGATCACCTTAGACAAAACCTAAATTATATACAGAAGTGTAAATCTAAGGTTTGGACAATTAAAGCCTAAATCCTTTAGGCTCACTATGTGCACCAACAATCTAAGTTTCTAACAATGATTTGCAATCCTAAGAGACAAGCAATCAACTTAATTCTATGAATATAAATTGCAATAATATAAATGAGGAATAGAAGGCAAAACACAAGGAGACACAAAAAAATTTACCGTGGTGTTTGGAGACTTGTCGCTCTCCCCTAATCCACATTGAGGTAAGCCCAAACGAATTGGATTGGCTCCACGAATTAAGCCCACACCTCGAATCCACTAGTGGTGGCTCTTTCCCCCTCCGGGTAGGCGTGTTTTGACCTTCACAATTTGCCCGGTTTTCTCACAACCTTCTTGAGAAGATCACCTCGCACAACGCCTCCAATACCGTCTAGGTGTCGGCAAAAACCAAGAGTAACAAATCAAGCTTCTAGCTTGATCCTCACCAAGTGCAACACATGCACAATGATGATCATCAAGTGCAACACATGCACACGGCTCCTTTGCAAGTGCAACACATGCACAATGATCTCTCAATCCTTTTCTAAATGCAACACATGCAAATAGAAACACTCTCCTTGCTCACACATTGCAACACATGTACATTTGTGAGGAGAGGCTCACTCTAGCTCAAGAATACAAATGAGAGAGTGCAACACATGCACAACTCTATCAAAATTAGCAACAACACCAACAACAACCCTCAAATGCCAGCCCAAGGCATCTTTTTATAGCCTCCAAAGAAAGCTAGCCGTCTGAGGGCAAAACTGGTAGAAATCAGTAAATCCGATACTATCGCCCATGTAGAGCCAGTAGTACCAGCCTGCGGGCCAACGGCCAAATTTGAGCATCAAATGCATAGAGGACTAGCCGTTGCTACAATACCCCAGTACTACCGCCCATGTAGGAGCGGTACTACAGTACCGGCCTCTACCTGCTGTACTACCGGCTAGAGAAAAACACCGAGCAACAAATGATCTGGAAAATAGCTACCGGCCTCAGGAGCGGTACTACCGGACCTTTGGTAGTACCAGACCCAAGTAGCGGTAGTACTGACCTTAGAAAACTTTGAGAAAATCCACCTTTAGAAAATAACTACCATCTTTGAGGGGAGGTAGTACCGACCGAGCGGTACTACCGGCCTCAAGGGACAGTACTATCGAATCTACGGTAGTACCGGTCACACCACGGCGGTAGTGTCGACTTTTTTCAGACAAATCCAGATTTCACATAGAAATATTTTCTTTTTAAATCAAGAACCACTTTTTGAGTCATGTGGTGATCAACACGTGATCACACCAATTTAATGCATGAACACCAATATTTTGCAAAACACATTTGAAAATATAAATTATGCAAATAAGAGCACTTAATAATTAAAAAGATCAATTTTTGAGCCAAGTGATGAACAACACATGATCACAATGGTTTGCAAAACACATTTGCAAACCCTAGTCACTTGCAACGCAAGAATTGCATAATTATCAACTTGTTTGCAAAACACATTTGCAAATGACAAATCCATGCAAATCAATGCACAAAGAACATGCATGAACTCAAGCATAGTCATGTGATGATCAACACATGATCTATAACAATTCACAAAACACATTTGTAAATTCTAGTCACATGCTAATAAGAGTTCTTGCATGAACTTCAACATTTTTGCAAAACACATTTACACATACCATTATGCAACAAAGAACAATCAAGATCACATCTTTGAGCCATATGATGATCAAACACATGATCTTTAGCCGTTTGCAAAACACATTTGAAAACTCTACTCGCATGCTCTAAAGATAGATGATCTTGAGCTCAAATTGCAAAACACATTTGCAAATCAACATCAAGTATTAGCTACAACTATTTGTAAAACACATTCACAAATACTTAGCTCCATGCAAAGAATCAAGTCAATAAGATAGCAAGCATGAGCTACGATTATTTGCAAAACACATTCGCAAATAATTGCTCCATGCAAAAACCAAATCAAGAGGTGAGCTAGAGCAAATGGGATTGAGCCATTAACACATGATGAGACTCAAACTATAAGACTCGACCCTTCTTAATAGTATAACAATCTATACTAGCAACTCGGTCTCCTAACAAAACACTGAGACCGATAAAAGACTAGGAACACATTCTTAGCCCTATGCTAGTTATACCTTTGCCTCGCGTAACCACTTAGAGCTTTTACTTGATGAAACTCATCTTTTCTTCAAGTGTGGGTCTTCGTCTTGTTCATCAACACATGATGAACTCCTTTCTCTTCACTTCGGGATCTTCCTTGATTCTCATCAACACATCATGGCATCCTTCTTCCCGAATCTTGATTTGATGACCATTAACACATAATATCATCCAAAGTCTTCATATTTGGACTTAACCTATTTCACTACTCATTGAAAAAGTTAATCTAACATACACAGTTTTCCCAATCATCAATGCACTCCATTAACACATAATGGATGCCCCAATATCCTTTGATCTACTCCTTTGATGATTGACCACAACCCAAATCAATTGAATGAAATTTTATATTTGTTTTGAGTATATTAGTGCTACTAAAGTTTCATATACTCAAGCACTTTCGATTGTCCTTAATCAACAAAGCACACCATCAAACATGATGGAGAGTCTAGATCTATTGATCTAGTTCTTTGATGATTGAACGATAACTAAACATAATTTAAATTGAATTTAAATTGTTATGAGTATATTTCAACTACACAAGCTTTATATACTAAATTTGATGGGTTTCAAAGTAATGATCCAATTGATATGGAATGATGGAAATGGATCAATAATATTAAGACCATCAAATACAGAATAAACTCCATTAAATATGTGCATATATATAATTGAACTTGAATCAAAATACACATATTCAATTTCAGATTTGTTTAGAGTTTATCCTATATTGACATGAGTATACTACAACTACACAAGTTTTATATACTTAAGGATTTGTTTTAAAGTAAAGATCCTTAATTTATGTGGCAAGATGAAAGTGATCAATACTATTGAAACTTCAAGATAAAGTATGAACTCCCCCTAAATGTGTGCATTCATGTATATATGGAATTTGAAATAAAATGCACATCTTAAAGTTGAAACTATGGTGGAGTTCACCCTTTAACTTGAATCCAAAGTATGCATCTAGAATTAACAAAGTTGCATTTGATACATACCTTTGATAATTCCATCCTTTCATCCAAATGAGACTAGTAAGAGATAAACTCAATAATAATGTTAGTCTCACAATAATTAGATTTGTCATTAATTATTAATTAAGCATTAATCACCAAAACCAAATAGAGCTTGAACTTACACAATGACATTATAAAGCTTGTGGGAGACCTTTTTCCTATGTAGCCATGCGAGAACTCTTTCGACATCTTCAATGCACGTAACCTTCAAATGGTAGCTTCAACAGAGAAATACTAATATCACCTGACATTCAAAAACCTTAGGAAAGAATGTCTCCAGGCTAGGGTTTGAAAAATCGATAAAAATCGTTTGAAAATCGTGATTTTCGAGCGTATCGAGCCGGTTTGATATTTGGAACTGGTCGGTAAACCGGTCCAATTCAAATTCAAATACAAAAAATTTGATAAATTTGGAAAAATTTATTCAAATTTTTTGATAATTTTTGTGTGAGGTTCTAATCTAAGGCAATGCTAATGATGCTATAAAATTTTTAGATCATTATCAGTCCTGTGGATTTTTTTAAAAATTCTGACAGTGCTACTATCTTTGTATATACTCTTCTATTTTTGATTTTCTAGGGGCAATAAATGAAGTCTAATATTTTTGAAAATTTTACTACATGATCCTTAGGCACCTTTTATGATACCATTAAAATTTCAGAGCATGATCAAGCTTTTAAATTTTTATAAAATCTGAAAGTGTCTTTGTTCCTTTTCATTAATTTCTATTTTTGATTTTCTAGGGCAATAAAGTCTAATATTTATGTAAATTGTAATACATGATACTTGGGCACTTTTTATGATACTATTTAAATTTCAGAGTATGATAAAACTTGTAAATTTTTATAAAAATCTGACAGTGTCTCTGTTCCTTTGATGTAATTTCTATTTTTGATTTTCTAGGGGCACTAAATGAAGTCTAATATTTCTGTATATTTTAATACATGATCCTTCGGCACTGTTTATGATATAATTAAAATTTCAAAGCATGACCAAGCTTGTAAATTTTTATAAAAATCTGACAGTGTCTCTATTCCTTATTTAGAACCGTCTATGATATGAGCTTATCGCAGACGGTACCTCATATCATAGATGACTCTTTATTAGAACCGTCTGTAATATATTTTCATAGACCGGTTCTTGAGTGTGTCGAAAATTGAAGAAAATCGGTCGAAAATCGAACAAACCGGTCGGTTTTCGTTTTTTTCGCCGCTGTTTGACCGCTGAATTCAAATCATTTGGCTACGCAAACCGCTCGGTTTCTACCGATTTTTCAGTCGATTTTCGATGAAAATCAGTGCCGATCGGTAACCGATTCTTCACATCGATTCGGTACTGTAAACCCTGCTCGAGGCATCTCTCTTGCTCTTCCTTCTGCAGGGTTGGCCTTCGGTTTGCCTAAGTTAATCAAGGAACAGACCCCGGCTAGCTAACAGGCTGAGGCCTAACCCCTATTAGCATTCCCCTTGATTACACGCACAGCAGGTTGCCTAGCAGCATATGCCCCCCGAATACCTTCTTTCCTCGCCTGCTCCACCACCGAACTCCGCCACGCTCTCTTATATTAAGGTGCTCCTCACCGATATTACGGCCTCCTCATTCTCATTCGTCGTGCCCAGCCAGCCAGCTTAAGGCAGGACAAAGAGCAGTGGTAGCACGCGTGCATTAGGTGATCCGGCGAGTTTTAATTTCTCACCTAACTGAGAGAGTTGGCTTAGCTAGGACCAACTGATCGGGTAATCAAGGAGATCGATCATGAAGTTCGGTAAGCGGCTCAAGAAGCAGATCGAGGAGAGCCTGCCGGAGTGGCGGGGCCAGTTTCTCAACTACAAGGAGCTCAAGCGCCGCGTCAACGCCGTGTCGTCGCCGGCGCCTTCCCCGGCCGCCGCGGAGACCGAGTTCCTCGGCCTCCTCAACGCCGAGGTCGACAAGTTCAACGCCTTCTTCCTCGAGCAGGAGGAGGAGTTCATCATCAGGCAGAGAGTACGTAACGTGCTACTGATCTTCGATTCACAAGAGCCTCTAGTTCAGTGCAACCTTGCTCTTATTGTGTCAACCTATCATGATGTTTGTTGGTGCAGGAGCTGCAGGAGAGGATCCAGCGGGCCGCCGAGGCGAAGGAGGTGGCGCCGGAGGCCGAGCACGCAGCGGAGATCGCTCGCATACGGAGGGAGGTCGTCGACTTCCACGGCGAGATGGTGCTGCTCCTCAACTACAGCAGCATCAACTACACAGGTAGCTGGTAATTAGCCTAGGCCTCACCAAGAATCAAAAACGTTGTTGCTATGTGAAATGAATTGATCTGCAGGTCTGGCCAAGATCCTGAAGAAGTACGACAAGCGCACCGGCGGCGTGCTCCGGCTGCCGGTGATCGCCAACGTTCTGCAGCAGCCCTTCTTCACGACGGAGCTCATCTCCAAGCTCGTCAAGGACTGCGAGGCAATGATGGAGGCCGTCTTCCTCCTCCCCGTCCAGCAGCTGGAGGCCGCCGCCAGGGAGCCAGAGGCCCTCGGCTCCGCCGAGCAGAGCATCTTCCGCAACACCGTCGCCGCGCTGCTCACCATGCAGGAGGTGCGCAGCGGCAGCTCCACTTACGGCCACTTCTCCCTCCCGCCCATGACACCCCTGCCGGACTCCGACTGGCTGCTCCAGTCCTTCCAGCCGCCGTCTCCATTGATCCCCACACAGTGACACAACTATGAGAACACTACTAGCTATGCCATGCTACGGTATAGACGGCACATGCACCAAAACATTGTTTACTTAGAGATCGATCATCGTTTTGTCAGGAATGCTACAGTGTGCTGCTCCTGTAAAGAGCAGATGTATAATTGCCTGCTTGTAATAATTTTTTTTCTTTTCTGTGTATTTTTCTTGCTTAATTTAACGCTCCCCTAACTAGTAGGACTGAATAATGTAATTATCAAGTGAGATCAATGCACTTTTATTAAATCTTAACTGCGAGTTTAGTTGCAGAATTACATACGAGATTGAATTAGTGACATGTGGTTTCGTGCTAATTGGCACCTTGATACACAATTAGGATTCATTTCTTTAAAAATAAATAAATGGGACCGAGATTTTCAGGAACGAATGAGACATACATCTGATGTGGTTCTGAAAAAAGTTTCACTGTATTTGGTTTTGGGGAAAAGCAACAACGCATTATATTGGTTTTATGCAATAGGAGTAGTAATTTGGTATAGTCTAACCATTCTTTGATACCAGAGCAAGTACACCAACTTTAAAGGACCATATCTTTTTGTGTGCAGAACCATAATTTTAGAAGATAAAATTCAATTGTGTCTCCTGATGAGTCAAAAGCTAACAAGAA
The DNA here is from genome assembly GCA_036346275.1 of Otatea glauca. NCBI lineage: Eukaryota > Viridiplantae > Streptophyta > Magnoliopsida > Poales > Poaceae > Otatea > Otatea glauca. The sequence goes on along the minus strand of CM070722.1, from coordinate 28,531,735 downwards.
CAGGAAAAACACATGGAGGCGATGACAGGCATCATGACGACGAAATGCTGAACAGAATCATTGACGTGTACTGTCGAAGTGATTATACTATTTCAGATAAGTCAACTATCATTCAAAACTCTTTCAGCTCTGTAACTAATTCTTGATGAAAAATGCAACAGACAATTCAGCTGAGTTTATATGGCTGTGAAGAAAACTTTGTGCCAAATTGAAAGTACGTAAGATGATTCTTTCAACCGAACGAATATACAGAAGAACTGGTTTATATTTTTCAAGATGCCAGTAGTAATCATTCATAAGCATTCAAGACTTTTCAGGTACATATCAAAACTTTTTTTCACTTTCTTGTTTGGAAGATGACAAGAATATTCTTTCAGAAGGATAGCCTAGACGTGGACAGGCAGATGACTGGATGGGCAAGTTGCTGAACACCGGATATTCATTCCAAAATGACAAAATTATAACACCGAATTCAGAATTGAGTCCATAAGATCACATTGTGGAAAACGAGAAGGAAATGGAAAACTGGTGAGATTTTAATATGGAGAAAACGATTAATTGGTCTAAACAAATTTGGACGGAGCTGGTCGTTTGTTGATGAGTGAAACTTAGGGACCGGCAACATCAATTTCCAGATGATGGCTATCTGAATAGAGCTCTCCTTCACTCACTTCAATCTGAATTTTCCTTTTTTTATTTTTCATGCTTCAACATTTGAAGAGACAAGATATATTTCAGTAGCTTTCCCTAGATGATGCGTGCTCTTTTTTCAAGATAGATATTTGAGTTTACATTATTGTGTTAATTTTCAATTTTGTTTTGAGAATGTGTTAATTTTCAAGCTTGCAAGGTATATGTTGGTGGACAAGAAGACAGACAGCAACTTGTTTCTGAATGCCTATTTAATATAGTGAACTTAAGTTCTTATTTTCTGAACCTTTAATGATAATATCTTCAATATTTCCTGTGCCAAACAATGACCCATTCTCTGTAGATGGTCACAGAAGTCACATTCTATAATGTAAAATGTCGTATGCAACTACTAATCACGTTCCATCAGAAAGGCAGCACTTTAGTAATTCGATAATTAGCTTCACCAAATGAAAAGCAAGAAGTTTCAAAACCTGGCCATCAACAAGGACATGAGTCATAGCATATCCCTGTGTTTATTCCAAGATGCTAACCTTTTTGCTGCAAATCCTGCACCTAGACAATGTAAGAATGGGCGATCGTGGCATTACCTTAATACAAACGACTCCATCTTATCCTAATCTTGCTTTTGTGTAAAGCAGCAAATTGCATCGAACATATGCGGCTACGTATAGAAACAATTAATACTGATCCACTTGTTTACAAGGTGACCAATGCGCAAGGGGGCATTTGTGCAGCGGTGGTTTGGCAGGTCCAGTGACTCATTTAATCCAAACACTGTGCAGGAACCGAAAAGCTTATAGCGATTTCAAGCTGAACTTCCCCCGTGTACGAAGAGACTTGATTTAGCTCGAAGCTTTGTTCTTTTTGTAAAGATACAAAACTGTTACAAAATACACGGCAGAAATATAAGATCAAAGGAACGGAGACAGGGATTTTACATGGAAAAACCTTGCGGAAAAAAATCACAGGAGCACAAAGACAATATCACTGTATAAGAGGATGTTTACAATGAGCTCTTGTTTTTGCCCTAGAGGCTATAAGGATATATTTATAGTGATGCATAGTAGACTCTGTGTAAGAGTACGAAACGAATTCATATTACCCTCAATTTCAATAATATTTGAATACAATTATTCAGAGTTTCAGATCATTTGACTAGCAAACAACTGAATTCCTGAAGGACGTCGAAAACTCAAAATTAGGACTATTTAGGATGTGTTTTAGTATGAAGAACAACAAATTAAGAGCTTGGCTTTGGAAAAAAATCATAACCGTCAACGTGCTTTTGGTATGTGATTCTTAGTTGCTTTAATCCCATCTCCTTTTGGTTTAGTGTGCTAATTCCATTCTACAGCAGCAAAACATCTGTGCACTACTGTGCTGCTGACATCTGGGATGTACATGTCTCCTAAAGTAACCTGCTAACCTATAAGCTATGTTATTCCTGCTGCCACTTATCATGCGTGGTTTACCTAGCTAATGGATTACAAGACGTAAGCATCACAGAGTCCTGAATTCCTGATCATACACGGTACTTTGAGCTATTCTCTCTTATCTTGGGTGCCTCGTCGCCGCTGCACTTTTGGCAGGCGCAACAGAATCGGTTCCAACAACAGTTTCAGCGTCACGAGTCTTGTCTGCGTACGACAACGGGGCTCAGGCCTCATCAAGCAGGCAGAGTGATATTGACATCGTCTCCAGCATCATCGTCAGAGTGCGCAAACCTGATGAGATGCGTGCGTGCGACAAGTTAATTGTGACATGTTTAGTGAAATGAAATTCAGAAGATGTATTGAGCTGTGATTGCCCTGCTGATCGAAATCACAATGGCAGTCAGGTAGCCCCCAAAAAAAAGAAACCAAGCAGGTTGGCATTCGTGGGCCTATGGCTCCATCTACGGCCCGCTATCTTCCCCTCCTCCTCCCCGAGCGGCCGCCGTCCACCACTGATCCCTTCCCGGTACGCATATCGTTCTCTAGTTTCGCTTTGGAATTCGGCAGTCTGATTCGCGAGCCATCTGATACCTCCTGGTAGGTTTTTTCTGTACGATTGTCGAATGCCTCATGCTTGGATTTGTCCCGAAACCCATCACTTTTGCTAGTAATCTTGTTCGGACTGGTTTGAAAGCCGGATGTGATTTGTTTCTTGGTAGCACTTGTAATTGATGTGCCGACCAGGTTTTGCCATGCCTAGTTTTTAGATCTTCGGGTTTCTTGCTTGTTCTTGAGTTTTCTTTTTAGGCAAAATACCACCTCAAGTAAATTGTTCATGTTGTCTATCTTGTTGTTACAATATCCGTAGCTGGTCAAGAAGACCACCCATTAGGCTGTACCCGGCTTGTTCGTTACTTTATAGTGCTAGTTTGTGTAGATATCTATTGATAGCACAACTGCCTTCTTAATTGTTACTGATTAGATGGTTGCTGTGGTCAAATTTTGTGGTATTGTCTGTGACATGTTTAGTTGTCTCCCTTCTCTGCATCAACGATTCTTTCGTATTTCTTGCTAGTTATTCTCAATATTTTCTTTTCCATGCCTATAGATCACCTGATACCTTTTACTGAGGCGAGATGGCGGTTACTTTATCCAATGTCAACTCTGAGGCAGGCCTCCAAAATCTTGACGACTACCTCCTCACCCGCAGCTACATTAGCGGGTAAGTGATGCATCACACATGCTAGCTCCTTTACTAAATACCTGGTCATACTTGTCACATTGGGCTTACACTCTCAACCTTTTCTTCCTAGCTACCAAGCTTCAAAAGATGACATGGCTATGTACACTGCACTTTCATCTGCTCCCCCATCAAGCTATGTCAATGTCACAAGGTGGTTTGATCATTTCAGTGCTCTCCTGAGGTTCAGGTGCGTACTTGAGCTAACATTGATGTATACCATTCCGTTGCATTTGTAGTTATTATTTCATAAGAGCTAAGGGGGCTCTTTTCAATTTTCAATGGAGTCACTGCAGAGGGTGAAGGTGTCAAGGTTGAGTCATCTGCTTGTTTTGTGGCTTCAACTCCTAATGTTGCTGACCAAAAGGTTACGACCTGCTATTTATCCTATATTTTGGTGGTGAAGTTAATTGTTTTGAGTGTTAATGGGTCAAGGCTAAAACTTATGATCGATTAATGGATGCTGTCATGGTTGAAATACCATTCATAATCAATTTAATGTGGCATCTTTGTGCCATCATAGTTTCTATATTACAAGGCTATTCCTATGTTGGAAGTTGTAAAGCAGAAGCTGTAATTTCAGGCACCAGAAGCTGATGAAGATGATGTTGATCTATTCGGTGAGGAGACTGAAGAGGAGAAGAAAGCAGCAGAAGGACGTGCTGCAGCTGTCAAGGCTGCTGGCAAGAAGAAAGAAAGTATGTCTTTATTCGTCGGAGTTTCTTGCCCGGTGTTACAATTAAATTAGAGAGTGCCAAAGAGATAAAGAGAAACAAAAAAAAAAAAGAAGGGCACATGCCTGGTGTTCTGTAATCCCAAGATAGTGTTTTGAAAAGCTCACAAAGTGGGACAAAATCAACAAAAAATTGGTCAAGTTTGCACCTTAATTATATGTGAATTCTATTCTCATTCAGCTGCACATGTGCTCATTTAGCCCTAGTGTAAAAATGCTGAAGTTATGCTTTATGATCTAAAATCCATTGCTAACTTGGCCCTTACTTTATGTGGTGAATTTTAATATCAGAAAGCTGCATATGTGCTCGTTAGCCCCATAGTAAAATGTTGAAGTTATGTTATATGATCTGAAAAATCCATTGCTAACTTGGTCTTAAATTAGGTGGGAAGTCATCAGTTCTGCTAGATGTGAAGCCATGGGATGATGAAACTGACATGACAAAGCTTGAGGAAGCTGTAAGGAGTGTGAAGATGGAAGGCCTGCTCTGGGGTGCATGTATGTGACTCTGCTCCGCTAGTATTCAACTTGTGAAAGCAATGTTAGCATGTCCTGTTATGGTTGATTTATTTCATCTTTTAACATGAAGTATCATCCTATCAGCCAAACTTGTTGTCAGGACCCCAGAATATCTGAATAGAAATCTGAGCGCGACTCCACGGAAACTCAAATCCAAAACGCAAACAAGGCAAAATCTATCTGAATAGACACAAGAGAAAAGGGAACTAGGGTTCTACACTACCAGATACCAATGTAGGCAGAGAACAATGCCTTTTTCCTTCTCATTTCTCTGGGATATACCCTCAAGTTTTACAGCCTGCTTTAAGCAGTAACAACAAAATTAACTGACATGGTTCTGTAAAAGTAAAAGAACGACCAAAATGACCAGCTACAGAGTTGTCGCTAACGATTTCTTTCTCCTGCCATTGGATTGAACAGTAAACCTCATTAGTAAAGTCCCACCGTTGATCATCACTTAAACGAATCCAGCGAACCGGTACAACTAGTTGCAGACTTCCCTGTTCATCTTCCTCCTCTCAGCGATCCTGACACTTGTTCCGGTTGGATATGGCATCAAGAAGTTGCAAATTATGATGACCATTGTGGACGACCTTCTTTCTGTTGACAGTCTTATTGAGGACCATTTCTATACTTAGCCAGCCAACAAATACATTCAGAGCTGTGATATTGTGGCCTTCAACAAAAATCTGTAAGTTGCCTCAACATGCTTGGCAGTTCTGGTTTTGAATTTCCTAAGTTATGTGCTATGGTACACCCACTGTTATTACGGCGTCACCTAGGCGATGCCTAGTCGCCGATTAGGTGTCCAGGCGGCCGGCGGATGGCCCGGCGCCTCGCCTGAAGAGAAGAAGAGCTAGGGTAGGCTGACCGGGAAAGGGAAGAGGAGCTTCAGGTGATGCTGACCAGGAAAGGGAAGATGAACCAACTCACCGGTCGTCGCTTCTCCGCCAAATCTGGAGCTAGAATCACCGGCCATCGACTCGTCGGCACCAGATCCGGGCTCACCGGCACCGGATCCGCGTTGTCTCCAGCCGGGCTTCACCGCGCCACCTCTGCTCCATCACCGACGCCGATCTCAAGGTCGATGGGGGAGGCAACGGGGGACTAGGAGAGGATGGGAAAGGGAAAAGGGGTGGCGGCGCGGGACGCGTGCGGGTCGGCGGCGTCGACACAGTCGCGAATGAGGAAGAGGAGGATGCGGGCGTGGTCGCGGGAGGCGAGGGTGAAGGACGCATGCGGGTCGGGTGCGGCGATGCGGTCGACGCGATCGCGGATGAGGAAGAGGATGCGGGTGGACGCGGTCGCAGAGGACGTGGATGAGAAGCGCCGCTCGCTTGGGTGGTGGACTGGTGGGTTGCTAATCGGTTGTGGGCCGCTCTGTTGGGCTGGCCAGGTGGGCCAATGAATGGGCCAATGGGATTTAAGACTAGAGAGAAAAAAAAGATACACTGATATTGCTACGTATGTATTGGTAATGTACTGATATTACTAAATTTTTATGGTCGCCTAATCCTCGCCTAGGCGTCTAGGCGTCCAGGCACCCCGGAGGCGACTTGCCTTGTCGGGGCGCCGTGATAACCATGGATACACCGATTGTTCGCTTGGAGTAAGCAAAACATTTTCTTGGCCAAGTGTAGTAACATATTAAACCTACATGGGTTCATAAAATCAGTTCTAGACTGGTTTTGATTTGTGGATGCTATTTAGCTATTGTGTCCTGGCCAGTTACCTTATGGTTGGGAACAAACTTGGTATACTTTTTGTTCGCTTGGAGTAAGCAAAACTTTTTCTTGGTCGAAGTGTAGTAACATATTAAACCTACATGTGTTCATAAAATCAGTTCTAGATTGTTTTGATTTGTGAATGCTATTCAGCTAGTGTTTCCTGGCCAGTTACCATATGGTTGGGAATGGACTCAGTTCACATGAGCTATAGATTATTAGCATGTTTGTCCAAACAAGGGGATCATTTCGGCGTTTATTTGAGAATTATGAGCCCTGTTTCCATTATAAGGCCCCATACAACTAATGCCTATTTGACTGAGCTAAAGCTTCTCCCATAAGTTAGCTTATTTTTGGGGCTTCAGCTTATAAGCTCTAGAAGCCCTTCTCACTGTCTTGAAGCTTATTTGGGGCATTCAGTACTGAGTGGGCTTAGAGCTTCCAGTACCAGTACTCAGGAAGCTTCCACATGTTTTGCTTAGATGCAGCTTCAAGGCTGAAGCTAGGCACAACAGGCCTTAAAGCCACCAGATGTCATTTGGGACTTAAAAGCTGAAACCACACATAAGCTGGTTTATTGGAGAAGCTCAAGCTAGGCCAAAGGTGACCAGGAAACCTCCTGATGGGCCAAACTTATCTGGCAACTGATTGATATGGCCAGTACTTGGCTGAGCAATAGTTTTATAAGGCCCTTTTAATTATGACGCTGTTGTGCTTTGTTTGAAATTACTTGAATATGCACATCGAGTACATGATTCCTTTGAAATGTCTGTAAATAACCTCAAAACTCCACTAAACCATCCTCGTGATAGGGAGGCTTGTGCAGTCCAGTTGGATCAGCAGCCTTTTACCAACCAATACTGATTTTAAACAGTTCCTGGTGATAGGTGCCCACTATCTGGTTTTGGAACCCTGCAACCTGCTATACCCTATTTTTATTCAATCATGCACTGTGCCATTGTTTCTTGATTACTGATCTTATATGATATAATAATTACTATCCGATTGGTTAATCAAGTTACTTATTTGTATCTCTTAAACTTTTTAGGTTGAGTACCAGATTCTTGTGCCCTACTTATCTGGATTTTAAATAGAACTCTTGGATTGATATTCCTCTCTAGGCTTAAGCTTTTCACTCTTTAGCCGCAAAACTGATGTGTTGATTTTGCTGCAAAAAACTGGATCTTGAGGGATGCGAGGTTAAGCGGAGAATTTACTATCATTCCATCTGCAAGTTTTCATCCCTGTTTTTACAATGCTCATCACATATGTTTTGTCTTCGGACCCTAGCTGGCTCTAATGTTGAACCTGGCCACATTTACTACCTGAGACAATTTGGTTGGTTGGTTGTGATTCTTTGCTTGATTTATCCCTTTTCTAGCACATGCTGTTATTTTGTTCTGTAAATGTAAATTTTGGAAACCTTTCAGCTTGTATCGCATTATATTCAACACCCTGATGCCTTCGATCTCACAAATGGGGTTGAAATCAGAATCCTAAAATCTGAAGCAGTGAAGCCTATTTTGGTTTCTGCAACACAATGTTTCGCCATATTTTTCCTAGTCAGATGGCAGTTTCCTTATCGGCTATGCGAATTTCCTGAGGTAAAACATATACAGCATGTGTACACCTCCGCTACAGCAATGTAGAAAGCTTTTATCTAGGACGATGACTTGTAGATTGGGTCTACATGTCAAGTAAAGCTCAGAAAGAACACCCTATTGGTGTTGCAGTGGAACTCTGTTCTGGACTATCGAGTATGAAGTTCCAAATATTTACGAAACCAAAACTTTTGATTGCAAGCTTCAAGTTTTTTAAAATAGATGGAGCGTAGCAAAGTGCCTTTTTAACTGGACTGCAACTATATGGTATTCTGGTAACCTCTAGATTATTTTGTGAGCCATTTTGGGCACATTTGGCCACGACATGTCTAGGGTAAAAAATAAGTTGCATTGGCATTTGCTGATTTGCCAGAGGCTTCTTTGCTATCACGACTGTGCTCGGGATCAGGTTAACAAAACCGTCTTGAACTCGGATTTCGACGATTCGGCGGTATCGAAAACCGCTTGAAATTCGCTCAAAACCGAATGGTTTGGAAAGTCAATTGAATTTGAAATCTGGTCAAACCGGCAATTGAATTTCGAACGAAATGGACGAAAACCGCTCGAAAATGCTTAAATTTCGAGCGGTTGGCGAAAATCGTCAAAAACCGGTGAGAATTGGAAAAAAATGAAAAAATTGAAGGAAAAAATTACAAATTTTTTTTGTAAAATTTGTAAAAACCACTGAAGGTCCAAAAAATAGGAAAAATGTAAGAAATATATAAAAAAAGTATGGAAAAACACGAAAAAATTCTGGCACGAACTTTTCTAAATATGAAAAAAAATTTGACATGACGTTTGCTATATTTTAGATAATTGCAAGTTGTAAAGTAAGCATTTAGCAATAATATATTAACAAATAATCTTTCATTTCAATACTACTCATATATCAAACCAACAAGTGCAAAAATAGGCAATCACATAATGACATTTACATACCAACACCATTTACATTTCAACACCTTCCATTACTACTATATATACTTCAACAAATATTGCTACTTGACATAATTGAATAAGTACTGCTACTTGACATACTTCAACAAATATTGCTAATTGACATACTTGGATAAATATTGCTACTAAATATAATTGAACAAATATTATTACTAAAATATGTTTAAGTAAATATTGCTATTTGACATACTTGAACAAATATTGCTACTAAATATAATTGAACAAATATCGTTACTAAAATATGTTGAAGTAAATATTGCTACTTGACATACTTGAACAAATATTGCTACTAAACATACTTCTAATTTCTACATTTTGAATGTCTCAAAAACGTTTCCAAACTTCGTTTTTTTCAAAAAAATATTCACACCAGAGGTCATAAAAGCTATTAATACTAATTTTACGGAATTTTTGGATACTTATTTTTAATTTTTTTAAATTTTTTGAATTTAAATTTGAACTTAACAACCGAGCGGTTTCGCTTTTTCTACCGAAACGGTACGGACGGTTTTTGCGGTTTTCGAATCCAACATTCGTGTACGTCTAACAGGTTGTCTTTCCTCTTTGGCCACAGCGCGTACGTCACAAGTACCAACGCTGGCGTACAATTTCTGTACGTCTAGCTCTAGTTTTATCACTCGCACCATGAGCGAGGCCACATGAAATCGTTGTGAACCATATAATATGATCGCCCTTTTAATGCTGATTGAAATTCTTCTCACCTCAGAAGATTTGAGAGGTTATATACAGCAAAATGGATGTATACATTGGCTTTAGAGAAGGCACGCGGTGCTCTAAACCCTGTAAAAGGCCGTTAAAATAAGATGGTAGAAGTCTCATTATTATTATTATTATGTTTATAGATATATCAATGTTTATCTGTTTTATTAGGTCGTTAATTTGGTTTAACGGTCGTTAAAGTTTAATAGGATCGTTTTATCGCGATGTTTTATTTTGGTAAAATTGCAAGATTCTCATATGATATGGAACATTGTGAAATACCTGATATGAATGTTAGCTTTGCTTTATATTACCACTTGAGCTGTTCATTTATTCAATTATGATTCTTTAATTACATCTGCGTTATATCATCGTTTTTTATGTCACCGCTGTGAATAATTGTTGATAGCTCAGTAGTTCCATTACTGCTGTGGCTACAGGCCAAACATTAAGAAAAGGTGAATGGCCTCTGTATTTCCCCCGACGAGGGGGATAACCCTGGCCGCTAGGTGTGCAGGGTGTAGACTAGGTGAATGTTACGGTCGATAAAAAAAAATATCTTCTTTATTGAAAATTTTACTCTGCCTCCTCTGGTATACGAGTCAAAGGCTATTTATATTGTCTCGCATGGCTAGTGGGCGAGCTTACGTCTATATCCCTACAAAGGCCCTAGGGGCCATGTAGTGTTTTTTTCCTCCTCCTAGCGCTAGCCCTTGTGCGCCGTGATGCATGCCCGCCTTGGCCTCTCCCAAGGCAATATGCCCTTCGACGGTCCCTCCTCCGGGTTGCTGGAGGGGGTCGACGGGAGCGGGCCTGCCACCCCTTTCTGGCTGTTGCTGAGTCCTTCGTTGTGCTTGTCAAAGCCCTCGCTGCTTTCATGCCCCCTTCGTCCCTTACTCGAGGGGGAGGAGGTGTGTGTGCAGTCCTATCTCCCCTTCATATCTCCAGAACAATGACTGAAAAAAAAATTCTATTCAGCCCTGGAAACTCTGAGATTGCCCTGCACTGATGTAAGTGTTACACTTCGAAGGGCATGCCTGGTGGACTGACTACTTACATTCAGAATCTGTTCTGTCCCACTCCCACCTGCAGCTATCCTCCGCCTTCTCCTCCTCCTCGTCCTCCTCTTCGCGGCGACGATGATCGCCTTGCGTCTCCAGGAAGTAGTTCCTCGCTGCCGCGGCGTTACTCGGCCGGACGTTGATCTTCTTCCCGAGCACCGTCCGGATAAACTATCAAGAGAATAAGTTCACAGAACAATTAGAGACATAGCTGCATTGAGCTCGATTACACCTGACCTGTCATATGCACACACAAGCATACCTTCTCCATCCTTGATTCCACCGGATCCTTCAAGCTCGGAGCCGGCTCGAAGCCGCCATTGCAGACGAACATCTTCTTGAGTAGGAACTTTAAGGACCTGTTCTTGATGCCAGTGCCTCTGTTGCTGCTGGTGTTGATCAGCAGGTCCCTTGCCTTGGTCAGTATGATCTTGGTGTTGGGTGACATGTAGCCGTTCTCGCCGTCGGCGTCGCCTTCCTCGCGCTTCCGCTGAACTCTCCTGTCCACCTCGAGGCTGGACGGGCAGTTGAGGAACCTTTCCAGCGGCAGGCTGTCCGCGCCGCCGGCCTCGGACTCGCGGCGGCGGGCGCTGGACTTGGACCTGGCGCGGCGGAGGAGCTTCACCAGCGCGTCCTGGAGCTTCTTGACCTCCTCAATGGTGAACTCCGGCAGGTCATGCGTCGACGCGCGGCCTCCTTCCGGCGGCGGAGGCTCGTCGATCCCGAACGTGCCGATGGAGAGGAGACCGGCCTGACGAGGCCATTCTTGCTTGTTGTTGAGATGCTTGATCTCCTCAGGAACACCTTGGCATCTCTCATGGACCGCAACACCTAGATCGAATCTTTTCGTCTCCGTTTTCCCATTGAATCTGCTCTGCACCCAGTTGATGATCTGCACAGTGCAGACAACAAAAACAAACAGAATTGTAAGCTACATTGTACTGTACAATTAAAATTCAAGGATTAAAAGCGGCCATGAGCGGTGCAATTAGTGAAAGCGTACTTACCCCCATGAGTGATGTCTCTTTCCAAGGAACTGTGAGCTTAGATTCACCTGAAGTGACCTTGAGGCTTGAGCAATATAATGTAGCAATCTAATGGCAAGATTGAGAAGTACAAAAGAATGCAATGGGGAGCCAATGAGCAATGTCAATGGCTAGCTTTGCAGGTCCACAAACCTTCTTGAGTTGGTGATCAGTAGACAGTTTCGGGTGAGTAGCTACTAGCCTGTCAGACTTGGATCCCCTCCCCTACCCCGGGAAGGATGATTAAATAGCTCAAGACTTGCATGCTTGAGCAGCACTGTATTGGCAATTTGATGGACAAGTTGTGTCCTGCCCGTACTTTCAGTCTGGTATAGAGACGAATGTATGAGTCAGATTAGATTCGAGTTCAAGAAAACCCATGTCTACTTCATTATTTTTACCATGGATGTGTTAGAATATATAGGTGGAAGTTCAAAGCCTATTTGTGTGTCATCTGTAAAGAACTACCTATGGAAGTGGTTCCGTGTTTTTCCCAATCAACAATAACTGTACAGATGAGGAAGAAATTAGAGGAGTAATTTTCACAAAAAAATATATCAGAGGAGTAATTTTTTCTGCTTGCAAATAAACAAGAAATCATCTAGGAACTAGGGAAATGAGCATTTTTTTCTGACTGCATTATCACCAACTTGTTTTTTTACAACTTAAGAAATAATCAATCCTTTTGTAAAAAAAAGCATGTTCAAATTCCGACAATATTTACAAGTGGTTTATTTATCCTAAGGCTAGCAGCTACTAGCGAGTTTAAGATACATTCTCCATTTGGAAGCGTATAAGCTTAAGCCGCAAAACAGATTAAGCTTAAGAAGTTTAAATACTCTGAAGAGACATATAGTTTTTCTTCTCTTGAGAATAGTGGTAGAATGAGCAGAGGGTCAAGGGGGCTAGAGCACACCCCACCCCAACGAAACCATAGGTACCCCTTAGCAACCCCTACCCACTGTGAGGCGCTACCGTGCCATGGAAGTTTTAAGCCAGCTAAGAAGATTGGAGTTTAGCACCTCCTAAATTTTTATCCTGGATCCGCCACGATTGACTAGCTTATCATCTTCAGGCTCGCAACTCATAGATTACATATAGAAATTCTGAAACATAATGAAAAAATATATGCAAATAACCATCCTAACCCTCGGTCGGTAGTAGTGATGAAAACGGAATGGAAACGGTCGGTAAATGGTAGTTCCATTTCTGTTTCCATATCTTTTACTAGTAACGGAAACGAAATCGAAAACCCCGGAAATGGATATGAAAATGAATAATGACAGAAACGGATGCGGAACGGAGAGGATACGAAAACAAAAGTGGAAAATTCCACAAGAACGTAGTACATGATCACAATATACATGACCGCAAAAACAATGTAACTCATTCCACCTCAAAGGCGGATATAAGAACAATGTTATGTTCACCGGTATCACTAGAAAGTTTTTTCTTAAGTTTGTTAGTTGAAGGTTCGCTATTTGTCATGTCATTATCATCGATATCCTCTTGCTCCTCCAACTATAAAGATGTAATACCCTAAAATTTGCATATTATTGTTCAATGTTCATTTATGATTTTCTAAGATTTATCCTGGATTTTCTGGAGTTTATAAATGCCATTTTGCTATTTTTCAGATTTATATAATTAAATTATTCATAAAAAATGAAGCCAAAATTATACTAGAAATAATTTTTCAAGGTTCAAAATGTTCCAAAGTATTTGTGAGTTTTTTTTTCAGAATTTTTGAACTCTATTTGATATTTTCTATAAAGCCATTTGTATTTTTGAAATTATTTTAATTCGAAAATAAATGTAAATTCTCCATTCTCCTTTTTTTGCCAAGTTTCCGACAGAATTTCCAGTTTTACTTATACGGAATTTCCGATTCCGATTCTGTTTCCAACGGAAATGGCTCTCTCGTTTCCGTCAAAAAAATTCCGTTTTCATTTCCGTACCGACATTTTCCGTTTCCGAAAAAAAGCTTCAGTTTCTGTTTTTCTCCGAAACAGTCAAAAATTCTGTTTCCATTTTCACCCTTAGTCGGTAGAATCAAAATCTCATCGTTAACCAAGGAATCAAAACACCACATCAGTTGTGCTATACAAAGGTTGGCGACGAGACATGTAGTTGGAGGGATTCCTACATACAATTGCAGGATGTTGAATGATCCATATGTTTGGTTGGAAGATGGTTTATGTAGATCCAGGATGAGTAACATGTGGAAACATTTCTTGATACCCTGAATAGCAAGGTTCGGCTTTCCACGTTGCACCTCTCCATGCAAGTTCGATTAATGCTTGTTGTTCGAGGTCAGTAATAACTAGGTAGAGCCGCACCCTACGCCACCTCGAGCGAATTTTGGTCCGGGGCAAGACGTAATTTTTGAAACCATGAGGAATTTTTTGTAAAAGGTCGTGGTCCAGGTCTAGATACAATTTTCTGGAACCACGAAGATATTTTTACAAAAGGGCTTGATCTAGAAATAGATGCGAATTTACGGAACCACGAGAGTTTTTTCCAAAAGAGCTGATGAGAGAGCCTAAACGCAATTTTTGGAATTTCTGGGTCCTTCCGCGAAAACGATGGCGTGGTGCTGCCTGTGTTCGCGAATTCTCCCAGCTTTGAGAGAGTAGCATTAGTGGGCATTAAGGTGGTTTTGTTACTCATTAGCAATAATTAGTTGCTATTCAGTGAAATAGAGATGATTGGTCATAATTAGTGATGTAACTATTATATTATTAAAAGCAAAGGAAAAGAAAGCTACCACGTTTACTTTAAAGGGCTAGAAATTCCAACATTAGTTAGAGGAAAAAAGAGAAAAAATTACACTTTTGGTTTTGATGGGCGGTTAATCGTATATATACGAGAGTTGTTATAGTTATATAAGGAATACAATTATATTTCCACTGTAAATATTACTCCATTCGTCCAAGATCCAATACAAATATATAGTATCTGCTAGGGGAGAAAAAAAAATCTCATTTTCAATTTTCTCACTCCCACTAATTGTAAACTGAGCCGTGGCCGGTGGTAAAAATATATGTAAATTTCGTAGATTAAATACAGACGCACGTGCACCAGTGCCATGCCATGCCATATATATATATACTAGGCACCCATACTACATAGTTACGAAAAAGGAGTTAGAACCATACCATGAATATATCTTGTGATATCCGCTTATCAGGTTCCAGATCGATATATCCATGTGATATTTGAGGGATCATTAGTATATTCGACAATAATTAGTGGTATGCCAGGTGAGAAAACAATAACAATCAGTGATATACGTACGTTGATTGACCGAGAGCCTAGAGGATGTTGCTGCCTCAAGATTCGGGCACAGGACGACATGAAGACCACATGAAGAAGCACAACTTGGGGGGTGGTTTCCCCGGGGTGCTATTGACGCATGCACTGATGCATGCAGGCAGACACTCCCTTTTGACTTGAACACACTACAGTACAGCACACCAATTGTTTAGTGCTGCAAATTAATAATTAACAGCCTATCGGAATTCAAGGCGCCATTGATGTAAAACTTGTGCATCGAGCATGGCAGCAACTACCATGCGTCGTGGCTTCTTATGTCTGAATTCTCTGGATACAAGCGTACTTTTTTTTGTTTACGAGTACATATTATTACAAAATTTTTCTAAATACTTATCATTTTACAAAACTTTTACATCGAGCATGGCAGCAACTACCATGTGTCGTGGGTTCTTATGTCTGAAATCTCTGGATACAAGCGTACTTTTTTTTTGTTTATGAGTACATATTATTTTAAAAAAAATTCGAAATACTTATCATTTTTACAAAACTTTTACATCGAGCATGGCAGCAACTATCATGTGTCGTGGGTTCTTATGTTTGAAACCTCTGGATACATGCGTACTTTTTGTTTTTGCTTATGAGTACATATTATTTTTCAATTTTTTTAAATACTTATCATTCTATAATTTTAACGTGACTTTTACCTTTTTTTTCCATCCTTATTCCTTTTAGCTATTTCCAATGCCATAATCTACTATAGGCTAAAATAAGACACAATATCCAAAGAGCAATAAGTGATTTAATCCAGAGAGATAATATGTCTTGATAGGTGTAATATTATAGAATGACATCTACTCAGAAACAGAGGAAGTAATTACAAATAAGTGAGATCGGAGATATAGGACACGCTAGTCATGCGAACGGAAAAAAAAACGCAGTTCATTGGCCTGTTAGGACTTAATTTAATTAGATTCTTATAGAGGATGGGATTCAAATCACTATTGGTAAGTGCATTATCCTTGACAACGTATATATTACCGTGACAATATAACTCTACGTCTTGTTTGGAGAAAAATATTTGATCGGTGTTTTAGTTCCCTAAGGTAGGGAAATGTTGCCAAGGGCGATAAGACATTTTCGTCTTAGCTAGCTAGCCCAACTTGAGGGGACAAGTGTCAAGACAGCATAAGCCTACCGTCAAGGGCAAAGACCTATTCGCCAGTACGTCAAATGGCAAATTTTGGCACGGGAAATAATTGTCGATTAAGTGTATGATTAACTTGTAATCACTGTTAAGCCCTAATAAACTATGCTCCCCTGATATATAAAATTAGATTAGACAAACTTGAACCAACTGGGGAGCTCACTCTCCAACATGCATGGGTTGATTAAATTAGGGTTCCAATGGTTTGGTCCGTGTGAGGCCACGCGTAGTGGGTCAATTTGGCTCCAATGGTTATTTCGTCTAAGTTCTAGAAAGGTTTTTTTTATGAAATGACTTATAAACAGACGTCTAATTTTTCCGAACGCTACAATATTTTTTCTACATATGTGAAACATTTTTTTTCCTACGCGTGCAATATTTTCCTTCGACAACAGTAGAAATGTCGACTGGATCGTTGCAACATTTTCTTCCCATACGTGCAATATTTTCTTCCTACGCGTGCAACATTTTCCTTCGATAACAGTAGAAATGTGCGCGTGAAAAAAAAATTGCAGACGTTGAAAAAAAATGTTGCGCCGACACGTCCGAGAAAAAAAGTTCGATCAGACGTCCGACTGCTAGTATCGCCTTTTTTTTTTCTTTTCTAAAACTCAAGTTCCAAACAACCCCCTCAAGTACCAAAAAAATTGACGATGGATGCCATTTCGTAAAAAAGAAAAGAATATTGCACCATTTTCAGATGCCAAGATTTCGTTCATTACAGCACTTATTGGCATACAAAAGGGACAATACGATCATAATCAAAGTAAAAAAGGACCCAAATGGCACCACATTCTAGGAAGATCAAAAAGGTGCCGTTTCCGTGATCATATCAAAACTGGTCTCACGAGGGGGTTAGGACACCAATACAACCCCAAACACGAACAACCACAGCTATGTGATTTTTCGTTACAAAACCATAGTTAAATTTTGCATAGGGATTTGGTAGAGAAAATTCTGATCGTGCGCGTGTGATAACGCCCATCACAAACGTGAAAATAATTTATTCTACTTCAATAGTGCCTAACTATAGTAGTACATAAATTCGCAATTACGTGTTTTCAATGGCCTCCATATGAATTCATCGGTCGAACCAAAATTGACTAGAATTAATAATAGCCCAAATCATCTGCCAAATTATGTGTTGGTCTTGGTACTAGTGATGAAGAAAAATGGTACGTATATAATTAGGAGCTCAGTACAAAATGCCATTTGATTAGGGCTGTATCTAGTGAGTACTTAAACTTAATGATGGGCTATTATGGTACCCCAATAGTAACTACATGGACTAATGGGGACCTTTCGTTCTATTAATTCCTTAAACTATACCAAGAAAGACCATTCTATCTATCTATCTATCTTACTAGATGCGTCAATAGAATAATTTTCGAGGGTCCTCTCGCAATTTTTAAAAATTTCAGGGGTTTTTTACAAAAAAAGCTTGCGAAACCCAGATTTTTTTGTGTCTTTTCGGGGAAAAGAGGTCCATACCTAATTTCACAAATTTTCTGGTGTTTGTTTCCTTTTTTGGGCTTCTCGGAGAAAAGAGATCTATACATAATTTTTGAAATTTATCTTTTTAGGTTTTTTGGGTTCTAGGGTTTTTTGCAAAAAAAAACGGTTCTAGATGTAATTTTTGGAATCTCCGGGTGGTCTTTCCAAAAATAAACCCTGCGAAATCCGGTTTTTTTGGGTCTTTTCGTAAAAAAAGAGACATGAACGTAATTCTTGGAATTTTTGAGGGCCTCTCTGCAAAAAAACCGGCTCAACGCCCACCCACGCCATGCGTCGCGCGGCAAAGAACCGAGCTAGAGAAGTGCGCGCGCCCGCAGGATTCGAAGCCACAACTTCGGCGTGGTAGCGGAGCGCGCTACCGCTGCGCTGCGTGGCCGTTACTTCATAGTGCGGGTAATAAAATATTTAACCCGTATTCACCAGTTAACAAACTAGCAACGTGGCTCACGCGCGAGCGCGTGGTACGCACAGGCGAGCATCCACACGTGACGTGGCCGCACGCAGAGAGGCCACATTGCCCCGAAACCGGCGTGGCGCTTGAAGGAGGCTGGAACTCTTGTGGCTTTAATATATATGGAGTATACTAATTGGAGGCTCTCCAAGAAGCTCTCACGTTAATCCTAGGAGAGTGAAAAAAATTAGAAATTACCGTAATAATCACAGAAAAATAATAGAAATTCCCACATTAATCATAAAAATAAAAAATCTTGACCATGTAATCAACAGTTAGATGACCATGCAGTACCAAATATAAACACAAAACTTGCAATCTAATTGAAATTGGACAAAAAAGAATTAATGCATGTCATAATGCAAAATCCAAGTTAAAATATCTACATTATTGGAGGCTCTCCCATAAGCCCTCGTGTTAATCCTAGGAGAGTGAAAAAACTAAAAATTACCCCATTAATCGCAGAAAAAGAAAAAACTAAAAATTCTCACATTAATCAGAAAAAAGAAAAAATATTGACCATGTAATCAATTGCTAGATGACAATATTGTACCCAAACATAAAAACAAAACTTGCAATCTAATTGAATTCAGATATGAAAGAATTAATTCATGTCATAAATCAAAATCCAAGTTAATGGAAATGAAATTAAATCTAGGATTAAAATAGTATTGATATCAAAATTAAACTAGTTCTGTATATAAATTTTGAACATAAACAATTGTTACTAAGATCCGTTCCTTCAGTTTGCCTTCGGAACGTATAATGTAAAGTTTAAAATTTTAATATTTAGAAATGCCTGCATTTGTTACTAAAATTGTGCAACAGAAATTTCTATAAACTCAATACTAAATTTGCCAAAACATAGAGGAAATATATAGTCCGCGATACATGGATTGATAACTAGTACTTATAAGTCAATTAGTCAAATCCTAACCTACAGAGAAAAAGATCAAGATAAATATCATGTACTTTGGGTGAATCACACATCGGTTTTGTAGACAAAAGTGCCGTAAACAAAGCACTGTAATTACATATAGTCTAACAGATTAAGGTACAAACCGTTATTTTTCTTTTATTATGCGCCAGGTATACCTGGCTACGGAGGTTTAAAAAAAAGCACCGTTTTCGTAAGAATCTCTTCGGATATCATTGGACTCTTGATTTGGTATTGATCTGATTTTTGGTTTTGGTGTGTGAATTTCGAAACTATTCCAGAAGGGTTTTTTTTGTATAAATATAACATCCTGTTATACAAGAGAAAAGGATTGAAATCCTCTATATTTTGTGATCGTATATTTTGTAATTGTTCTTCGAGTATTCTCAATATTCTTGATTGGCACTGGGATGAATCTATGATGATTAATTTATTATTCAACACGTTATAGTATGACAGCTCTCCAAGGCCTAACAGTATGTCACCGGATTCCCTCTTTTCATTCCCTATGCTATTAGATTAATCCTGTAGATCAATTTTTTGTTCTCTAGATCCTAGATGGCTTTCTTGCTAGGGCTTAGGAATGATTTAATGTATATGGGATTATTGTTCATAGTTTAGTCCATGCGCGCTCGCTGTTGCGAGCGCACACTGACTGAATTGCGCGCAAGCCCGTCGCTCCGTGCCGTGTGTGCTTGAAACCGTGCTCGAAGCGCCACCCAAAACCGCCGCCATTTGGGTCGACGCTGGGCTGCCGCGCTTCTGCCGAAGTGCCTCTGTCAGATCAATGCCGCTCCCGACGAGCTAGCTGCCCACTCCCAACCCCGCCGTCACCAAGACCGTGAGAGGCGACGCCCCACAACAACTGGGCTAGGGTTAAAAAGAGTTGAAACCCTTACAAAAACCCAAGCCTTGTCGGCCTTTCTGGGCCACATAGCCCATGGGCCGCTACGGCCCATTAAAATTTCAGCCCAAGTAAGAAAGAGAAAAAAGGAATTCAACCCAATACGGTGTGGTCGGATCGGATTCGGCCCATGTAGTTAAACGGGCAGCACGACTGTTCGGCAATTTGGTCCAAGGGCCAAATTCTTTTTGGCCCGTGATACTTTTGCGGTTTAAACCCCGAGTTTTTAGGTATTCTTGCGGTTTTGGTAATTTTTGCGAAAAGGATCCTGAAGTTTCGCATAATTATATAAATTTATCGGGATAAATAAATTTTACATTCTAGACCCTGAAGTTTATAGTAATATCAAAAAATAGTTAATAAATTCTGAAAATTTATATTAAATCCTAGAAACTAAATTTCTAAGTATATGGGCTTCTGTAAATCATTCAAACTTATACCTAGCACATATTGGAAGCTTTATATCAGTGGGCTTACTTTCCTAGCATAATTCCATATTTATACATGTGCTGAATTTATTTTTCTGATATTTTGGCCATTCTAAAAATTGCTCGATAATTCTCAGAAAATTATGAAAAATGCTAGGAAAAATCTAGGATATTTTAGATAAGATCTGCTAAATAGATAATATATAGACCAATCTTTACTGATTCAAGAGTGAGGATGCAATATATTGATTTTATCAGTAGTAAAATTCATTTTTGCATGAATATAACTAGGATATGTCGGACATTGTAGAGAGAAAAATTATTGAGCTTGCGCTGAATGACTGCAATTACCTAACCTAGGCAATGGATGCTAAAATCAACCTAACAGCTCGATCTCTTAGACTTACTATCACCCAGTCTGAAGCTAGCAACCCTACTCTTCCTGAATCTATCAAGTGTGAGGCTCTACACTTTGTAAGGCATGCGCTGTCACTATAGAATTCCCTAAAGGAACGCTATAACCAGCAAAGATCTGCCCTACTGCCTAAAGCACAATGCGAATGGACCCTCATAAGCTTCCAGGACTATAAAACCGTGACAACATACAACTCCGCATATACAAGCTTGTCTAAAAACTGTGTTTCTGAAACCAAAAATTATAGATGATAGACAAGACATTGTATACCTTCCACCCCAATATGAGGATATTGTAGTAACAGTATTTTCATACTAGGTACCAGAAGTACTCTGAGCTTATCTACACTTTGCTAGAAGCAGAGAAACATGATGAACCCCTAATGAAGAATCATCATATTTTCCCAAGCACTGTCATACCAGGTACCAGAAGTACTCTGAGCTTATCTACACTTTGCTAGAAGCAGAGAAACATGATGAACTCCTAATGAAGAATCATCATATTTTCCCCGTGGGAAACTTACAATGCCCGAAGCGCATTGACCGCCATGTAGGTTATGAATAATAAAATGACCGCCATAAGAATTGAACTTGTAGTGCAATTGTCTACAAAAAAGATTTCCTCATCCACCATTGGATTATACATTGTTCTATTGTGGGCACCCGAAAATATGAATCGATCCTCGCTCGTGCATTGGACTTAGAGGTGGCACCCATACTCTATTTAAGTGTATGCTCACTGTCACCTAAAAGTCCTGTGCACAGAGTATTAACCAGATAGCCCTCACCCAAACAAATATGAGCCACTTAGTTGCACCGTACACACTTACGCAACTAAGGGAGTTTCGATTCTTTTTCGAAAAACCATACCAGGATTGAATCCAACCCATCCAAGTATAGCACACGCCGTCCATCTCAGAACCTTGGTATCGTCCACACCCACCGAGGGAGGTGTGTCGCAATAGACAAGGAACGACGACCACTCATGTCCATGCGTCAGACGGTTGAGAGTAATTCCAGGTACCTGAATATATGTTTAGCGCTAGTTCCCAAGATCAACGCTTAGTGCCCACATATCCCACATTAGAGATGTATCATTACTCATACACATTATATGAGCATTTGACATAGCATAAACTTAAACTAGAAGCTTTCACATCTACTTGATATTACAAATACACGGCCGACCGGCCAAATATTACACACAAAAGTGAAACGCAGCGGAAATTAAACATATAACAAAAGTAGGACAGCGGTAAACCCATCCATAAACCTATAGGCAACTGACTAGGAAGATCCCTAGTTCATCCATCCAAGTAGTCGTCGGATAATGGTGCAAAGTATGAATCGTCGGGGTATTCTTTCGTACCTTCGTATATATATTATAGATTAAGCAACAGTGAGTACACGTATGTACTCGCAAGACTTTAGTGTATGGAAATACAATAAATGCAAGGTTAGATCAAGGATAACATGCCACTATACTAAGTCTCATTTTCAGCATAAAGCAAATTTTATTTGCAAGAGAGTTGTTCATTAAACAGTAACGGTATTGAAATGAGCATTTGTAGTGAAACTAAATACAGTAAGTAAAGTTCAATATCATCATTTCACAGCCCTCCTTGGTTGTGAACAGTGAGAAAAACACAGCCATCCTTGGCTCACAAGTTTACCAACCCGTCACAACACCGATTCCAAAAGTTTTCACAAAAACAAGACTATACTTGACATTATTTTCCCAAGTTGCTCATGACCGCGAGCGTGGATAATTAATTAGATTTAAATCTCTGCAAAGAGTGTACACTTTACCCACATGACACATTCTAGCAATCATGTCAACCATGCCTCGCGATAGGTACCGTACCCGATTTGCTAGATTGTGACGAAACCGTTCAACTAGCTAAAGCCTAGACTTGCACCAGCCCCAGTGATGACAAACCCTTGCCATGGTCTGGAGATCTGAACCCGCATACACATTACTAACGATGATTTATGCCCCATCACGCCCTCTCCCCATGGCAAGGCATACACCGTTGTATTGGAATGCTTTAGCCCCAATACCTCGGTGAAGGGATCACCTACGAGCGACACTGTACCCTGGAGTGCCCTTACTACTTCGGCCTACCAAAATGCAAGGCTAAACCCCAGCTAATCTACTAAGCTAAGGCTATCTCATACTAGCATATGTGGTTGCACCAATTCACTTAGGTGATAGCATCAAGTTCCGTCCTTAATTGACCCGGGCGAGAATCTCTCTCTAATTACGCGCGACGTCCCTCCTCACGCCTCAAGTTTAAACAATAACTCGCCCGCGTCTAAACCATAAGTTTTGGGTTGGATTTTACCAAAATACATAGAAACCATAACTCGGCTCCGTACCTTTACAAATTGCTCAAGTTTGGATGGAAATGTATCTCAACATTTAAAAGACATTCTAAGTAAGCATGTCTAAGCTTGTACATGTAATATTTCGCAATTGTTACCCAAAATGACACTAAGTAATGTCTAAACCATATGCTAAGGTTATAACAGTAGGTATTCAAGTGTCAAGGTATGGGCAATGCATTCAACAGGAAGTAACTACTGGTACCCGCAACATAGCAAGTTTAACATAAACATACGCGCATGCGTACATAGTTTGATAAAACAACATAAACACTGTAAAATAATGGGATCAACATGATCAAAGGAGGGTGCTTGCCCTGTTGCTCGTCTTCAAGTATGTAATCGGGGTCGTAGGTGAGGTTGTCGTTGGCGGATTCTGAAATGTCGACGTCTACGCGATATATATCAAGAAGCATGGCAACATAGCAAACAACAAATTGTCATTAAGGGCAAAAAAATCAGATGTAAAAACCAAATGAAACTTACCAAAGAAGAATAGGGTGGTTTAGTTATTCGGAGTTATCACCTTGTGCATGATAGTTTCATTAATTCTTTGTTCGTGATTTGGCTTTTCTTATGTATTTGTTACTTTTATTTCTCGAATTCTATAAGCTAAAATTATAATGATGTACGTAGATACTTACGAATTCAAGAGGCTAAAATTATGTATCCTTGTATTTATAACTTCGAATTCAAGAGGCAAAAATTATTTAGACTTAATATGATTAAGACATTAGTCGAGGTGTTATATATGGGTAGTACTTATCCCTAGATGTTTTTGCATAAAAAGTGATTTGTACATGTTAGATCTATTAAGTTTAGGCTACTGGTTATACATTCATGGTTTTAAGATGGTTCTTGTGATACAAGTATCTTAACTACTGATTTCTTAAGTTTGTTTATTCGTATTATGGATTTTAGCGTTCATAATACTTAGGGTTATAATCTTAACAGAATTCAGATGCAAAGCAAATTGTAATGAGATTATTTCTTTAGAATAGGATTTTCTTTGCCCTAGAGAGCATTTCTAGGTTAATTTTATTGGTATGTTTAGACGATATGTTTTATTCGTTGCTGAAATAACATATATGGTTTTAAAGTTTACGCTAAAGGGATAATATTTTGTTTTAAGTTTGCTACTGCACTATACAAGATTATTCAACCATTTTTTTGGTATTAGCAGGGGGGGGGGGAGTGTTTTAAAACTGGTTTCATATCATTTTGCTTTTAACCACGATAGTTTTCATATATGTGAACAATAGAGTCTTTTATGAACTTAAATCAAACTTGAACAAAACTGAAATATTTTTGTATAGACAGGGCTATTATGATATTATTAAAATCTAAGAATTGGTTTTACCAAAATTTGAATTTATATAACCCAAGTTTTGGCTATTTTCATTTCTATGCATTGAAAACTAACTATTTTCAAATTCGATACAAAATAAATTAAAATTTAAATATATTTTGCAGAAATGGAATACATTAGGTATTAGGATATTCCAAAATTAATTTTATGATTTTAGGATTTATGGTTTATATGTTTATAATAGTAACCATATTAAGGTTTTCTTTAAGTTTTGATCCAAATAATTCAAAATGAGTTTGAAAATTAAATATTTTTGACCAATGAGTTTCTTAAGGTCTGAGAAACTTATAGAAGTTTATTTCATATTTTTATGGGTTATATTTTTCAGATTTGCAAGTGTGGCCATAATATGGTTTTGTACATACTTAAATCATAATATTTTAAACTGAATTGAAAAATTAAATATTTTTTCATATTCTAAAATTACATGATTTTAGATGAATTTAGAATCTTATTTTACTGGAATTGGAGTTAAAACGCAAAAGTGGCTTAATCCTTTGTGTCACTGACTCGGTGTCCCCACCAGGCAGTGACACCAAAACAGGGGAGTCCTAGGGGTGCTCACCGCCGGCGATGGCGGGTTGGAGATGGGCGGCCGGAGGGCGGTGGAGCACCATAATAAGTGGGCACACCAAGGGAGTAGATTGGCACCAAACGGTGGCAGTTGGAACAGGGTAGCCACCGAGGTTCCACGGCAGTGGCGTTTAGCTGGAGATGATGAAGAAGAGTTCAACTTGGAGAAAACCGAGTGAGCGAGCATCAGTGAGTGAAGGTGAATCCATTTTGTCTGTTGATGCGGTCGAAAACTCACCGGAGACCTCCGCCATCATTTGCCGGCTTTGAGGATGAGAGTGAGTAGTGGTGGCGGCGTTGCGGGATCCAAAAATTGAAAACGAGCAAAGGAAAGTAGTCAGTGAACGCCCGGGGTGCTGGGGCTCTGTGTAATCGAAGTTGAGCTCCACCAATTCGCCGGATTGGGTTTTGCCCGATTTGGGAGCTCGTCGTGGAAAATGGGACGTTGGCAGTGCAATGGAGCTCAGCCTGGGGTGGAGAGGTGCTAGCGGCACACGGGAATGACCCTGGCTGGTTTTACAGCTTGTCGCAGTGGAGATTGCGAGACTTGGAGATTAGGTGAAGCCGCAGCATGCCCCTGCCGCGTGGCTAATCTTCGCGCGGCATGGGCAGAGGGAGAAGAGGGAAGGGAAGAGAAGAGAGAGGAGGGGGTTAGGGTGACTGGCCGGTGGCCCCTCCGGCTGGGCTCGGCCCACTGGCGACGACTGCCATTGCGGCATTTCGCCGAACAGGTCGCCGGCCCTGTAGCATCGCATTAAAACGAGACAGAATTTGGTGATGTTTTAAAATGGTTCAACAGTGGTTCAAACCGACTCGATAAAATCTGGAACAATTTGTGAAGGTAGCTCACATACTTAATTTCCATTTTATTTGGTTCCATTCCATTTCCTGTTGTGTTTTTCAAATGAAAATTCTTGAAAATCTGCTATTTTAAATCTGTTTCTAAATTTTTAGACCATTTAAATGCTATGAAAAAATTCTTAAAATTTTATATTTATTCATATAAACTATTTTAGTATTTTATAAAATTATTTTCCATACTAGGTTGTTTGGGGTTTTTATGAGTTTCTATTGAATGCATTAAGTTAGGTGAATAATAACATTTAATATGGAAAAAATAAACTTTAGAAATGAATAGATTCAAATGAAAATCCAAATATGCAGTAAAGGTCATGCCATGCCACTTTATTTATTTTCACAATTTTTGGGATGTTACATCTATATTAGAAGTATGATTTAGCAATCAAACAATTGTTCCATAAGGAATATATTGTAAAATATAGAACAAACATAGCACAATAAATAAAATGAATATTATGGGAAATAAAAATTTATTCAAATTTAAATATTAATCGCTCAACAGGAGCATAGACCAATGTTCATCTAGGAACTAAAACTAAACTGATAAAGAGACTCTTTAGGAGATTCGTAAGGAATGTGACATAGACTAGCAAAGCAAAGGAATATTTAGGAGACTAGTTTAGATCACCATATAAATCGTAGGTGTCCTTCTGGAACTCCTCGAGCTAAGGTCCTTTTGGAACTTCTTTGTAGGATCAAGAACCATATCATTACTCTTCTCGGTGTCTATGATAATAACAGATTAAGCTGTCACTATTACAGAAAAGCTTATATTAGACGCCTCATCACAGACGGTTTTTCACTGACGCTCTGTGATGAGGAACATAAGTGATGCTTCTAGAGTGAAACCATTAGTGACATCATCATAGACGGTTCACCTCATAAACTGTTAGTGATATACAGGGATATCACATACTGTGTTAGAATAAAACCGTCAGTGATGACGCCTGTAGCTATCACAGACGGTTTTAGTATAAAATCGTATGTGATATCAAGGGTCATCACAAACGGTTTTATATGAAAACCGTCTATGATATCCCTGTATATCACTAACGGTTTATGAATATAACCGTTTGTGATAGCTCCTAGCAATATATAATACAGAGCCCCGAGCCACTTAGTGTTTTCTAGGGTTTCAGGATCTATCTTTGAGGTGGCTACGGCTGTGATGCGATCTAGTGAAAAAAATAATTGATTTCGAAGGGTGATTGTAGATCCATTTGATTTTGGTGATCTAAGGTTAGTAATTGGTTCTAATTGCATTATATTCAAGATCTAGCTTGGTAAGGAGAGAATTTGAAGATTATTTAGATCTAGCTTGTAGATCCATGTGTTCTTGTTGATCTAAGGTTAGTAATTGGTTCTAATTGCATTATATTGAAGATCTAGCTAGTTTAGTAAATGGAGAATTTGAAGATTGCTTAGATCTAGCTAGCTTGTACATCCATTTATTCTTTGTGATCTAAGGCTAGTAATTGGTTCCAATTGTGTTATATTTAAGATCTAGCTAGTTTGGTGAAAAGAAAATTTGAAGATTGTGTTTAGATCTAGCTTGCAGATCCATTTGTTCTTTGTGATCTAAGGTAGTAATTGGTTACATAATTGCATTATATTCAAGATGTATCTAGAAGTACATAATTAATTTAAGAATGTGTGCATGCACACACCTAGTGTACTTAAATATTTCTCACTAATTGTTATATGCATAGCGTAGATGGACTGAAGCTGGATGTACGCTGAGAATCGTGTGAGTGTCAAATACATTAATCGCGTCTCCGCTTTAAGAAGAGCTACGGAGGAGGATATATTTAATAAGGGGGTGCAATTTATATCTTGTCCGTGCATTGACTGCGAGAATATGAGAATGTTTTGAAACTCAGCGCAGATCGAAGCACACTTGATTCAGATGGGTTTCAAAAAGGGGTATACATGTTGGACCAATCACAGTGAAGAGAAGACTATACAGGAAATGAGCAGTATGAACATCGCCGTCGAAGTTAACGATATGCCGGATAATCATATTGATTGTGCTTCCGATGAGGATAGGTTGCACGATGATAATCTGGATCAGATGCTACACGATGCAAAAGGGAACCATGATGACAGAGAATATTGTAAATTTCGGGGCTTGATGGACGACTCGGAGAAACCTTTGTTCCCGTGCTACAAGTCACAATACACAAGGTTATCATCCGTGCTTGAACTGCTGAAATTGAAGGCAAGCAACGGGTGGTCCGACAAGAGTTTCATGGTACTGTTAGGTCTATTAGCAGACATACTTCTGGAGGGAAACGAATTGCCAACAGCCATATACAAAGCCAAGAAGGTTTTTTGTCCCTTGGGAATGGAAGTAGAAAGAATACATACATATATGAATGACTGTCGGGACCCGAATATTCAAATCTAGACCCTTTGTGTATTCTGCACTAGTCCAGGATTACACTACTGCACACAGGCTCAACATAGATGAATATCACAATCATACACAACGATAACACAAATAAAACTTCATCAAATTAAATATAACTGTTAAATGACCTTATGGTCCACCTTACATGAATACGCCACGAAGGGCTAAGACTGAAAAATAAATAAACTGCAGCAGAAATAAACTTATTCGTAGTAACCCTTCAATTTTCCGCAGGCAACTAACAAGGTTCGCACCCTAACCGGTTGACTCCTCTTGGTACTCCTCGTAGGCAGGCGTAACCTTTTCTATAGCTGGTGATGTGTTGTTGCAAGGGGTGAATACATAAAGCATTCAACAAGTTGTGCACAGAATGCAAGTCTAAAATACTATATGCATGGCTTATTCCAAATGAATGGATGACATGGTTATTTTGCATAAACAACATTTATAAAAGAATAGCATAAATAGATTGTAAAGGCAGTAAAACAAATAATAACAACAAATAAATTTCTCGATAATTTCCCAAATAACAACCATAAACCAATTCTCTACCTCCAT
This sequence comes from Otatea glauca, assembly GCA_036346275.1. Classification (NCBI taxonomy): domain Eukaryota; kingdom Viridiplantae; phylum Streptophyta; class Magnoliopsida; order Poales; family Poaceae; genus Otatea; species Otatea glauca. The sequence goes on along the minus strand of CM070722.1, from coordinate 28,502,783 downwards.
AGGCATACAACCCTAATCCCCAATTCATTTTAATAAAATCTAACCTTTGACTGTAATCACTGAGCAATGCTCAATACCGCGAGCACCGCTATTCGAATTGGTTTGACACTCTGCAGAAGTCATGCACTTTTCCCACAAGATACAATTATACACCACAAAGATGAGAGATTGTAACAAAGCCTTTCAAATGCTCTGTCTAAACCCAGTACTGTCAGCTGAGATTTCAACACAGGTGGGACTGGTTACCACATCCAGGCCCCCCCTTTCACACCATGTGAGCCTACCCGTATACCCAAAACCCACACCACAAAGACAGTACCAAAGTCTAGACATAACAAAATTAATCAGTTAGGTCTGTCCCAACCAGATATATGGTTGTATGAATGACTCGGTTCAAATGCTTGCAAGGTTAAGTCCTTAATTGACCAAGGCAAGACTAACCAAAAATCATCATTAACATAAACCATCATATACCTTTAAAAAGCAATACGATCACCCAAATGCTACATTGGCCCACCACAAATTCTTGCCACTAGCCTCAGTCTAAATCATTTACCACCCCGGTTGTTTTATCATGCACCACATGCCATCAACAACAACAACATTGTGTGACAACACCCGACACACAAGTTCATAAACATGTTCCATAATCATTAAGCAAGATTAATCATTTTTACATAAAATGATGACTCATTGCATGGCTAAGCATACTACTAGCGTTCTAACTGCCCACATTGGCATTTATAGCTACCAACTAGTATGAAACCATTCTAGGGTGACAAATTAAATACAACATATATATGACAAGGGAAGGTGGATATATCACAATTGGATGAATAACTATACCCAACATAATTGAAACAAGAGATATTTGAATTATCATGCAATACTTTGAAACAATATAATATCTAAAGCATAGGTTCAACATGATCAAAGCACAACTTACCTTCAAAAAGCTCTAAATCCTGCTCTAGACCTTGATCTTGCACTGGCTCCTCAATCACAAACTTACTAGGCAACTCAATGTCTACGCGAAACGAGAGAGAAAGCAATAGATACTAACAACAGAGAGAGAGAGAGATCAACTCCAAACATTAAATAAAATTCACCATTAAATAGAGCATGATTTTACAAATGTTTAGAAACTGGAATTACCTCAATTGGAGCTCGGATGAGAAAGATATAGCTATTCAAAGTTTGAAATAAAAGATAAATCAGAAAATTAGAAAACCGAATTTAACCGAATTATTTTTATATGGGAAATAACATTTATGACGTCATCCTGACGTGAGCAAAGAAAATGATTTTCGGCCGAAATATTTTTCTACGGAAAAACCGATTTATGACGTCACACGACACGTGGCAGCATCTGAGCGCGACATGTGGCTTAACCACGGCGCGACACGATGACGGTGCATGGACTTGGTCCACGGTCAGTGCTGGTCCACCGTGGACCAGCGGCACAACGCCCATACACCGACTAAGGCAAGTAGCATACGTGGCACCATTGGATTGATGACACGTGGCACTAGACCAACGGATGCGATTAAGACACGAGGCGGCAACATCACAATCGTTCACGCTAGTTCGGACGACGGAGATTAAAGATGATGACGTCATCGGTGGCTGACAGCAGTGACACCGAGGTTCCCGTGCGACACGCGGTAGCACGAGATTGGCTCTGCACGCGGTGCAATCATAACCGCTCGGTTCAAATCCGACGGTCAAGATCATATGACACGGCGGTACAGCGTCGGACATGCGGCGCTCAATCGACGGCACAACGTAGATCTGACGACGGTCGGCAGCGACATCACGTGGCAAGATCTGATTCAATCAGCACAAATCCAATAGCGGCGGCAGACAGAGCGGGTTGTGCACACGCGGTGAGATCTGGACCTCACGCGATCGTTCGGACGATCGAGAGAGCTCACGTGGTCAATGATGGCGTGGCGGCTCGGCATAGCGGTGCTCTTACCGAAGAGGAAGATGACGACGCCGGCGACGGTGTTCCAAGGCTCCTCTGGCGAAGCGAGATTACGGGATCGACACGTCTCGACGAGGCGGACTCGGATCTGGACACGGACACGACGGAGGGCGACGACAACAGTGAAAAACTGCGGCAGCACTGCTTCTAAACATCGACGAGCTTTTGCGCGTGAACGACGGTGGCTTGGGAGGCGTGTGCTAGGGCTATGGGTGCGTGTCGAAGTGCGCAACCCAGAGGTGGCGGCAGTGCATTAAATAGGCACCTCAACGAGTGCGAACGGGGTGGAAATGAACCCCGAGGTTTGCAGGATACAGCGGCGCAACGGATTCAAAGAGGATCCGATGACGCTGACGTGGCGCAATCACGATCGTCCAAGTGGTGACGATCCGAAGGCCCATACACGCCAACGACGTGGAGAAATCTCGACCGTTGGATTAAGATCCAACGGTCGTGACGCTAGGGTTTCGACGGAGCGGGCTGCAGGGGCCGGTGGTGTGGGAAAAATGGGTCGAACCGGAGGGGTTTCGGCCCAAACACTATTCACATGATTTTAAATTATTTTTGAATTAAAATAAATCAGAGAAATAAATAAGGTCCGAATAAATATCAAAAATACCATGAAAAATCTAGAAAAATTTCAGAAAATACTTTAAGACATTTAAAACTCAATAAATTATTTTCAACAAAAGATCATTAGTACTTTTCAATAAATAAATACAAGATATCAAGAGGCTTAATTCAATAATTACAAAATAAATTAAATAAATTCCCACAAAATTCATAAAAAGGGAAAATCATAATAAATCCAATAAAAGCAATTTGGGATGTTACAAACCCCCCCCCCTTAACGGAATCTTGACCCAGAGATTCATGGCTGACTAAGGATTGGGTTGGGAAATTCTAACTTCAAATCCTCCTCACGCTCCCATGTAGCTTTACTCTCTGAATAATTGCTCTACTAAAATCTGCAGAAACGCACTGACTTATTTCTGATCCTGCGATCAGCTACATCCAGAATCTTGATTGGCTGCTCCCTGTAGGTTAGATCCTCTTGCAATTCAATTGATTCCAATGGCGTTTGTTCCACGGGCACTTGAAGACATTTCTTTAACTGAGATACATGGAATACATCATGCACTCCCGCCAACGACTGCGGCAATTCCAACTGATATGCAACCTCTCCTCTGCGACTCAATATTTTAAACGGACCAATATATTTTAATGCAAGCTTTCCTTTGGCATGGAACCTGTTTACTCCTTTCAGAGGGGTTACTCTGAGATATACAAAATCCTCAGGTTCAAAACTTAACTCATGACGGCGATTATCAGTATAGCTCTTCTACATTGACTGAGTAGTCTTTAATCTCTCTTTAATCATAGCGATTTATTCTTTAGCTTCTTTTAAAATATCTGGTACAAAGACCAATCTCTCTCCTGTCTCATTCCAATTTAGCGGGGTACAACAAGATAGACCATACAAAGCTTCAAACGGTGATATCTGCAAACTTGCTTGATAACTGTTATTGTATCTAAACTCAGTATACGGCAAACATTTATCCCATGTTGTGGCATAAGCTAGAGCACAAGCTCTCAACATATCTTCCAAAATCTAATTGACTCTCTCGGTCTAACCATTTGTCTGCGGGTGATAGACTGTATTGAAATTCAAACGAGTTCCCAATGCTTCATGCAATTTATTCTAAAATCTTGAGGTAAATTGGGTACCTTTGTCTGACACAATCTTATTTGGCACTCCATATGAACACACAATTCTGGACATATACAATTCTGCCAAACGATCTCCTGAGTATGTGGTCTTCGCTGGTATAAAATAAGCGACTTTTGTCAAGCGATCGACTATAACCCATATTGAATCATATCCACTCTGAGTTCTAGGTAAACTGGTAATGAAATTCATACCGATCTCCTCCTATTTTCATTCAGGTACTTTTAATGGTTGTAACAATCCTACTGGTCTCTGATGCATTGCCTTCACTCTCTAGCATATATCACACAGAGCAACATGCTCAGCAACTTCACGCTTCATGCTAGGCCACCAAAACCTTACCTTCAGATCCTGATACATCTTTGCACTGCCTGGGTGAATAGAGTACTTCGAGTCATGGGATTCCTCAAGAATCAACTATTTTAATTCCTTTTTGTTTGGCACACAAATTTGACCTTTCATCCATAAGGTTCCTTGTTCATCCAAGGTGAAATCCTTAGCTTTATCTTCATCCATCTTGGTTTTAATTCTCTCAATTTTGGTGTCATCTTTCTGCCCTTCTCTAATTTGATCCTCCAAGGTTGTCTTCACTTCTAGGATAGCTAGAAATTCTTTAGGTACCACTTCCAATCTTAGCTTCTGAAATTCTTTGTGTATGTTAACACTGTAACTTTTCCGGCTTAGAGTATCAGCTACCACGTTAGCTTTTCTAGGGTGATAGTGAATTTCCAGGTGATAATCCTTGATTAACTCTAACCATCTTCTCTGCCTCAGATTCAAGTCCGACTGAGTGAAGATATACTTTAAACTTTTATGATTCGTGTATATTTCACAGCGATTTCCAATAAGATAGTGACGCCATATCTTTAAGGCATGCACTACTGCAGCTAATTCCAAATCATGCGTCGGGTAATTCTCCTCATGTGGTCTCAGCTGTCTTGAAGCATATGCGACAACCTTGCCATTCTGCATTAGCACACATCCAAGTCCTTGATGCGAAGCATCACAATAAATATCAAAACCTATTCTGAATATCTGGCAATACTAATACTGGTGCTGATGTTAACCTTTTCTTTAATTCTTGAAAACTCTTTTCGCACTCTGGCGTCAATACAAATTTCTTTTCCTTTTTCAACAACTGCGTAAGGGGTTTAGCAATCGTTGAGAAGCTTTCTATAAAGCGACGGTAATATCCCGTCATTCCAAGGAAACTACGAATCTGGGTTACTATCTTTGGTTATTCCTAATGCAACACTGCTTCAACTTTGCTAGGATCAACAACAACTCTTTTAGTAATCATTACGTGACCAAGAAATTCCACTTTCTTTTTCCAGAAATCACACTACTGAACTTGGCATACAATTTCTGTACTTGTAGCTTTTCAAGAATGAGTCTCAAATGTTCTACATGATCTTCTTCTGTCTTGGAGTAAACAAGAATGTCATCTATGAATACGACAACAAAATTATCCAAATATTCCATGAAAACCTTATTCATCATATTCATAAAATATGCAGGGGCATTAGTCAATCCAAATGACATGACTGTGAACTCATAATAACCATATCTAGTTGAAAATGCAGTCTTGGGCACATCCTCTGCGCGAATCTTCAACTAATGATATCCTGATCGAAGATCTATCTTGGAGAAAATTCCAACTCCTCTCAACTGATCAAACAAATCATCAATCTCGGGCAACGGATATTTATTCTTTATTGTCACCTCATTAAGAGCTCAATAGTCAATGCACATTCTCATGCTTCCATCCTTCTTTCGAACAAACAAAACAGGTGCTCCCCATGGTGACGAACTTGGCCTTACAAAACCTTTTTCTAGCAACTCCTCAATTTGTTTCTTCATCTCTACCAATTCATCTGTGGCCATCTGATACGGTCTCTTGGCTATTGGAGCTGTACCAAGCACCAATTCGATCACGAACTCAATATCTCGATCAGGTGGCATTCCAGGTAAATCCTCAGGAAAAACATCCGGGTATTCATTTAAAACTAGTACTTTTTCTATACTGACAGCTTTAACACTATTAACCATCATCTGACCATTGTGAATTACGGTCGCTTGGACCTCCACTCTTTCGCCTTTCAGGCTTTCAATTGACACTATTCTTCTACCACAATCCAATACAACCTTGTGTTTGGACAACCAATCCATTCCAAGAATAACATCTATTGTTTGGGTATCCAATAATAAGGTTCGCTAGGAACTCTATCCCTTTCATGAGCATCTTAACTCCCATGCATCCTAGGTTAGATCGAAGTTCTGATCCAGGGGATTGGACCAAAAGCATGCACTTAAGGTTCATAACTTTTAACCCATTTCCAACAGCAAAATCTCGAGAAATAAAGGAATGCGAAGCTCCAGAATCAAATAGAACTGTAGCAGGTACTGAGTTAACTAAGAACTTACCCAGTACAACGTCCGATGTTTTCTAGGCCTCATCAGTCGTGATATGATTGACACGACCTCTTACCGTGGCTTGAGTTCTAGCTCCAGCTTGAACAGCTCCATGGTTTCCTCATGGTGCAGGCGTCTTGGCCAACGTAGATCCAAGGTTGAAGTGAACAGGTGTAACACCTCCTCTCTTTGGATAGTTATTGGCAAATTCCCTGGCTCATTGCAACTGAAACAGCACCTAACGGTCGACTGTGGATTTCCTCCCGGTTCATTATTGATCTGAATAGTTGTCTGAAAATTCTAGCCACTGGGACGAGGTGTAGGAGATGGCGTCTTGAAAATTGCCTTGGGCTGAAATCTCACAAATTGCTGCGGTGCAACTCTCAATCTTTGCTATCCTTGGCGAGCTCCCTGGTGTGCCATTCTGCGCTTGTGATGGTCATCCAACTCCTTGCGCTTGTCTTCCAGGATAAGGGCCTTGTTAACCAGCTCTTGGAAATCAGGAAAATTGTGGGTAATCAACCCAACCTGCAATCCAGAATTCAGTCCCTTCATAAAATGAGAATGTCTTGCCTTATCTTTCACTACATCCTCAGGTGCATAGCGAGCAAGCTGTGTGAACTTATTCAAATAATCTACCACAGACTGGCCACCCTACTTGATAGCTCTAGATTCTTCCTTCTTTAAGTCCATAACACCTTTAGAAACATGGTACTGGCGAAAAGCAGTAGAAAATTCCTCCCAAGTGATTTCTTGTGGGTTCTCCTGCGATGCACAGAAATTTTCCCACCATTCAGCAGCTGTACCTTCAGATTGATGAGAAGCATAAAGCACCTTCTCATTTCCCTCACACTGGGTGATATGCAGCTTCCTCTCGATTGTCTTAAGCTAGTCGTTAGCCTCAATTGGGTTAGCATTCCCAGAAAAGGTTGGCGGATGGGTCCTCATGAAATTTGACAACTTTGAGTATGGACGGTTCCTATTGTTAGCAGCTTGATTTGCATTGTTGGAAGTTGCTTGAGTAGTGAAGTGCTGCATTTGATGCATCATGGCCTGCATAAGCTGAGTTTGTGCAGCAAGAAAGGCTCCAAAATTGCTCATGTCAACTGGTGGTGCTGCTTGCGGAATCGGCATCTCATTCGGGTTCACACTTGGGTGACTTCCACTGGCTCCATTGTTTCCACGAGTCTGAACCATCTGTTGATCACTCCAAGGTTTAGAGAAAAGGGGAAAATAGTATGGACAAGTAATATAAGAACTTATGCGGAGCAAGGTTTTTAAACTCAAACTCCAAATATATTAAACTTTATTAAATTCTTGGTATGGTTACTCACAAGTGCCTAAGGGCAATGCAACGCATACTGCACACTCAAAAAGATGGTAAAAACTCTCATTAACCTAAGTAAGCATTACTAATCAACTAAAGTCAACACTCTAAACTTAGACTCACGCGACTCATACACTTGAGTCACCACTACTACTGAACTTAAGACTCCATCTAATCACTAAGCCATCCTGGATGCGAACCTGTGGGTACTGTGGCGGGTGACACGGCATTGGGGCGAACTTGTTTTGATGGCCGGGGGTCTCGTTGGAAGAAGCAAACTCTTGTTCTTCAGGCTTGGGCTCAACCTCCTTGGGGTCTTCTTCAGATTCTTCTTTCGCCTCAAGCTCAACTTCCTCTTCTCTCGTGTAAAGTGCCTCCTCTAGCTCAACGATCCACTCTGAAGTCATCCTTCTAGCCTCTCAAAGATCCTTCTCGGTCTTCTCCAAAGCTTCATAAACTTCAGCAAGCTCTTCGTTGGTAGTCTTCGTGAGGTTCTCCTGTGCAGTAGCAAGACGTGCAAGATGGACGATGGTAGCATCCTCCTCGATCTTGATCCTGTTTTCAGTGACGGCGCCTCCATGAGGATGATACTTGAATAACATTTTCTCCAACTCACAGCGTGGTCACGAGCAAAACGGCGAAGTGCAAGATGAGCGGCTTCCTGGATCCCAGCTTTAAATGTTGATCTTCTCACCGAGATGTTGATAGGGCGGTTTCCCATTGTGTTGTCCCTGGTGTAGACCGTGATCTTGCAAATTATCCCTCATAGAATCTCTCTCCCGATCCAGTTGGTACCACGGTAGATAGGCCGATCAAAACATCCCAGCAACTGCAACATCTTCCACAGCTCAGCGGTGAACCCTCCTTTGCGCTTTCCATAAAGGCACTCCATCTTTACCTGCAGAAGTGGCTCTCGTAAAAACCTCAACTCAAAACAAGAGAAAAGACGGAAAAATTCAGCATAGGTGAAAAGCGAGAAAGAAGGGATAAGTCAAGATCCTTTTTAATCTTTCAAGTTAATTTTGCTTTTAGAAAATAGTTTTGGACACTCCTAAGATGACAAACTAGCTAGGGTTTGACCTACAGTCAGTATGACTCTGATACCACCTCTGTTGGGACCCGAATATGTAATTTCGGACCCTTTGTGTATTCCGCACTAGTCCTGGATCATGCTAGTGCACACAGGCTCAATATAGATGATTATCACAATCATACTTAATGATAACACAATAAATACTTCATCAAGTTAAATATAACTGTTAGATGACCTTAGGTCCACCTTACATGAATATGCCTCGCAGTGCTAAGACTGAGAAAGAAATAAACTGCAGCGGAAATATACTTATTCGTAGATAAACCCTTCAATTTGCCACAGGCAACTGGCAAGGTTCGCACCCTAGTTATTCGTCTCCTCCTGATACTCCTCTTCAAAAGCAGATGAAGCTTCTTCTCCAACTGGTGATGTTTTGTTGCAAGGGGTGAGTACATAAAGCACTCAACAAGTTGTGCACAGAATGCAAGTCTAATATACTATATGCACGGTTTATTACAAAGGAATAGCTAACATGGTTAATTTGCATTAAGCAGCATTTGTAAAGGAATAGCATAAATAGATTGAAAGACAGTAAAACAAATAGTAACAATAATAAATTTCTCATTTGTTTCCAATAACCAACTCATAACCTTAAACCATAATCCAACATCCATACCCACATTGGTTTTGATAAAAATCTAACCCTTGACTATAATTACTGAGCAATGCTCAACACCGCGAGCATGGCTATTCGAATAGGTTTTACACTTTGCAGAGATTTATACACTTTGCCCACAAGATACAATCATACACTACAGAGGCGAGTGATTATAACAAAGCCTTTCTAATGCTTGACTAAACTCAGTACTGCCCGCTAAGGTTTCTACACTGGTGGGACTGGTTACCACATCCAGGGCCCCCCACTTGCGCCATGTGAGTCTTCCCGTATACCCGGAACTCACACTACCAAGACAGTACCAAAGTCTAGACATAACAAATTAATCAGCTAGGTTTGTCCCATAACAAACATGTGGTTGTATGAATGGCTCAGTTCAAATTCTTGCAAGGTTAAGTCCTTAATTGACCAGGGCAAGACTAACAAAAAATCATCATTAACATAAGCCATCATATACCATTAAAAAGCAATATGACCGTCCAATTGCCACATTGGCGCACCACAAATTCTTGCCAGTTGCCTCAGTCTAAATCATTTACCACCCCAGTTGTTTTATCATGCACCACGTGCCATCAACAACAACAACATTGTGTGACAACACTCGACACACAAGTTAATAAACATGTTCCATAATCATTAAGCAAGATTAATCATTTTTACATAAAATGATGACTCGTTGCATGGCTAAGCATACTACTAGCGTTCTAACTACCCACATTGGCATTTATAGCTACCAACTAGTATGAAACCATTCTAGGGTGAAAAATGAAATACGACATATGACATGGCAAGGTCGATATATCACAATTGGATGAATAACTATACCCAACATAATTGAAACAAGCGATATTTGAATTATCATGCAATACTTTGAAACAATATAATATCTAAAGCATAGGTTCAACATGATAAAAGCACAACTTGCCTTCAAAAAGCTCTGAATCCTGCTCTAGACCTTGATCTTGCACTGGCTCCTCGATCACGAACTCACCGGGCAACTCGACGTCTAAGCGAAACGAGAGAGAAAGCAATAAATACCAAAAATAGAGAGAGAGATAAAATCCAAACATTAAATAAAATTCACCATTAAATAAAGCATGATTTTAAAAAAATTTAGAAACTGGAATCACCTCAATCGGAGCTCGGATGAGAAAGATACAGCTATTCAAAGTTTGAAATAAAAAGATAAATCAGAAAATTAGAAAACCGAATTTAACCGAATTATTTTTACACGGGAAAATAGCATTTATGACGTCATCCAGACGTCATAAAAAAATGACTTTCGGTCGAAATATTTTTCTATAGAAAAACCGATTTATGACGTCACGCTAACGTTACACGACACGTGACTGCATCTTAGCGTGACACGTGGCTTAACCACGGCGCAACACGAGGACGGTGAATGGACTCTATCTACGGCCGGTGCTGGTCCACTGTGGACCGGTGGCACAACGCCCATGTTCCAACGGTCGCGCGGCTAGGGTTTTGATGGAACGGGCTACACGGGCAGGCGGCGCGGGAAAAATGGGCTGGACTGGAGGGGTTTTGAACCAAACACTATTCACGTAATTTTAAATCATTTTTAATTAAAATAAATCAAAGAAATAAATAAGGTCCAAATAAATAGCAAAAATACCAGGAAAAATCTAGAAAAATTTCAAAAAAATACTTTAAGACATTTAGAACTGAATAAAATATTTTAAATAAAATATCATCAGTATTTTTAATAAATAAATATAAGATATCAAGAAGCTTAATTCAATAATTCGAAAATAAATTAAATAAATTTCCTGAAAATTCATTAAAAGGGAAAAGCATAATAATTCAAATAAAAGCAAAATTTGGGATGTTACACCTATGATGCAATGGGTCCTTGATGAATTAAAACAATTAAACTTGTAAATCTGACCTTGAACTGATTGTATTAATTGCTTCCTATTAATGCTAAGAAAGAATTGCTTCACTATCTTTTAGCTTGATCAATTTATTCAGTACTCATTGTAATGCACTTGGATAGTGAAATTGACTCTAAATACCATATAGTGCATAATTTAGGAAGGTAAGAGTTCAAGGCCTTATTTGCTTGGTTAATTATTTAAGTTCAATTGTGATTATTTGACCCTAGGTGTAGTGGAGGTAGAAGATTTATCTCTAGCAGCCTTACACCTTGTGGCGAGGAGGTTGAAGGTCTAACCTTTAGAAGCCTGACACCTTAGAGCACTCTGTCATTCAAAGTACATACTTAAATACCTAAAAACACTCTATATGAGATCATTACGCCAATTTCATTTGTTTGCAATTTCAATAGCCCAATATGAATGTGTGTGTATATATTTGTGTGTGTAAATAGCTGAGTACAGCAAATACAAATAGGGCTTAAGGTTAGGAAATACTCCAGAACGCTTGGTCCGTGGTATGCTTTGCACGTGTGGATCCAAGCGTTCTTGAGTGCGAGGTCTCAAGGAGTTCTTGGTGCTCGAACACCAAGTTTCTTTTATCATTCTTCTTACAATATTCTTTTTATCGTTGTTTAAATGTTTGTTTATAGGTTAGACGCGGCTCGAGCGCGTAGTCTCGAGGGGTGATGAGTGTCCAGACACTTAGTTTATTTTCTTTGTTCTTCTTCTTTTATCATTAGATAGATATTTCTGAAATAGAGTAAAGAGTAAAGAAACATCCATCTTATTGTAGCACATCCATCTTAAAATATGAACATTTGTAGAACTTTCATCTCCTTTCTTATTATAATGTTGATTTGCCAACTGGCCTGATATTTTAATACCTGTCACAGTCTAGTTAAAAAGAAGATGACATCCTCTAATTCCTCATCATCGAAAGGATGTGATGAGCCAATGAAAGGAAAACCGACTCGCGGTCCAAGATGAGCAAATAAAAGGCCCACGGACCGATATACCATCACAGCGGTCAATCCACAGGATGGGGCCCCTACCAAACCGAGGAAGGCAGCGATAACATTCCGGACATTGTGCGGGATAGTTGGATAGGAACGGGTCCCCATCACCTGTCCAACCTGGAAGTTGCCTACCGACGAGGAGTGCAATAACCTGCTAACAGAAATTTTTGCATCGTTCGAGATCCCTAAATAATCTGTGCGCCTAGTGCGACGATATGCACTGCTAGTGGCAGGAAAGGTGTGGAAGAACTTCAAGAGCAAGCTCGTCACAGAATACACCAAGAAGGACAGGGCTCCTTTCTCTAAGTATGGGTTCAGTGATGAGGACGTATGGCAAACATTTGTTGAGATGAAGACAACGGAAGAATTCATGCGTCAAAGTGAAGCGCATAAGGTCCTCCAAGCAAGGAATACCCACTCCCACAAACTTGGCACCACTGGGTACACGATTAAGAGCACGCAATGGAGGAGGGAAGATGAGGAGGCCTCCCTGCCATTTGCATTGATCGTTGACGAGCACGTCCGAAACTGGCGATGAGCAAGGTCATATGCCACGTCTTTTGGCACCGTGTCCTTTACAAACCCCACGGACGAGGAAGTGTGTTAACGCCTAGTAAGATATCAAACTACCAACTTTGTAATTAGTCTATAACTTCATAAGTCAAATAACATGTCGGGATCTTGCAAGTAGTATTAAGTACACAATCTTTCGATAGCTCTTTTTGCCAGACAAGGAGAAAGATATACTCTCCATAGTCTTGGGAAGCAAGGAACACCTTGGTCGCACGCGAGATAAAGGGGTTTCTGTTACCTAAAAAACCGGATTCCCAAACGACTCTGACAAATACCAGAGTAGGAAGAGAGCCAAAGTTGAGCGCGAGGAACGGCTTGTAGAGAAGATTAAGGAAAGGCTGAGAGATGAATTCAGTAATCAGATAACAAGCGTCGAGGAAAGGATGAATAATTATGAGAGACGGACCACGTAAGTCCTCGATGTATGTATGTAGTTCAGCCCCACTACCTGTAAGAGTAGCTGTGCGTCCGCCGCTCACACAGATGAAGACGAAAAATTTCGTGTATGTGACATCAAGGTACTAATATGTATCTCTTGAATGCTCCATAGATATAGTTGTTGTACGTCTTAGCTAATTGTGTACCTTATGTAGGAGGCCATGCGGTGCACTCTTCAAGTGAGGCTTGCCAATGGCTCTGTTGCCCTTCAGCCTGCTTGGGGCTCCCGTATCCATCCAGTCAAGGGGCGCTGGTGCACGGTACCCAGGTAGTGTCAAGTTTCACAAAGGTTAGTGTGGACAATGTACATGATATTTTTAAGGCCGTCACGCTACAGATGCCCACAAACGGCGAGATCGTGACACTAGGGAATGCCATTGGCACATAGATCCAATGACCCAACAACGATATCTTCCTGGACGCCCATCCTCCAGCACCTAAAATACCCGCACTCCCAAAGTCACCTGCATTACTGGAGTCGCCTGCTGCACCTCAGTAAGCCACTAAATTAGCTACCATGCCACGTGCATCATAGGCCTTTGCGTGGGATCATGCCCACTCGTCTCCCGTGAAGACTCCCTTTAGTAGATAGAAAGCAAGATAAGGGCAAATCAATGCAGATCATGAAGGACCTTGACTATCTGATTGCCCTGTTGGCCCAGCTATATAATCTAGGAGAGCCCTTAGTAAGGGAGAGTGCCTAATAAACCTTACAATGGCTAGCCTTAGATTGTATGATTGGTACATGGAATAAGCCAACAAGCCAGTGCCACAATGTATATCGAGTATCTCGATCGGCTTCAAGCACAAACATCTGTTCAACCAATCATCGGGGGGCTTCTTCACAGTCGACTTCAAGGACTTGTTCGATCTCTTCAACCTCGAAGCCCTCGACACCGTGCTCATGAGATGCCGGACATTGTAAGTTTGTATAATCACATTCTACATTCATGTAATATCGATATACACACACACACATGATCCATAAAGCGAAAAAGAACAAACAACCGGTGGGTTTCCTCGACCCACACATAGTCTTGAAGCAAACAATGGATAAAAATTTAAAATTCATCGATGAATACGTGGACGAGGCATTGGTGGCTCAAAAATATAAAGAGTACATACTTTTACCACACAACCCGGGGTAAGTGCTGCACTACTTGTTATACTTTGATTTGTACTGTACATGCAACTCAAAGTTAGGTTGAATGACCATGGCGGCATACCTGTGTAGGTTTCACTAGATTGTAATTGTAATTGAACCAAGAAGAACCGGGTTATGTACCTTGACTCCTTATAGAGCGGCAGCCACGACTTGAAGCCAATCGCAAAATTACTCGACAGGTAATCATGTTTCCTCCATAGATAACTCTCATGTAGGTTGTTTAAGGTGTACATTGCTCTTGGGATGGCCAAGGCTAACTTTTGGAATCATGTAGGTCGTTAGAAGTGTACAAAGCTCGTGGAGGGCCTTCTGGCAAAGACGGGTGAAACTGAAGCACGATTTTAACTTTTTGGTACCCGCTAGTACACAATAATCCTATATCACACTCCGTAATAATGCATCTATGAAAGACCATGTGGAGGTCTATCCTTGTGTGTGATGAGTAATTGATGAGTTTTGAGCTTGTGTTGTTTTAAATTGATTTGGATTTGAAGCAATTTGAGTGTTGGTCTACCGGGTTTAAGGCTTTGGCTAGTTGGAGACCAGTCGTCCGACCTCGAGTGGTCGGGTCGTCTGACCCCGAGTGGTCGGAGATTTGGTTGGTCAGAGACCAGTCGTCCGACCACGAGTGGTCGGGTCGTCCGACCTGAGTGGTCGAGGCTTTGGCTGGTCGGAGACCAGTCGACCGACCACGAGTGGTCGGGTCGTCCGACCTGAGTGGTCGAGGCTTTGGCTGGTCGGAGATCAGTCGTCCGACCCCGAGTGGTCGGGTCGTCCGACCTGAGTGGTCAGGGCTTTGGCTGGTTGGAGACCAGTCGTCCGACCCCGAGTGGTTGGGTCGTCCAACTCCGAATGGTTGAGACTCCGAGTGATTGAGTCGGAGACCAGTGAACAGACCTCGATTGGTCGGGATGGAGACCAGTGGTCAGACCACGTGTGGTCGGGGTTTTGCTGGTCAGCGTAGTGTATATCTGTCTGTTGAGATGGATATGTGTTGTTGGACATTGCTATGTGATGTGGTTTCCTTGTCTATAATGGTTGCAGGACTTTGGAGCTAGGTCATGGTGAGGCGAAGGGGATCAGGACTAGGCTGGGAGAGCTGAGGTCCAGATGATCAAGGTGTCGCCAAAGATGACTAAGGCCGTGGAGTAGCCGCAAGCCGAGAAGACAAAGGAATGGATGAGATGCTAACTTGGGCCGCTCGATCAAGGAGGACCGTTGGATCGCGGTCGGGAAGATAGAGTAGTGGGTCAAGTTAGTGTGAGTTGAAAAGCGTGCAAAACTGTTGTGTTGTTGGGTTTGGTGAGCCCATGCATAGCTGTGTGAGTGGGTAAAATCTCACCCTTGATAGAGTGCTCTAGGGTTTAGAGGCTCATCCAAGGGTGGTAGGTGGTCCAAGCACATATACATAGGCGGGAGAGGGTATCTCCTGTAGGGGTTGAGCAGTGAGGAAAGTGTCGTGAGTAGTTGAGAGTTGTTGAGAGGCAGTGTAAGGATCAAATCCTGGCTCTTGGATGTTGGCTTAGGATTGAAGCAGGACATCCAAAGGTGGGAATTGATCCTGTGTCACTATAAATAGAGGGTAGTGGCGCCTCCCTCCTGAAGGTTCCGAGGTTTTTGCCGCTCATTTGAGTTTTGCCCACTTTGTTGTGAGGCTTTGTAAACCTCCTTCCGTAAATGAAATGTTCTTCATTTATATTCTTGTTTCATTTCCCTTACGTATTTACATTACGCACGTAAATTCTGTTATCTAAATTTTGCATTTACTTACTTGCAATTTACTTTACGTAATTTGGATTTGCCTCATCTCCTTCTACATGCTATTGAGTCTTTGTTGAAATTCATGATTGATGAACTCTTCTCTGGACTTGGTGCTTTCAATCATCTAGGCAATCCTTGCATTCTTGTTGCATGTTAGTAAATCTGTGTGTTCTTAAAGTGCGTAAACGTGTGACTTGCAGTTCTTTAGTCTTGATTGGCTTCTGGTTCTTGTTGCCAAGGATGAAACATTGCTGGATGAATCTTCTATAGATCATATCCCAATCATCTAGGCAATCTACAACCACTTCTATTCAGTTTTGCAAGAAACCAAATTCTGTGACTAGTTTTCAGATAGTGTTTCTATTTGTTTGAAGGGTTGTTTCTTCGTGTACTTACTTGCTATGATTTGTGGACAGTCATCCAAGGATTTCTGACCATCAACTCCCACCAGCAAGTTAGGGGTGAAGTCTGTGTTCGTGACTCTGTTTTTGGTGTTGCATTTGTTAAACTGAAAAGGACGGAACCTTGGTATTAATTCCTTCGATTGTTGATTGAAATAGGTTCCTGACATCCTTTGGGAGGTGCACACCAATTTTCACTGTTTTTGGATCAGCCGATCAAAAGCTACATCGATTTCTGCTTTTGAGATCGTGCTGATTTTATTATTCACCCAACACTATTCACCCGAAAGTCTTGCTCATCCGACCTCTGTGAGGTCGGGGTACTGCTCATCCGACCAGAGATACCCGACCAGTGCAGGTTTCTTTCTGGTCTTTTGGTGGTTTGAATTCTAGGGGGAGAGTTTATTCGAAAATTTTATTTGGCTCCTATTCACCCCCCTCTAGTCGCCTTTTTCGATCTTTCAATTGGTATCAGAGCCGGTTCTGCTCTTTCTAGATCTTGACCGGTCTCAAGAGCCATGGCGATGGACAAGTATTCCACCAAACCTCCCATTTTTGCTGGAGTTGATTTTTCGTTTTGGAAATCGCGGATGGAGTCATACATCACGCCTGTGGCTTCGATATGGCGAAGGTGAAACTCCGTATGAGGTTCCTCGCGATGAAAACGTCACGGCGGAAATATGGTGGCGTTGAGGCGACGCTAAAGCAAGGAACATCCTCATACAGGGTCTTAGCCGCAGTGAGTATGATAGGATTTCTCACCTTCGTTCTGCTCATGAGATTTGGGTGACCCTCGATGCTTATCATGTGGGCACTACCCAAATCAAGACGGTTCGACAGGACCAATTCAAGCGTGAGTTCAACAAGTTTGAACAACCGCGGTGGTGAGAGTCTTGACGAGTGCTTTGGTCGGTTTACGAAGATTTTGAGCGACCTCCGAGCAGTCGGTTGCATATACCCTGACTCGGATAATGCTCGACATTTCTTGACCGCACTTGATCTTCGTGTTTGGGAAATGAAAGTGACCACCATCAAGGACACCACCGACCTGTCGACCTTGACTCTTGATGGGCTTTATTCCCGCCTCAAGACTCATGAGATCGATGTCGTCTCGCGGAAGACGAAGTCTTAGTCGATGGCTTTGGTCACTGATCCCATTGGATCCTCTCTTTCTGATTCTTCTGTTGGTTTCTCTCTCTCCGCCCTTTGCGAGCTAAGCGATGACCAACTGGAAAAATTTCCAGAAAATGAGCTTGCTCTTCTTGCTCGCAAATTTTCATATGCATACAAGAGAGTGAGAGAGAGGAAGAGAGGTGGGATGATCATCTGTTTCGAGTGTGGTGGCCCCAACCACATTCGAGCAAACTGTCCCAAGCTGGAGAAAGGCAAAAACGAAAAAGGCGGTTCGGGCAAGAACGACTACACCGACAAGAACCGCAACAAGAAGGCCCCAGCTCGTGAGCCGGCGAAGAAGAAGTACCACAACTTTGCCAAGAACAAGAAGCTCTTTCATCGGGTCCTCGCCGCGCTAGATGATATCGAGCTCTCCGACTCGGAGACGTGGAGCGACGAAGGCGAGGATGAACCGCAAGTGAAGAAGAGCGCGACGACTTCTTCGGTATGTGCTTCATGGCGGCGCCATTGAAGCAAGCGACTCCGAGTCAGACAAATGACTCGGACGAGGTACCCACCTACGACGAATTAAATGCTGCCTTCTGTAAATTAGGCAAGTTTCATGCTAAAGCTAGGTCGAGGTGTTCTGAGTTAGAAAAGGAAGTAGGTACCTTGATTCGGGAGTTAGCTTCACTTAGATCTTCTCCCTCCCGAGTCACTGATGACTGTACTTTGTGTGATGCTTTGCTTGTGGAGTTAGAGAACCTAAGGACTATGCATGATAGTGTGTTGTCTGAACTAGATAGTCTTAGGTTGAAGAATGCTAGCAATGAATCATTGATACTCATTCAGAGATGCTAGTTTTCTTCATGCTCACTCTACTCCTTGTGCTAATTGCCCTAAATTGCTTGCCGAAATTGATGCCATGAGCGATCACCTTAGGAAGCTTTCTTCTAGAAACGATGAACTTGAAATGCATGCTTCTAAGGAACCAGTCAGCTCATGTGAGGGTTGTAGGCAACTAAAACTTGACAATGAATTCTTAAATATCAAGTGTGCTAAACTTGCTAAGGACTTACTAGATAAGTCACAAGAAAGTTGCTTGCGATGTTCTGTGATTGAGGGGAACTTGGATAAAATCCATGTCGAGCTTAGGAAGAAATTAGAAGACCAAGCCCATAGAATTAGAAATACGTCTTGTGTTTCTTGTGAGGACCTCAAGATTGAGGCAGCCGTGCTGAGGGAGAAAAATGCACGTGTTGAGAGAGCTCATCTTTCTGGTTCTTCTTCTTCTTCTTCCCCCTGTTCTTCTTGTGCTTCTTTCTTTCGAGATTGCCAGTATCTTATGAGCACTCTCGAGAAGTTTGTTGGAGGCAAGAAGAAGCTCAATCTTATTCTAGACCAATCCAAGATTAGTAGATTCAATCAAGGTCTAGGATTTGATCCCTTGGAGCACGCTCAGGCGCATCCTCCCACCATTGTGAACGGCTCCAAGAGTGGTGAGATTGTGGTAGCTCCCAGGTGTGAGCACCACCAAGTTTAGGTCTCTTGGGGTTGTCCATAGGACTTGACCGACTGAAGGGTGTTACTCTGTTGCTTCGCCTCTAGCAAGGCGAAGTACATGCACCTTCCGTAAGAAGGATGGTCACCTAGTAGATTTCGCCTGAGACGCTAAGATCACTCGGCGTGAGCGTGTTGTCGCTCTTAGGGGTATTCAGGTCATCCCGGACTTTGAGTGCTCATAAGGCACACACTTGCTTTCTAGACAGTTAGAGAGTCGCTTTGTTTTTGGGCGTCGCCCGTGACTCGGTTTTCATCTTTGGTTCTTCGAGTTTTAGCCTTGGAGCTGTTCAGAGTCGGTCTTTCCGCCGTCCTTTTGATATTCCTCGTTTTTCCCTTCGAGGTAGATATCAGGCGTGAGGTGTTTCTCGGTAGGAGATTTAGGAAGCCTCACCGGGTGGCTCGGCTTTTGCACCACGGCATGCCAACCCGGGCCACTCCTAGATCATCTACTAGAGTTGCTCTTGATCTTGTTAGAGTTAAACGTCGAGAGACACTCGAGTCCGTCTTCTTACGTGGTCGGTACTGAGGCGTCGTGTGGTTCAGTATTGGGTTCCCAAGTCTTCACTCTATCCCAGTACTGAGTCATCTCTCTCTCTTGTGTCTTGATCAGGTTCGTTTAGGAATGTTTAGGAATGTTGCTGAAATTATAGTTAAAGCCACAGTAAAGGTGATGAAAAATATAATGGTGGTAATATCTTGAGCACACGAAGTGATCAGGTGTTATAGTTGGTATCAGAGCATCAACCTTCGCTGCACGGGCACGTACGGGATAGGAATATGAGCATATGGCGCATGGCATGGATGGGCCCGAAGTGGTCACACAACATAGCATATGCGCCAGCACTAGACGCATAGACGCACGAACATATACCAAGGGGTGGTTTTGTGTATCTGTCGTGTATACGATGTGCTGCCAAGAGGCGTCAATCCTTAAGGAGGCTAAGTGTAATACCACAGTCCGTTAATGTGAGGCCTATGTAGAGCGGTGGTGAGATTAGTGCCACATTGCTTACCTAAAATGAGTTGTAGTAATATATAATGCATATTGGGTCTAAACATAGCACCTCCGAGTTAATCCTTTTACACGAAGCAAGGACGAAAGTAAAAATAGGGTGCTATGCATATGTAAGTCCACCCCACGGTGGGCTGGGCTTTGAGTGAAATTTGGGACATTGTGTTACAATTGAGAACACCCGGAGAACAATCATAAAATAGAAGAACACAAGATATAGAGGATTTCAACTCTTTTATCTTTATTTATTGTAGATAGATTATCTTGTACGATGGGTGCTATATTTATATCCTGAGGGGTAGTTTCGAAGTTCGCTTATCAAAACTAAGAGTCCGATTATATCTCAACCACCAAAACCAAGAGTCCGGTTATATCTTAGCAATTTCATCCCGGAAAGATCAGACAGTTGAATTATTCTGTCCGAAAGTGATAGGTTTGTGTCATACTATGTATGCGATAATGCATTCTTTTACGCTCCTTTCTGTTTGGTCGTTTTGATACATTTGCCGATCAGTAAATTCCGTTTCCGTAGTTATTCAACAGCTTCACTTCCTTGCAGTGTTCATTTTCCCTCTCCATAATTTACTGTTTCTCTGCACCATATATTGATACTCATTGTATACTAGGTAGATACTAGTTCGTGATCAGTTTATAGGCACAACGTCATCTAGTTATTCTTTCAGCAAATCAGATTTGAGAGAATGGCATCAGCTAAAATGGAAATAGAAGCGAAAACAAAAATGGGGAATGAGAATAATTTCAGTTTGTTTCAGCGTGGCATGCATTTTGCATAACTAATCTTGCATCTAAGAAAAGAGTTTCTAATTAAGTATACCGTTCTTGCAGAGACGAGTGCATGCGCAATGAATTGATGGCATCTGGTGAATCCTCTAGCTTCCAGGGGTTAGATAGGAACCTGCACACCCCTGCCGTGCTCATCGGAGCTGCGTTTGTGCTTGTTGCTCTCCTGATCTCGCTCTGGCTCATACTGCAGCACCTGAAATCATACAGCAATCCTGCCGTAGGACACATACTTTTAACAAATTACATTCAAAAATCAGGACAAACCTTAGTGTAGCAACAAAATACTGGCAAGGACCAATGTGCAAATATAAGTACTTAACTACGCATGCAACTAGAGAACCGAGGTTGGCCGAGACTACTGTAGCACAGCTGGCCTGCCCACGTTTGACTCCCAGGTACAGGCACACGTGCGCGTTCAACGGTGTATGCACGTGCGTATGGTGTGCGTGGGTAGTGAGCATCGCCTTGTACCTCTCAAAAAAAAAAACTACGCATGCAACTATAGTGACTCTTTTCACAAAAAGCATATGCCATACTCTAAAATGAAGATACCCTAACATTGCTGTTGTCATAAATTTCAGCCAGCCATGGACGTTGTATTGTCTAGTGAAATTTTACAATGCAACACATGAAAGACTACAGGCAAAAAAACCACTAGCCAAGTTCATAAGCTTCAAGGCCATTGTATTTGCCACTTGGTGGCAGGCAGTGGGGATTGCAATCATCTGCCATACTGGGATCCTGCCAAAGGCAAACGAAGTGCAAAATGCAATACAGGACTTCCTCGTTTGCATTGAGGTAAATAGGTAATCTTGTAACTTCACCGAGAGCCAAATTGGTCTTTTGTTACTGCAGTAAAACGCTATTGCTTTTGTTAGATGGTTGTGGCAGCTATTGCACATGCATTTATCTTCGACGTGGAGCCATACCAGCACATTCCAGTGCTGGAGCATGGAGATTTCACCTGAGGAAGGGAAAATGGAGGTGAAGGTCGATGTCGATGACGGCGGTAATGGGACGCCGACCAGCGTGGAGCAGAAAGAGACCCATGTCGAAACTCCAGGAACTAGCATCAAAGAGAGCGTTCAGGAAGTCGTTCTCGGTGGCGGCCATCTGAATTTCGGTATTGGTCGAGCCTGAATTCTTGATTTCTGACACTGGATTTCGGTATTGGTAGTTGAGCCTGAATTCTTGATTTCTGACAGTTGATAATTGGCTTCTTCTGTAGGTTGTCAAGGATGTGGCGTTAATCATCTCGCAGGCGATTGAACCCGTAGAAAAAGGTGTCAAAAAAGGCGTCGGAAAGATTCAGCTGAAGCCAGGCGGCACGAATGATCCTGAAGTTGAAATGGAGGGCCATGACACCGAGAACGTGGTGGACAGTGAATCTGGCGCGGTCAATACGGAGGTAGAAATCGAAAGAACAGTACAGGATGGTAAATCTGTTGTGGTTGACGCAGAAGTGGAAATCGGAAGAAGAGAGAAAGATAACAAGAGGTACTCACTCTGGTATCAGAAGCGACACATAAATTTGACGACAAACTGGAAAGGACGGGTCTCCAGTTACCTGTCCTGTACATAGTTTATGTACTCTTCCCACTCTTATGGGATACATTGTCGTTTCGCTTTTATGAACAAGCTCCCGTTGCATCGACAGTGCATCAGACGATTTTGAACTTTGATGGTTTATTACTTACCGACAGATATTGACAAAAGAGGTCTTCTCGATCAAGCCGTATATAGAGAGATGTGGTGCGCATCCTATACAGTAAATACTATGGACATTACCGTACAACACAAGGCCACGCCATATTGCCACCGTCAGTCTGCCCTGCCGCAGCACAACTCCGAGCAGCACTCGAAGCATCCAAGGCACGCGAAGGCAGCACAGACTTGCACCATGACGACGGCGCACTGATCGTTCAACTTGCTGCACGCGTTGATGAAACACATGCAGCAGCAGCAGTCTGCAAGGCGGCTGCAGCAACCAACCGCCTTCTCGAACATCTCAAACTTCTCTGGAGCTTTTACGTCTCCAAACCCTGTGGTCAGATTCTCCCTTGTTGCCGCTACATTACCAAATCCGAGCATTAAGCCATGAAGCGGTGTAGCTGATGGCTCATCTGGGTTGCTATGTTTCGTTGGTTTCTGCTTTCCCTGCCCAAACACAGCAAGTTTGATAAGATTCAAGGGGTCTCATTGCCTGTGTGATTCGAAGGGGACATTTGGTGAAACACTGGTTGGTTCAAGAATTAATGCACTTCAACTTCTAGTCTCAACATAAAAACTTTGGCCCATGAGACTAAACTTTCTTTTGAGAAACAGACTGTTGTATAAACAAACCCATATTTTCAAAAGGATTCATGGAAATGTTAGGCAATATATTGAATTCTAAGCAAGACCTGTTGAATTCATTTTCTGGATCGAATTCAATCTTAATTAATTTAGATTGGCAATAGAAACTATAATCCTTTATGAGAAAAATTCTACCTGTTGTGCTGGATCTATTTTTTCCTGTATGGTTTGAAGTAGGACCGTGCGTGTGTACTCTGAAGGAATGCTGTTTTGTATGCTTAATTTCACCACCTGTTATTCCAAACAAAGAAGAGTGTCGGATCACATTTCAGAAACAATATTATTTTAGATGACTGGGAATTCAAATTTTAAGCTTCTGGCATGGCACAGAAAATGAGTCCAGAGACAAGGATAAATCACAGTTTCATTTTATTATATATAAAAAAGAGCTTAATGTCAAGCTGCAATGCGCAAAAGTGTGTAACAACCTACAAAGGGAAAGTTAGTAGCCAATACATTGGAAAGGGAGTAGTCATAACTTCATAAGTCATAATGCAGTGGTGATTCCACTCTTAACAAAAATGAAACAGAAACAGATCAAGGAAATAGTTTATCAATATAATAGTTGCAAACTTGCAATAACACAATAGTAAATGGAAGGTACTCATATCAACATCTCAAAGCATCAGTACTATTAATACCTTGCAATAGGCAATGGAATTAAAGAGGTATGGATATGCAATATGAAAGATTGTTTCTTTCCCCCTCGCATTGTGCATGCAATATGTTTGTTTGAAATGCATACATCAAAAATGAAGCTTGTCAAACCATCACGGGTGTGTTCGTAACTAATTAAGCACATGGAAATGCCCGTGTCTTGTGTTTGGCCCTTTTCTCTCAAATTTTGTAATAATTTGTTTTTTGAATCTTGACATCAAGTTTGGTTCAGGGAGTACCCTAAAATAACCACTTGATCTAAAGTTAATATCCAACTACCAGAGCTTAATTTAAGAACAAAAAGCTACTAGCCGATGTGATCAAGCATTAGCCCAGAACAGATTACATTACTTTTTTTTCTAGTTGCTTGTTTTCAGAAAGCCAAGCTTTTGCTGTGAGAAGATCCATCTGCTGCTTTGCCAACACCTGAAATTCGAACATAAAATGGAATGATATATCTTTCGCTTGATAGGCCATGTGCAAATATTTTCATATGAACTTCAGCGATCAAAACATCAGTTTGATAATTCAACGCATAATTGGAGCACATGTTGGCCTCAATAAATGATCACTCAAACAGGACAATTGTTAGGCTCTGTAATCCTGTAAGCCAATATATGGTTCTACTGGTAGAACTTTAATTATGTGTCTGGTCAATGTGCCAGGATAAGCAATGGTTCGTGCATATCAAATAAGTTACGTCAAATAACAGGTTACAGGTTGCATGTTTTATTTGGTTAACTGTCATGACATTCGATCCTTCAATAGAGGACACTTGCAGAGATGTTCCAGACAGATTGGGGTTAATCTATCTATTGCTTGGGACCAAGAAACCTTTTTAGATTGCATATAACATAAATTAGGTCAGTCTTATGTATGGAAGCTCTATCCTTCACTTCCAAGCTATGTTTTGTTTAGAGGTGTCTCTATTGGTGAAAACAATCAAATACCAAAGTTACTCTCGTACAGTCCTACCTATTAAGTTTTGTATTTTTTGTTGAATAGTGGATGTCAGTAACTCAAGACTTATTGTTGCGATCATCCTCCAACATATTGAATTGAGGACAATGTGAAAGTTCCTTAAATAACTACAAAATTCTTTTGAATATAAGTACAACATAAGTATGAGTGTCTTACTTTGTCAAGAGGTATATCCTTTATATGTTTGACCTTCAATTCAATAGATATCTCACTCATGTCAGACAAGTAACCCTTGGCGGTAAGTGTCTCCGGAAGCTTTCCTTGGTATCTTCCAGACACAAATAATGGACAGTTTGCTGAAATGTCTGGAATATACTCAGAATCCACCTGATTGGGGAAAAAAAGTTCAGTTTTAAGAAAAATAGCTGTTCCAGCTATGCTCATATGAATAGAAGGTTAAATGGTCGTAAGTACCAACCAGACCTCTTTGTAGAAAGAAATGAGAAAATCCATGGCTACTTATTTCATAAAATTAAAATTAAACTTTGATCAAACATCTTGGTGATGAGTGCTCCCAAAAGGACCAGTCAGACTGCTGACTACCTGAAAACACAGAAGCACTTATTCTCTCCCTCCCTACTCCCCCTCCATCCCTCCCTGACTAGTCTACCTCAAAACACAGGCACACTTTACCCCTCCCTTCCACTCCCTCTAAGGGCGCTAAGATATGGATATCATCCACTCAGCATTTACACACTATTTCTTGAGATGTCGCCACAAGAATAATAATAAAGATGAATGGTACGGATTGCTTTTTCATAGCATCGCTAAAAAGTGATAACTAGAAAATAACTCACTTCAAATTCTTGAATATACTTTGTGGCATCAATGGAAATATTTGTCACTATTGTGCTTGAAGCCTTCCGGAACAATTGAAGCATTCGACCCTCAATTGATCCTGGTGTAACAAGTCAGAATAAAAAATTTCAGTTTTACAGATTTGACTTTGGACAAAGCCTTGCATATTCTAGTCCAGTTAACACATATAATACACGGCTAAATTCACTGGAAAAGGATTTGATTATGGTTTTTATTTTGCTGCCAAAGTTGCTGGATTTAATGAAAAACAAACAGAAGTCAAAACTTCCATTATATAAATAACCATAGAACTAATTTTGTCAACTTAGTGAATCATAACGATTTCATCCTCAGCAAGAATGACTAAATTTTCTTCATCAATTGGGATTGAAGTTTCCATAGCTAGTAGTTGTTTCCTCTGGAGGAAGGAACAAAGATCATTATTGAGGTCATGTATCATAACATCTGCTAGTTGTACAAGCAGATAACCAGAAAGGCTGGAATTGGATCATCAGGGAAAATTATAGTTAAGAAATGTCAAAGAAAGTTAGAAGTCCAGGAGAAAAATTTTAGAGCATAATGCAGAATTTGAATTTTCAGAAATAGTTTGTAGAACAAATGCTTCCGGGTTCACAGGATTAAGGGAGAAATATGTTAATACCTGTATCGAATGCAGCATCATAATGCCCCTGGCCAATTGATGCCAACATCCGCAAGAAATAGTGGTTGCAATATGAACCTAATATTTTTTCCCCAGGGTAAATACAAACAATTAGAAAATGTTCTGACTAATGAATCGGCAAGCATGAAAAAAAGAGAGCAAATGTTCATGTCTCCAGCATATAGAGAATAAAACAAGATCATGCCTCTTTAGTCCCTTCACAAAAATTGAGGACTATATTGAACAAACTTGAGTAATTCAAAAGCATTTTCCTTATAAGAATGGACACTTAAGAGGATAGGTAGCTTTTTTGTTAAGGTTAAATGCTAGTACTTATGTATATTAGAATTGATAAAGTTCTGTGTGTTGTGGGATGCAGAACAATACCTCATACATGACCACAAAATTAATCCAGATTTGCATTCAGTATATAGCTAAGCTTGATCTGTTCAGTAATAAATAAGAAAAAAATGGAATAGAGATATTACCTAGTCCGAAAGTAGAAATCCGAGGAGACAAAGATTCTCTATTTGAGAGCTGAGCTTTCACAGTGTGGCAGATGTTCCGTTCATCCTCAACTGATCCATCGGTCACAAGAAAGATTTGTGGAAGGGCATCATGAGAGTTTGACAGTAAAGCCATTGCCTTATACCAGAAAAGAAAGGGGAAATATGAGCAACAAAAGTGACATCGATCATATCATAAATGTCAACTGATATCATCTTCCCAATACTGTACCTCACTCAAAGGATGCATGATGTCAGTGCCACCCTGGGCAACAAAATTTAAGTTCATCCATTCAATTGCATTTTCAATTGTTTTGTCATTTACTTGCTCCAAACAGGATGAGAACGAATGAAGATCATCATTAAATGTTATTATGTTGAAGTAATCTCCTTGCACAAGCTCAGAGAGAGCAGTGGACATGGCATTCTTAACATTCTCGAGAGGTTTTCCTTGCATGCTTCCACTTGCATCAAGGATAAACACAACCGCCTTTCTGAAGACCTATCACATAACTCAAAATGAGATAAATTGCCCTAAGCGAAACATTTTATGAAGAAAGGAGATAACAAAATAAACCCTACTTCAAGTCGAATGAATGCTGATATGACCCAGAAAACAAAAAAATATTGAAGAAAAAATAACATGCCTCAGAAACAGCATAAAACCAACAGAACCAGAAAATTAGAACTATTTATATTTAAAAAGTGGTCTTTAACCTAGACACTTTTAGCAAGTTACAAGCTTTTAAGTACATATTGCTCATCAAGGTAAATACCATTATTTTTAAGCATCAGGGGATTTCCACACTGACATAAATTTATTCACTTATAATGTTAAGATAACAAGATAATAACCAAGTAAGAGAAACTACCTTCCTATTCTCGTTATTTCCAGGTAAAAGAAAAATGCAGAACATGTCTCTGTCATCATAGTCACGCAATGTTGAGGGCTCCACAAGCACTCCACCAGATAAATCACCTGAGTAAACCTGACATGGAAAAATAATAATTAGGCAATGACACTAAACTCCATTGCAAGTCTGCAGTTAGATTGTAAAAGTCTCCGTATCCACAGACGTGATTCGTTGAATAACATGTGGACGTTTGAACAGAATGAAGATGGAAGGTCTCATTATAGTAAAGATTTAGGACATCAAATAAATCAGCAGTATGTCATAAATTTATTTATTTTTTTTTTAAAAAAAGGAGAGATCTTGCATGTGCATCTCTTGTGAAAGGCATCCATGTTCTCCTTTGTTGCAGCATGCTAATGGCTATTACCAACTGAGAAGATTATCGTTCAACTATACTAGTACTGGGCAGCAAGCATAGCATAGCTATCATGCCATTGTATTGAAAAGAAAATGATATGAAGGATGTGCATCATTTGCATACTAATTCTATAAGATTCCTTGAGACCTGAAAGTTGAAGTACGTGCTAAGCCAACTTTATGCCCTCACTATAAAAGAAATTAATGACTACACTACTAAATGTTCACGTTTGAATAAATAACACCCATGTTGCTTTTGATATTTCAATATTCTAACATATGCAGGGCCAACAAAGACAAAGAGTACGATAAGATGTTTAGAAACATTGAAGACAATGTACAGTTAATCAGAATAAAAACTATTGGAGAATAACTTACACTATATGCAAATGTAAAATCTTTGTTTGACCAATTCTCAACAACTGCTTCATGCAAGAAAGACAATTTCTCACCTTGCCTACTTTTTTCCTGAAAATGCAAAAGAACACCTCATGATAATCATTGTATTGCAAAGAGTCTCCAAATGGTTCTTACAAAAGCAATAAATAGTTTATTACCTTCAAGGGATGGCTTGTCCCCTGCAATAAAACCTCTTTACTCACACCACTATTCACAGTCAATTGAATTTTCTCCCTTTTCATGAATACTTTTGGCAAAGGGTTCACATATTGCGGAAACTGAAAAGGAATATCAACAGAAAACTGTCCATTGTCATACAGCAACTTCTGCGACCATCTAATTGTGGCAAAAATGTCTTCTCCTCCAACAACCTTGATGAGATAAATTAGTTAGCAAAGGAAGATATGGATGCTGAAAGCTTGAAACATGAAAAGGTAGCAGGTTGGGGCTGGAGGTAAAAGTATGTAACAACTAACAAGTACCTTTGGTATGGTCAAGGAAAACAACTGGCGCTTTATAAGGCCCCCACTCCCCGATTTTGCAATCTTCATGGCACTGTGATCCTCTACATCAATTACATGAGTATTGTACGATCTTTTCCCAACAGTAACCTCAGCGCCTAGAATTGAACCCTATTAGCCAAATTATTCTTAGATTGAGAACAGAAGCAAACTGCAAAATTGAACTCTATTGGGAAAATCTAAGAATTAATAATTATTGCAACATAAAATACAATATATGGTCTATGTTTTGCCTAATGAGATGCTCACACAATCATAACACTTACACTTCTGGAAAGGGAAGAATGTGTACTGCACGCTCACTATTGTCTAGAGAAATAATATCGATTTTCTTTAATTGTTATAACAATCAAGTTGTTAAGTTTAATACGTCATAATGATAAAAAAAACAAAAAAATAGGAAGAAATCAAACTTGCATGCACAGCTCTCAAGTTCTCACACATTTTAGCATTTATCTAAAATCCATGTCAACCCACACGGTAATGCAAACTGAACAACCGAAATCCAACAGCATTTAGAAAACATGCCCATCAAAAACTAAGTTCCTAATTCACAACTTAATAGTCGATTCAACTTCAATTTCTCCAAATGTCGGACTGCAATGAAAGAAACAATCTAATTTATGTCCTAACAGGAAAACAAAATAGCGTTGATTATACCAACTAAAAGCATTTATTCGATGAGTGCGCGAACACAGTTATCCCTTTGCAAGTCAGGTTACCTTCCCAAGTCCAATCCAATATTTCTTTCTTGCTGATCATTTCTACAATGGAAAGCAAGGAATTTGTCTTGCTTGCTTCCAAAAAAACAATGGAACCCACTGCCAGCAGAGAGCTACCTCCACGAGCAAAGAAGCCCAAATGGCATCATCCATAACCAACGTTCCAAAAACGTAATTCATGAGTCACGAAGCAGAACTAACTCCTCATGTGCGCAAACCAGCACTCTAGTCCAAGGCAAATGATTATGTCCAGCCAATTCATGGGACCCAACCACCTAACCGAAATCAAATTGCCCGCAGACTACAACGCAATAATGCTAATCATTTCGGCGCCTAACGGCAACCCAATTTAACACAGCAGCAGCAGCAGCATCAGAAGATTTAATCGAACGCAGAAACAAAATGGGGATTTGGATCGAATCGGACGACCTGCTCGCCCATGGGCACGACGACGCGGCAGTCGCAGTCGCGGCTGCGCGTGAGGCAGTGCACCCACCAGCGCGCGCGAAAGGTGACCTCGGCAGCAGCGAAGCCCGCTGCGCAGTCGACCCGCAGGTCGACCTCCCGCATCTGAAGCGGGATGAGCGCGGGCGGGTCGAGGAGGCCGTAGACGTGCGGCTGGTAGCTGGGCACGTCGGGGCTGTCGACCGCGCCGGGGTCCACCACCACGGCGTACGCCATCGGCGCCGCGGGCAGCAGCGACGCGGTGTCCGGCGCCGCGGACCGTTCCATGGCCACGGGCGGCCGCGGCGGGGGCGCGCCGCCGGGGAGGACGAGCCGCTTGGAGAGCTTGAGGCCGTCCTCCACCGCGCGCGCGAAGTCCTCCTCCATGGCTGGAGGCCGGCGGCTTAGGGCTTGGGGCCCGTAGGAGGAGAGGCAGAGGCGTGGGAATGGCGTTGGGGATTGATGGGGCGGAAGTGGCAAGGGGGGTTAAGCTTTTGGCGTGGTTGAAGCGATGGGCTGCGCCTGTGCTGGCAGACGAGACGACGGGGTCGGTGAGAACACGTTTCGGGGTGTAACGTAACGTGTCATGCCGAGCTGCTGCCGCTCTGATGCTGGCTGTATCCGTTTATGGAGGTCACTCTCAACGATTAAAATCTCCTTGAAATTTCGTGAGATCTTGTTTATCGGAGATAGACGAGTTTTAAAATGCTGACCGACGTAAAAAAAAATCAAAAAAATTTAAATTGCTATAGTAATCTCGAAAATCTCGACGAGATCTTAGGGTATTTAAACGTTTTTTTGCCTCTCTTTTTTTACCGAAAATTGATCAATAACTCTTAAGAAAGGGTTATTAAAAATTTGGACAGTGCCATTAACCCTATTGTTCATCTAAAACAAGAAACGCTATTGTTAACCTATGGACTAAAGAAGTACTAGCTGTCTTTTTTAAAAGAAAATTAGTTATAGAATAGGCTACGTACGAATTACCTAACCAAAAGAAATGTGTTGCGTATCAACTACACAATTTCCAAGCAAGTATTATACACCTTCTCCATCACCATGCTCATGTGAAAATTTGCATATTGTTAAAGTTACCGGTGTCCACCCGTTTAGTTCTTCAGGGTTCAACCCCCAATTTTTGACATGTGGTGGCAGGTTTCAAGTTGGTGGAGGTGATCAGCGGTAATGGTGTCGCTAAAGGTGAGGAAGGTGCATAGTGACCAATAGTAGAGGATTAGATGAAGAGGAAGATAGGTGAATTACATATATAGCAATGGCTCAAGTGGTGGGGAGGTGCTAGTGGGAAAAAAATTCTGTAGCATAGGTGCCATAGAGCATTTATAGCATCCCTCATATGATATATATTGGAAGAGAGAGAAAAAGATTTAACTACTTATGATCTGTACTTTATCATATGTCTAGCTTTTAAAAGAGATACTATATGGCATCTGATGTCATAGAATTTTTTTTCCGGTGCTTCTAGTGGCCATTCGGTTAGCCTTGTCGTGAGGCATGAGTTGGCATCGGAACAAGGTGATGGGCGGTGGTAGCGAGGAGACAGATTGGTAGGATTATTAGGGTATCTGTTAACACGAACTATAGAATAATATGAAGGTTCAAACGTTATAAATTATAGAAGAAAAAAAGTGTTGTAAATTATAAAAAAAAATGAAGTGCCTGGTACCTAAACAAACCCTAAAGGAAAAAAATAGTTAGTCATCAAAGTCAAAAGCATAATGTACTATCTACGAGATTTGCATCGGACGTGCACTGTTTTCAAGCTTTTGAAGAAAACAAAATATGCACATTGCCTTGACAATTTGTCAACTATACATCCCATGTGACTTGCATCAAAAGAGGACTCTTCCGGTCACAAACAATTATCATTTTAGATATAAGTACCGTTAAACTTTTAAAATTTGATTGGCAACATCTTTTGAAATATTTAAATTGGATATATGAAAATCATATTTGTAGATTTATCTCGAAAAATGCTTTCACAATATTATAGTTTTATTGGGTTTTACAAATATATTATAATAAAATTAGTGGTTAAGCTATATTTGGAGACGGTATCGATGTTCAAAAGACTACTGTTTATGATTGGAAGGAGTATTATAGTTAGGTAAACTCGTTTACTATACATTAGCAATAGTCAAGCAGGTGAGTACATAGTTAAGGGAATTTAAGGCACAAATCTGTATATTCAATGCCAGTACATATGCTATGTCGTGTGTCCATCCAAACCACACGTATCTGTGCGTAGTCCGCGTACATGTCCCGTACAGTGAAGGTTGATGCTTTGATACCATATGTAATGCCCTGACCCAAAATCCGCTCAATGCACAGCCCACCGTGGGGTGGGCTCACTCATACATAACACCCCGCTTACACATTCGTCCCGTTACATGTAAAAGGATTAACCCAAAGGTATCATGTTTAGACCCAACATACATTATATGATATTACAACTCACTTTAAATGAGCAATGTGAGACTAATCCCGCCACCACTCCATATGGATCACATAGACCTTCACACTAACGTGCCTGGGCATTACAATAGACATTAGCTATAGGGATAGATTGAATTCCTATTCCTTTGATTTCATAGAAATTCTGCAGGAAAAAAGCGTCCAGTCCAACCTCTTTATAAAATTCATGTATACTTTTATTACGATCCATCCAAACGCTCCATTCCTGCAATATCCTGGGTTTTTCATTTTCTTTTATGGGAAAAGAACTTTTGGAATCACACCATGCTATTCAGGGTTCGCTTTGCCGACAAAAACATGGTGGTTTTCACGAAAACCAAACTTGCTGAGCCGGTTTGGTATTTCAACCGAGCGGTAAACCGTAGAGTTCAAATGTAAATTTAAAAAATTTGAAAAAATTTAGCAAAATGTGTTACAAATTTTTAAATTTTTTTGTGAGGTCTTGAGGCAATTCTAATGATGCTATAAAATTTTTAGATTATTATCGGACCTATGTATTTTTAAAAAATTCTGACAGTGATACTGTCAGAATATATGTTTTTCAGTTTTTTATTTTTTAGGGGCACAAAATGAAGTATAATATTTCTTAAACTTTTTTTGTGATGTTATAAATTAATTACAATGATGTTGTAAAATTTTCAAATGATGATAAGATATGTGTATTTTAAAATATTCTGAAAGTGCTATTATCATTGTTTATGCTCTTCTATTTTTTATTTTATATGGTTACTAAATGACATCTAATATTTATGAAAAATTTAGTGCATAATCCTTTGGCACTAAATTAAAATTTCAAAAATATAATAAATATTTTAAATATTTATAAAAATCTGACAGTGTCTTTGTTCCTTTTCATTAATTGCTGTTTTGGATTTTTTAGAAAAAATAAATGATTTTCAAAATTGTTTAAATTTCTCTAAGGTGTTTGATAGATTAATTGGGATTTTTTATAATTTTCCAATTTTTACTTGTATTTTCACCATTTGTTTCCTGCTACCGTCGATTTTCGAATTTTTCGACCGGTTTTCGGTTTTTTGAATCGGTTTTATCAGCCGGTTTGACTTTCACAAATCGATTGGTTTTTACAGAATTTTGATCGAAAATCGCAAAAAACCGGTGCCGACCAGATATCAAATTTCGGTTGCAAAACAAAAATGTGAACCCTGATGCTATGTATGTATGTATGTATGTAGTGCACCCAGCCATACGATTAAACCGTGCAGGTGCCCACGAGAAGCAAGGTCGTGGGCATAAATAAGTGTTTGATTCCCTGGTTACTTGGATTTTCGTGTGTGCGTGGAGTGGATACTGTTGGGAAACCAAGTGGCCCAATGAAAGCCCACAATGGTTCCTTAGCCGAAATCCTAGGCGACTACTATATAAAGAGGAGGGGGTCCCCCCTATGTACAGGAAATCAGAATAGCAATAAAGAATTCTCTCGCCGTTCCTCCCTAAACCTGTGTCTCTCTTTCTCTCTCTGTTCTCCACTTCAGATCTGTTCGGGAACCCTAGACTATTCGATAACGAAGTTACTTAACACGTTATCAGCACAAAGCTCTACTGACAAATAGATTGAAAGGTGAGAATTGGCGATTGAATCTAATCGCTGTTGATCCTATGCATGCATCTACCCTACGCATCTGTTTTGTGTTTCGTCGCGTGGCAAGAAGCTACAACGACATGGATCTACAGTTTTACTGTTCATCATTCACAGAAAAAAAACATGCGCTTCGGAACCGGCTGGAAGCCCGGCCAGCCGTCACCCGACCGGCCCATTGCGTGCCGCCGCACGAAGCCCGACACCGCTGCGTCGCCATCGCAATATCACCGTTGGCGTGCATGCCGCCGCTGCGGCTCGCAGCCGCCGCCGGGAGACCGCGCCAGAAGCGCCAAGCGTCGTGCGGCCGTCGCTGAGGATCCGTGCTCGGCCGGCACTCCCACGCCGGCCGCGGCCAGAGCGCCGCACAGATCCAAACGCCGTCGGCCGAAACCGACGCTTCACAGACGCAACCGCATCCGCAGCGCTCAGATCGGCATCGCCGCGACGGCGGCGGCCTCGGCCGGCCGGCCCGCCAAGACGGCACCGGCTCGGCCCGCCGGGCCGCCGCCGCCTCGGCCTAGCGGCTCCCGATCTTCCCCGGCCGGTCGGCGCCGTCACGGCTTCGGTCTCGGCCTTGCAGCGCCGCCCGGCTCGGCCACCGCCGTCGCGCCATTCGGCCCAGCTCAGCGCGCGCGCGTCGCCGAGATGCCCTCGGCCGCCCGCGACTCGCCGCCACGCGCGCGAAGCTCGGCCACGCAGACGCCGCCGCCGGCTTGCGGCCGCGCCTCCCTTCCTTGGCCTCCGTCGCGGCAGACTACGCCCGGCTACCGTCGCGCCGCTGCTCGTCGCTCGGCCGCCGTCGGCCTCGCCGCCGAATCGTCGACGCCTCGCTCGTCGCGCGTCGCGACACCCGGCCTCGGCCAGCGTGCGGCCGCCGCTTCGGCTTTACCGGCTCGGCTGGCCGCGCCGCCATCTTGCGTGCTCGAATCGCCATTGCGCGCCTCGCCCTCGCGCTTGTTGCCTCGGCGCATCATGCGCGCGCATGCGTCTGCCGCC
Source organism: Otatea glauca (assembly GCA_036346275.1). Lineage (NCBI taxonomy): Eukaryota > Viridiplantae > Streptophyta > Magnoliopsida > Poales > Poaceae > Otatea > Otatea glauca. Next base: position 28,467,471 of record CM070722.1, on the reverse strand, counting down.
GTCTGCGCCGTCATTGGTTCGGGCGAAGTCGCCCACTACCACGGCGGCCCCACGCCGCAAAGACGCCCTCGGCCCGCCGTGACGCCTCGCCCCCGCCGCCTCGGCCTCGCACCCATGCAGTGTCATGGCCGCGTCGACCTCGCGTGCCGCCGTCGCAGCCCGCAGCGTGTCGGATTTAATTCAATTCCTGAATTTTTTGAGACATTATAATTCAGATTAATATTAATTATGGCATGTTTTATGACATCCAACTTTTCTCCGACTTGTATTAAATTAATACATGTATACTTGATATTTTAATTTGAAGTATCAGAATTTGACATATTTTAACTAAACGTATTATATTTTGGATATTTTAACACGTCTTATTTTACTTGGCCTATTTTAATTTGGTTACGCTTTGGCCTAGGTACGGATTCCTTTATTTTTAATCATTATGGGGGTTATTAGTAGTATTTAATTTTCTATTTAAATATCCGCTTACACTAGCCCTTATTATGGTATTATTTTTATTTTCAATTTCAATTTCAATTTTTTTTGTCTCTTTTCTTCTTCTTTTTTCTTATTTTCCCTTCTTTTCCCTTTTTTTATTTCTCTCTTCACCTGGCTGGCCTTATCCTTTCATCCTCTTCTCGTCTCTACTCACTCCTCTCTCTCCGGGGAACCGCAAGCCCCGCTGCCAAGTCTCCCACTGTCGACATCACCTGGCACCATGCGTCCGTCGCTTGTGCCATCATTCAGCCCAACCTCCCCGCCTGGGCTATCGGGCCTTCTCCTTGCCCACACGTGCACGCGTGCCCCTGGGTCTCTGCGCCTACGCCACCTCCCGGCCTAGCCCGCTTCCCCACCACCTAGCGCCTCGCCCACGTGCTCAGGGCCGACTCCCGAGTGTTTCGGCTTGGGCCCCCGTGTGGACTCGCCTCCTTCGCTCGTATCGTCCGGCCTCCTCCTCGGGTTACCTCTCTTGGGCTCCCTTGCCGCATCGCCTCCCTAGGCTTCTGCCCGGGCCTGCTACCAAGGTCCACCTGACCTCGACTCTGGTGCCACCGAGTCCCACCACCGATGCTGCCTCTGCTCCTCTCCTTGACCAGGCCTCGCTCAGCTCCTACTACTTCGGCCCCTGGCCGACTCTCATGCCTAGGGTTTGGCTTCGGTCGCAACCGGCTCCCATGATTTTTATTGATGCCTATTACATGTTTTCTATGCTAAGTTTCCTTCTAATTGGTTGATGATGATTATGAGTTGATTCGCTATAGACCAGCGGTGTCATGACGAAACCCAGAGATCTCCCGTACACCAAGGAGTGCGAGGAGATCAACAGACATGCTCGACGTCGCCTCAGTGTGATCGCTCACTGAAACCTTAGCATGCCCGCACACTTACTACTAGTTATCTTTACTTCTTCCTTTGTGGATTCTATGTCTCTAAGGTCATTTAAAAACATGAATGTGTGGCTTTGTGTGGCATACATGGTGATGCAATATGAGGAAAATAGGATTGTGTTGGTTGTGAGATGGATGGAGAAGTGCCTGTGGCTTTTGCTCCTTGGTTGGTTGTGGAAATAGAGCTCGACCGGTTGCTTTTGCTCATCCTCTTGGTTTTTGGCTTGCTCCTGGCTTCCTCCTAGTTGCATGCTTCGGTGAGATGGACGTCTCCTTGCTTGCTTGGTTGCTCTGGCGGTTTGGCCCTTGCCTTTGGATGGCTTGGAGAGGCTTCGGTGATTTCTGGATGTTGGGGGAGAAGTGAGCTGGACTAGGGGAGGCTGGTACTGGCTTTGGGTGGATTTGGGGGGAATGAATGTGGGGGAGGAGTGGTTTGGGTTTCGATTCTGACTTGTTTCCCCATTTAAACCGTGCCACTTTATCTTTTTACCCTGTGAATGTTTATTTTTTTACTGGGTGATATTTTAGCACTATTTGGGTATAGCTAGGGTTACCCGATAAAAACATGTTTGATTTTCTACCGGATGATGAAACCCTAACTAACGAGAAGTGCCGACTGGCCCCAGACAGTTTGGTTTCTCAATGAACAATACCAACTCATTCGGGTCTGACGGCATACCTAATCTTTTTAAGCTTTGCTTTATTTGCCTTTCGGTTATATATATGAAAGAGTTCTTGTGCGGTTATAACACAACTACAATTTAAACGTTGTCGTCCGTGAGGACCGTTTGATTTTTTATCGATGGACAGTCATATAAGCATTGGGTTGGATCTCTTTTCACCCGTGTGGCGCCCCCGTCCATCTACCGCGTGTGGGACCGGAGGAGGACTCTTGTTCATTAATCCGTATGCCCGGGGCCCACGCAGCGAACGAGTCCCATCACCTCGCGCGCCCGTGGTTGTAACGGACCTCATCCGCAACAGTGGGTGGTTGCATGCAAAATAATCATGCATTACCAAACTCAAAATTAAGCGGATACGAAGATGTGGAAGCTGTTAAGGAACCTCGCTATCGAATAGTCCGGGGTTCCCGAACAGATCTGAAGTGGAGAACAGAGAGGGAGATAAATGAACACACAGGATATAGGAGGAATGACGAGAGAACTCTTTATTGCCTTTCAATTCTATATACAATGGGGAACCCCCTCCTCCTTATATAGTACTCATCTAGGGTTTGGCTAAGGGGCCATCGTGGGCCTTCGTGAGCTACATGGTTTCCCAACACTCCCCCTTGGGTCCTTTGCCGCGAGATGCATATGCCTCATTAAAACTCCAGAAAAACCCAGTAGGAAAAATACTTGGAGAAAGAGTACATAGCATACGCTTACTGCATTGCACGAATTGCCTCATTAAAACCTTATGCAAGAAAACTTCATGAAAAACTTGCTAAGGAAAAAGAGTACAATTCACCCAAACTTCAATTGCTAATGTTCGAGATTCATGTTAGGTACTCAAACCTCATGTTCAAGGTTTATGTGGGAGTATGTGACATATCTCCCCCTGAAATCTGCACTTCTATAAGTCTCATCATCCCAATCCCTTTAACGCAAGGTAGATGCTGGGAGTGATTTAGTGAACAAGTCTGCAAGATTTTCACATGACTTAGTATGTAGTATCTTGATCTCGTTCATCTTATACAATTCATGAGCATAGAAGAACTTGGGGTTGTATGCTTCGTGAGATTGCTCTTCACATAACCCATCTGCACTTGAGCAACACAAGATGCATTATCTTCATAAATGATCGTAGGAGTTTGCTCAATGTTCAAGCCACATGACTTCTGGATGAGGTGAACCATTCTTCGAAGCCATGCACATTCACGGGAGGCTTCATATAAAGCAATGATTTTCAAGTGGTTTGTCGATGTCGAGACAAGAGTCTGGTTAGACGACTTCCAAGAAACTGTTGTTCCTCCACACAGGAAAACATACCCAGTTTGGGATTTGCCAGAATGCTGGTCTGATAAGTACCCAGCATCGGCGTAGCCAACCAAATTCAGTTCATTGTTTCTTCTGTAGAACAAGCCGAGATCTTTGCTTCCTTGGAGGTAACGAAAAATGTCCTTGATCCCTTTCCAATTCCTTTTGGTGGGTTACGCCTTTGTCAAGGCTAGCAAATTCACGGCGAACGCAATGTCCGGCCTGGTGCTATTCGCAAGGTACATGAGCGCTCCAACTGCACTCAGATATGGGAATTCCGCTCCCAGGACTTCCTCCCCCTCTTCTCTAGGCCTGTGTGGGTCTAGGTCTGCTTGGAGTGACCTTCCGACCATTGGAGTCTTTGCAGGATATGCCTTTTCAAAACCAAATCTTTCCAACACTTTCTGCGTGTAGGATGATTGGTGTACCAAGATTCCTCCTTGGACATGCTCAAGCTACAAGCCTAAACAAAACTTGGTTTTACCCAAATCCTTCATTTCAAACTCAGACTTCAAGTATGAGCATGCTTCTTCAATTTCTTCATCCGTCCCAATGATGTTCAAGTCATCTACATAGACAGAGATTATACAGAATCCATTCGGGGATCGCTATATAAACACGCATGGATAATCTTCGCTGTTCGTGTAGCCTTTCTTGCAGAGAAAGTCGCTCAAGCGATTGTACCACATTCTTCCTGACTGTTTTAGCCCATACAGTGATTTCTCAAATTTCACACTGCATAGGTTTCCATTTGCTCTATCTTGGTTCGGGATAGGAATACCTTCCGGTACTTTCATGTATATCTCCGAATCCAAGTTCCCATACAAATATGCTGTGACAACATCCATTAGCTTCATTTTCAACTTCAAGTTGACTGCTATTGAGATCAAATATCTAAAGGTAATTCCTCCCATGACCAGAGAATAGGATTCTTCATAATCAACCCCAGGACGTTGAGTGAAACCTTGAGCTACAAGCCTTGCCTTGTACCTTACAACTTCGTCGTTTTCATTCCTCTTCCGAACAAAGACCCATTTGTGACCTACAGGGTTTATATGGGGAGGTGTGCGACATACGGGCCCAAACACCTCTCTCTTGTTCAGAGAGACTAACTCTACAGTGATTGCCTTCTTCCATTCTTCCCAATCTAGCCTTTTCTTGCACTCTGCGAGAGATGCAGGCTCGGGATCATGATCAATGATTAAGGCAATCTTCTTTGCAAAATATGCATCAACATTGGCTGTTGCTCTATCAGGGATTCTCCTGTTATTACAAAGTTTATGGCCATTTCATCATGGGGTGCTTCATGCACTTCTACTTGCTCTTCGTTGCTATTTCCCATCTTAGGAGCAAGTTCCTTTAGCTTTCCATTGCCCATGTGTGCGCACACATTATTTTCGGTGGCTTCCTGCAGTGGAAGATTCAAGTCTGGAATTGCCTTTTCTGTTGGTTTCTTTCTAGTGCCAGGTCTCAACTGGCTCCCCTTCTTTCCTTGGAGCATTTTCGTGATTGGTTGTGGTAAGCCCTCTCATCCAGTTTTCTCTAGACGTCTCCAGGTACTTTGGGTTTGAGGAGCCAGATTTCCTGTTCTTTTTCTTTGAGGCCTCTGAACAGGATGAGGGATACCTTCTGCTTTCTTTGGTATTTCCATCCTCTCTGGTACATTTCTTGCGGGTACATGCGACTTAACCACGCCCTTCAGATCACAAAAATGATCAGGCAGTTCATTTGCTAAATTCTGCAAATCAATTATCTTCTAGACTTCTTGATTTGCTTCATTAGTGCGGGGGTCATGTGCAGGGATCCCAGTGGAATGCCATATGATTTCCGGGCATTTTTCATCCAAAGGTTGATTTCCTCCCCCTAATGACGGGAAATGATCCTCGTCAAATATGCAATCAACGAATCGGGCTGTATGCAAGTCTCTAGTCATGGGTTCCAAATACCCGATTATGGATGCACTCTCATAACCAACATATATCCCAGACTTGCGAAGAGGGCCCATTGCAGTCCGCTGTGGGGGTGGTATAGGAACATATACCATACAACCAAATTTTCTGAGATGGGAGATTTTCGGGATCGTGCACTAGTTGTATAGGGGAATAGATGTTGTAGGCCAAAGGTCTGAAATTGATGAGAGCTGCTGTGTGCAGGACTGCGTGTCCCCAACAAGTGTTGGGCAAGTTACAATTCTGCAAAAGTGGTCTGGCAATGAATTTAATCCTCTTTATTAGTGCTTCAGCTAGTCCATTCTGCGTATAGACGTGTGGTACGGAGTGCTCAACTGCTATCCCTGTTGCAGTGCAATAATCATCAAATGCCTTTGAAGTAAATTCACCAGCATTGTCCATTCTGATAGACTTCACGCAATGATCAGGGAAAACATTCTTAATTATTATGATCTGCGAGATCAGCTTTGCAAAAGCATGGTTTCTTGTTGACAATAAGCATACATGCGACTATTTTTAGGAAGCATCGATGAGCACCATGAAATCAAAACGTACGACAAAGGGTGAATCGAACATAAATATCCCCTAGATGCGTTCCAGGAATACAGGGATTTCACTTTGCACTTTCATGACAGAGGGTATAGTTATTAATTTCCCGGTGGCACATGCAGGGCACACAAAATCTTTATGATTCGAAAAATTCTTAACATTAATGCCATGACCTTGTGAGTTATTCACTATATTTCTCATCATTCTAAGACCAGGATGACCTAATCTACAATGCCATAAAGAAAAAAACTCAGAGCATCTAAAGATAGTCTTCAAGGAAGTATACACTTTGGGTGCATGAATTTTCGTGTAGTACAACCCAGATTCATATGAGGGATATTTTTTTAATACCATTTTTCCACATACCGCGTGCTTCACAATGCACAAGTATTCTTTGCCATTTTCTTCATTGGTTTCTACGTGAAACCCATTGGCGCGGATGTCTTTGAAACTTAAGAGAGTGCGCGTTGATTTAGGGTACAAAAGGGCTTCTTCAATAACCAAAGTTGTACCCATTGGCAATATAATTTTGGCTCTTCTGAAGCCTATTATATAAGAATCGCTTCCTATGATCGTAGTAATCCTTCCAGCGTTCTTCGTGATCGACTGAAAGTATTTGGACTCTCTTAAGATGGTATTTGTTGTGCCACTATCAACAATACATATCTCCTCCATTTGGGCGCTACACAATTTCTAAAAAAAATATAATTTCAATCAAACAATGGCAAAATAATTCAAACATTGCTTGCAAATTAAAGAATACTGGAATAAAGAATAAATTGCATATTTATTCATGAGAAAAGGATACGCTCTTCCAGAGCTTACAATTCATTATTCAAAAGAAATTCGCTAAAAACCATAATCTAAAAAAACAAATAATTTGATTCATGCATTAAACGAAATCTGTAAAATAAGCATTGACTTCTGCTTCTATGTTATCGACAGAAGTTTTCTCTTCATTTGCCATAAGTTTGGCTGTAGCATCGATGTCCAAGCTAGTCTGTGAGGATGAGGCAAGTGGGGTATCCACATCCATGGCATCGTTATCATCAATCTTGGCGAAGTGCGTCTCTGCTGGGGCGTTTTCTTTTGCCTTTTCTTAGCCTGATATGCGTTGATCACTTCCTTGGATTCCCGGAATATCTTTGACCAGTGTCCCCAAGTGTCACACCTGAAGCACGTTTGGTTCTGTTGTCCATATGGCTTAGCATGCACCTTTTCCTTGTCATCCTTCTTTACTTGGGTTTTGGACTTTCCCTTGGCCTGATACCTCTCTTTCCAGGGTTTCCGAACAGATCTGAAGTGGAGAACAGAGAGGGAGAAAGATGAACACATAGGATATAGGAGGAACGACGAGATAACTCTTTATTGCCTTTCAGTTCTATATACGATGGGAACCCCCTCCTGCTTATATAGTAGTCGTCTAGGGTTTGGCTAAGGGGCCATCATGGGCCTTCGTGAGCCACATGGTTTCCCAACAGAAGCAATTTGTAGGCTGAGCTAGCTTGACCTAAAACGGTGGACCTTGTCAAATCGTGTCCAGGTGGTAGGAGCAAGGATTCAAATTTTGTTTTCGAATAAAATATTGCCCGGGACTGGAATCCGAAATTTCGTCAAAATTCGGGTATTTCGGACAAATCTCATTCGAAATTCAAAAACAAAAATTCAAATCCGGTTCGTTTTCTACCGAGAAAAACGAAATTTTAGGTGAAATTCTTGAAATTTTGTTATATTTGTACCAGCTGAAAAGTGGGTCAAACAATGTTGAACAATTTTGAAATTGTTTTTGGAGGTTCCTAACATATTAGTTATGTTTCCATAAAAATTTTAGATGATTATCACATTTGAAGAATTTTTAAAAATTCAAACATTGCTACTGTCCTGATAAAACACTAACCGAGAAGTTTGATCCGAATGAAAAATGGTATTGAAATTGTTTTTTGCATGGTTATGATGCATCACTAATGTTCTCATAGAATTTTTAGATGATGATCAAGCTTCATGAATTTTTAAAAATTCAGACAATGTTACTGTCCTCTTAAAAGGCTTACGGGCAAACTTGAACAAAATGAAAAATGGTTCAAACCACGTTAGAAAATTTTTGTGAATAGTCCTGATACAACATTAATGTTAATATAAAATGTTTAGATGATTATCATTCTTAAATAATTTTTAAAAATTCTGACAGTGCTACGTCTTGATAAAAGCCTGATGATCAATACATAGATTTGCTTTAGCAATCAAAAAATGTTTAAAATTTTTGAACATTTGACAGAAGGGTGATAAGGAAATGCTTAAGATATCATAAAAATTTTGAATTATGATCATACTCCAGTGAATTTATAAAATTCTTAGAAGGCACAGTACCATTTATGTCTTTCTCTTTTTGAGTTTTGAAATATAATATAACAAATGAAGTTCAATGCTTACATAGATTTGATTGACCAAAAAAAAAATTAATTTTTTTTTCAAATTTTATAGAATGGTAACAAGGCAATTATTAATCTCTCATAAAAATTTTAGATCATGATCAAACTCGAGAAAAATTATAAAATTCTGACAAGGTTATTGTCCCAATTATGTTCATTCAGTTTTTGATTTTTTAAAGATAAAAATGAAGTTAAATTATTTTTAAAAATTTTATATATGATCCTACACTACTAAATATAGTACCATAAAATTTTTAGATCATTATCAAGCTTGTAAAATTTTATAAAAATCTGACAGTATTTTTGCCAAAATTTTAAAATGTCTCAAAAATTCGGTTTTTCAACAAATTTTCATAGAAGATGACTTTCTTAAGGGTTATTGGACCAAATCCGGTCCAAAAAGTTTGAAAACCGGCCAAAAATCATGAAATTTCGGGGTAATTTGGCGAAATTTCGCTGAGAAAAAACGAAATTTCGGGTTATTGTAACGATTTAAAAAAATTAATTTTTTTTATCCGGCCGGTAGTTTGGATTTCGTGGTGACCCGAAATCCGAAATTTTAGCGAAAATTCGCCGAATTTCGGCGAGTGTTGTATCCCTGGGTAGGAGGAGTAGTGGGTTGATGTGTGCTCTAAAGCAAAAATGAACGAAATGTAACTTGGTCTTAGCTAGATACTAAAACAATCGGGGAAGGAAGGGCCGAAGCCCGAGAACCCAGTTCAGCCCTAGTAATGATCTGACTACGACACTAACTATTCGTTCAATTGCTCCTCACATTTCACGGAGCTGGAGGGTCAGGTTGTACGACAACTATCATTCATTAAAGTAACAATAAAACAAGTTTATACAATAAACATCTCTAAACGTTTTCTACATAGAAACATTAAAACATTTAATTTGGTTATTCAACACTAACTTCATCTTTATAGCTATTAGCAAAGCACTAACTTCAATACTAATAGTCGCTTGCGTCAGCTCTAGCCTCGGCTTTTAGCTAGCAATAGCATATATTTTTCTGTGCAATACTGGGCAAGTACAATAGCAAAGCCAACTACTTGCTAATAGTAAGCTAAAATCCACAATAACTGTCTTTAAATATCGTCTCTAAATGTTGTGCAATAACTATCTTTCTTCTCTTGTACATAAATGATCTACCTATGCTCACATGCAAAGCTGGCTACTAAATAAGAGTCAGTTCTCTTCTCTTTCCTCTTTTCTCACTCCTCCACATAGATCAAAACTGATATGTATAGACCAAGAGCCAGCTGACATGGTCTTATTGTACATGCCCTAAATAAGAGCAGTAGTAAGCAACTTATTACTATTATTATTATTAAAGAAAAATTGAAGGAAAGAAAAAGGTAGATGTCCATGCCAGCTGCCACTATTCGCCGGTGGACCCAGATGGATGGAGATGGATGTCAGTGGGAGAGGGGGCACAGCGACGTGCGTGCCGGGAAATGAGCACGTGGTCGGAAGGAAACCGCAAAAGCATAATTCGCCTATCGTGAGCTACCTAGCAGCGCTAACCGTTGGATCGATGGGAACTACTTGCGTATGACCGGTTCATCCAATGGCTGCCTCTAAAGTATTGACTGAATTTTTTTTAAAAAATTTTGAAATTGCTACAGTAACCTAAACTTTCGGTTTTTCTCGCCGAAAGTTCACATTTTTTAGAAAGTTTTGGCACTTTTAGGGCCGGATTTGACCGGATTTGGTCCAATAACCCTTAGAAAAGTCATCTCCTATGAAAATTTGTTGAAAAACCGAATTTTTTAGATATTTTAAAATTTTGGCAGAAACACTCTCAGATTTTTATAAAATTGTACAAGCTTGATAATGAGCTGAAAATTTTATGGTACTATATTTAGAAGTTTAGGATCGCACATAAAAAATTTCAAAATAATTTAACTTCATTTTATATCTTTAAAAAATCAAAAACAGAATGAATATAATTGGGACACTTACATTGTCAGAATTTTATAAATTTTCTTAAGTGTGATTATGATCTAAAATTTTTGTGAGAGATTAATAATTTCATCAGTAACATTATATCAATTTTTTTTAAAAAATTTAATTTTTTTGTTTGGTCAATCAAATCTATGTAAGCATTGAACTTCGTTTGTTATATTATATTCCAAAAATAAAAAAGAAAAGAACATAAATGGTACTGTGCCTTGTAAGAATTTTATAAATTCATTGGAGTGTGATAATGATTAAATTTTTTTATGAGATATTAAGCACTTCCTTATCACCATTTTATAAATTTTTAATAATTTTAAATTTTTTTTATTGCTAAAGCAAATCTATGTATTGATCATCAGACTTTTATCAGGATGTAGCACTGTCTGAATTTTTAAACATTATTTGAGAATGATCATCATCTAAAAATTTTAAATAAACATTTATGTTACATCAGGACTGTCCACAAAAATTTTCAAAAGTTTTTAACGTGGTTTAGATAATTTTTCATTTTGCTCAAGTTTGCTGGTAAGCCTTTTAACAGGGCAGTAGTACTGTTCGAATTTTTTAAAATTCATACAGTTTGATCATCATCTAAAAATTTTATGAGAGTATTAGAGCTACATGGTAACCATGAAACAAAATTTTCAAATTTTTATAACGTGATTTGAACCATTTTGTATTCGGTTCAAAATTGCTGGTCAGCGTTTTATCATGACAGTAGCAATGTTTGAATTTTTAAAAATTCCACAGATTTCAGAATAATCTGAAATTTTTATGAAAATATCATTAATGTATCAGGACTCTCTAAAACAAAATTCAAAATATTTTGACATCGTTTGACTTAATTGTTTTCCATTGCAAAAAACTCAAAATTTTGGGTATTTCACCGAATTTCGGGATTTTTCGTTACTATATGGACCGGATTTGAATTTTTAAATTCAAATTTTGTCCGAAATTTTTTCCAAAATTTTGAAATTTCGCCGAAATCTCACGATCCGGTCAGGGACGAAATTTATTCCGAAACCGAATTTTCAAACCTTGGCTGCGATTGCCAGTGGCTAATCAATGCTGTCCTATAGTATGATCATTATGATTAATTACACGCTCGTAGTCTGATGAGTTAATCCAGTGACCACACGATCGTAATTCAATCACAGAAATAGATTTCAAGCAGAAAAGAAAAAATAAAACCACCGAAATAGATATCGTGAGCAGTAGTGCTACTGCAAGGAAGGGAATTCAATATTTTTCAAGCCCTCTTATTTTTTTTAAATATAGCTTTTATACCAACGCAATTATAAAATAATCCACTTTTGAACTCCGAAAGTATTGTAGATGGCACGTGTCACATGTCACATACGTGTACCACGACAGGTTGTGTTGAGTTAGGGCAACATAGCAGTAACCTACATTTCGGCCATCTGTACGTCGTACGCAGAATTTACCCATCTTGTGCACATGTTACTCTATTCTCTATCATGTATTCATGTGGGTACGTATGCGTGTAGTAGATACGCACGCTGACATTTGAGGCAAAATTTCAAATACAGTCAACAGTATATCGTATAATTTCAATTTTGGACTACTTCTTCGCGTATTCTCCCAAATGACAATGATACGGCATCTGGGGCACGGCGGTGCATAAGCCGAGACGCGGTGTGTGCGGCTATGCCATAGCCGCACCCAAAAATGGCTATGGCATAGCCGGCACACCATGTCTTGCGGCTATGCCTGTAAACCCACCGTCGCGTCGTGTCGCTTCTCTCGCTTGCTCGTTTGTCGCGATTGCTTCGCATGCATCGAAAACCAATTAATTTGCATGCATGTTGATGATTGCTATGCCGTGGGCCCGACCGGTCTCGTCGAATGTCAACTCGGTTGTTTGCATGCATCCTCACTTTGCGCCGATTACGTCGCGCGTGGAGTGATTTGCAAGCTCTTTGGTTGCGTCTCGTGTGAAGATGCATGCCTTGGGCTCGATCGGTCGCGTCGCCTGGAGGTGATTTGCATGCATGCTTTGCTTTAATCTTGATCTCTCGTCGCGTCAATCCTTGTCTGTGCGCACGTTTGAACTTCCGTGAGTTGAGTAGGGCAAGAAACAATTATTCTTTGCTAGTTGGAGCATGGCTTGATTAAGTAAATTATTTCTAGTTGACCACCACATACGGATTACACACTTAATTACTTAGTCTACCGACCGCTCGGATTACACACATGAATGAAATTTTCATAAAAATTTCGGTTGACAAGTTAATTTTAACCGAGCGAAAAATGAAACAAATCATGTTAGAAAATTTTGAAATTGCTTAACGAAAAACTAAACAATAGATTGGATTATATTACAAGGGTACAAGGGCATTACAACGGATTGAAATTGCTTATCGAAACAACTAACGAAAGCATTGTTGGTCATGGTGGAACAAATGATCATTCCGCCTATCTGGGTACAGCGGGAATGATGTCCAACATTTTCTGCATATTACATGACCCGTGTAAATTATGCGATTTGTTCTCGGACACCGCTCAATCCCTACTATGAAAGAACTCCAAGGGGATGCGCAGTCGTGCAGCTTTAATGATGTGTAGTGACAGGTCGTGCAGCTTTGATGATGGGTGACAGGTCATGCAGCTTTAATGACGGGTGGCAGGTCATGCTGCTTTGATGAATCACTATAAATAGCTTACCTGTCCGGTGCGTCTCCATCAGATTCTCCAAACACCTCCCCATCTGCAAGGAGGCAACCACTCCAGCGCTCTCTTGACCTCCGATGCCTCACCATCAAGTGCCTCTAGTGCAAATCCGGCGTGGGCGTCGCCGGCTTCGTCGTCAACCGATCCACCTCGCCATTTACCTCTTGACCTCGGTCTGCGGGATCGATTGGATCTGCAAGGTATGAGCCCTAACTTGATTTGGATGTGAGGTTTAAACTCGGGATTACAGCGGAATAGAACTTGCACGCTTGAACAAGCCCCGTCATAAGAGGTGAGCAAGGGTTTCATCTGTTGCATGTTCCCTTTCTCCTTATGCATGTCGGTATGAAACCCATATGATGACTAATCGGCACATAGGTTTGTTAATTACACACTGTAATTCTTGTAGATGGACAAGGATCCGGAGAAGCTCAGTAAAGGATTGGCATGGACCGTGGAACAAATAGAGTGCATCGCGTCTGACCTTAACAAAATCGCCCAAGACAATTTTAGTCGACACATGTCCATGTGGCAATGCACACAATGGTCTTGTGATTGATATCGAAGCTATAGCTCATGACCTTGAGCAAGTTACCATCTGATCCGTGAATCGTTGCAAAGAGATGAAGTAGAGCCTAAGAGGATCACGAGCTGAAGGGGATGTAGACCACGATCGTGTCTTCCTTACGACTACCAAGCGATGACGAGGGTAAGCGTAAGGATTGGCAATATTGTGAAGATGAGGGTATCGACATTGATAGTGATGGTTCGGGAGTGTTCTAGTATGTTTTAATGTTAAGCCTTGTTAAGTTATTGTAATGCTGATGGATGTTGCTTAGCCTTGTTAAAATATTTTAATGTTGCTGGATGTTGCTAAGACTTGTTAAGATATTGTAATTTTGACGGATGTTGGTAAGACTTGTTCAGATCACGAGTGGGGGTTAGAAAGGACCAAAAACGGACCAAAAAATTTCAACCAAATGCAGACAAGCTGTTTTCAATACAGTAGGATCTTCTCAATTTTTAATGATTTTATATGCTGTTCCACAGAAAAACTTGTCAACATAAACAAGTTGTGTTTCGAAATTCTCTACAACTTTCATGTAGAACACATAATTTTTCGAGCACGGGAAGACCCTTAAAAAGGCAAATTACTGCAAGCAATTTAAATCGGTCCGACGCAAACGTGAAAACTCACTTTTAACTTTCCCGATTTTCGATTTTTTCTATTGCTCAAATAAAAAACTTGTCAACATGAGAAAGATGGGTCTTGAAATTCTCTACAACTTTCATGTATACCCAATAATTTGCTGAACACGGGAAGACCCTTAAAAAGTGCTAACAAGAACCGATCCGGCGCAAATTTAAATCGGTCCGGCGCAAACGTGAATTTTATGAAAGAGGACTCTTAGCGCCGGACTGAAAAAGTCGGTCCGGCGCACATGGAGTACGCTCTGTGAAGATAATTCTCAGCGCTAGACCGAAAAGATCGGTCCGGCGTACATGGTCTACGCTCGGATGGAATTTTTGAACCTAGGGACTTTGAGCGCCTGAATAAAATCAATTTTGGTTCGGAGAGGATTGTTTTGGCTCCAAGTAATCTTAGTGAGTTTGCATACGAACCAAGATCATTTCTTATGAATAATCCCTCTTAATAGTACGGTTATTCATCAACATCAAAACCTACGATAAGTATAATAAAAAGAATAGGGGGCCTAGATGCTCTCGATCTCCCCCTTTTTGGTGAGAGAGCTATCGAGGTTACTTATTTCTTATCCTTTAGATGAAAGTTAGTGTGATAACACATGAAATGCTTGAATATTTCATACTCCCCTTGAATACTTGCATTGGGATTTAAACAAATAAAGTATTAAAAAAGGCACTCGGAAAATTCAGATAAGCACAAGCAAGTAATTCTAATAAAACCAGAAATCAATAAGACTGCAGATAAGGTGTTATTATAACCACCTTATACAAAGAGAAAACAATAAGAGTACTAATCACTTCTTAAACACTAATTCTTACTAATTCTTCTCCCCCTTTGGCATCAATTTCCAAAAAGGTCACTTCTTGCGCATAGAAAAATTCCTTTTCAGCATACTTGCCATTATGGAACTTGTGCTTCTCTTTGGAGGGGAAGACGATGATTGCTCTTGGTCTTTGTCAGAGAGAGGAGTAGCCATAGCTTGATCATGCCAACTAGGATAATCAGGCTCCCCAGGATGAGGGTCGAGCGTGAGTTGGTGAAGTCTTCTTTGGACATTTACGATTAGCTCTTGAGTTTCATCGGACTTATCCAATAAGAGTGTGCAATTTGTTCTGATTAGATACCAAGTTATTTCTAGCATCTTGATGTAGTCGAAGATAATCAAACATATCTCCTTGCCAATCAAACAATTGCCGATCTTTTGAAGTTCTTGTATCTGATTTTAGCAAATTTGTCAATTTGGGCAATTTGGGCATTCTGCTTGTTATTTAGATCATATAGCCTGTCTTTGACCTCAAGCTGAACAGTTTTGATTTCACCTATCCACTTCCTCAGATCCCATTGATTACCTCTGATCGTATCAAACCTTTTATAAGTTTCATCCTTGAGATTTGCTTGTTCTTGATAGATCTTTTGCATTATTTCTCCCTGATGGTGAATTGCTGTCATTTGTTCACTATGTCTCTGGGCGGCCAATCTCCTTTATTCTTCAATATTTTCTTGAGCATTTAGGAGATTATGGTTATCTTGTTGCTCAAAAGATGTGAACCAAGTGGTGTGAGTCCCACCAAGATGGTTGATGACCATAATCATGCGAAAATTCGGGCTCAACAAATTGAGTGATGAGAATGATGAGAATCTTGAAGACTCTTGAGTGAAGGTTGGCATATGTCCTTGGTGTGGCCTAGAACCACACTTCATGTTCGTGGAACTGTTGGTGGAAATATTTGAGCTTGCATGAATCTTGCTGCGGTGCTAGTTCTTGCAGTTTCTAAATTTCTTCGTCTTCATGATGAGATTGAGCTTACAAGAATCTCGGTGCCTTCATCTTTGTCCAAAACACGATGACTCGAACCCTTAGAGCCATAGCCTAATATTTACATGCGTGTATGAGTATAGGTTTGGAGAAAATTGTTCATGAGTATGATAGCTATAACTTGGAGCTCTACCAAAGATTTCCGAACTAGCATTTTCTCAAGTATCTTCTTGATCACTTAGCTCATGTATTCTTTGGAAGTGTAGTAAGTCTAGCAGGTCTTTCTTCATCGCTTGTTAAGCTTGGGCATCTTGTGTTGTTTAGGTCGACAATTAAAATCCTATCCATCTCAAGTGGGAGATGATTCCTTGAGCCAAAAACATCTGAGTGAGTTGCATGGCAAAGGGAGAGGATCGCCCATTTTTCGTAAATAGCTTCTTCTATTTCTCCAAAAATATAATCTATTAGATCAATGGGTTGTCTTGATGAATGAGATGTAACAACCAAGCAAGACATGGAGTTACTCCTCTTTGTATCCAGTCTTAGGGTAAATCGTGTGTCTAAGGATCAAGAGCGAGCTACGGCTTCGCGAGACAAACAATGAACCCTATTAGCATTGAACCCTGCCTCATTGATATCTCTGTAGATGTGGCGGATACTTGTAAATCGGGCATGTCACCAATCGCCTCCATCTATTTTCGAAACATCCTATTATTAATCCTAGTCCTATTTAGCAGAGAACTTGAGCCACCAATAGCGACTTCAAGCTGGCGATCTCACCTTTCTCTTTTCCCATCAATAGTAAATAGAACATCTTGCTGTTCTTGTTTACTAAAGAGATGCATAAAATTCCAATATTCCTTTCATTCCAAGTCGGTCCAATAGAAGACATTAGTTCGGAAAGGCGAGTTGACCTTACACAATCTGAAATTCTAGTTGATACTAGGGTGAGTTAATCTGGTTCAGATCCACATATTGATGCTTGCAGTGACAGAGATTTGCCGTTCTTATTTTCCTGTTTTTGTACCCTAAGTATATGTTTTTACGAAAGGGTGTGATAAATTGCTCATTTAAGGAGGGTCTATCAAAGGGAAACCAAATATTTTCTGGAACCAATCTCACTGATCTTAGTTTCTTCCCCCCCCCCAATGTACTTAGCTCATGCCCAAAAATCATGTCAGTTTCACTAGAGAGTTCTATTTCCTCATTAGAAGATATGTCTGCACCAGGCTCATAGTCACTGTCATTTGAAGAAGAATAGGAATCTTGTGGCGTAGGTTGTTTCCCTATTTTTGGTGGTTTGGAGGTTAATTTCTTTATTACTCCACCAGATCCCTGCGCTTGACTGTATCTATCTGTTCTGGCTTTCTTCTTCCCTTTGATTTTATCAGTAATTTCTCCGAAAAGCCCTTTTTGTCGATTATAAGAACTCATCTTTACTCGGACCTTGATGATAGCGGTGATTCTTCGATAATGCCAAGCGCAAGATTTTGAAGAACAACCTAAATAATGACGGAAGGACCTTTAGAGATGATTTGTAACTTGGGTTTGGATCTAGCATAATAGAGATAAGATTGAAGAACTTACAGGACCCTTGTTCGCGAAGCTTGAGCGATTGAACACGTTGCCAATCACCCGTTCGGGATGAGATTCGTGTGAAGAGAATGTGCTCGGAGTTTTGCGAGAAGATCGGTGGAGATGAACTTTGGTCAAAACGTATTTTGGTGGGGAGCGGAAATTTTGAGAAACTCATGAAGAAGAGGATGGTATAAATAGCACGAATTTCAAGAACAATAGCCGCAATGAAGGCGTCTGAGAAGCATAGGAAATGTAACGACAATTGTCGTACTTTGAGGAGGTCTCTTTATGAAATAGTAGTTGGGATTGTAACGGGGAATCCAAGAATTTAGTTACCAAACTTGGGCAGGGTTAGCAAAGATAAGAAATTTAGAAGATTGTGATCAAAACAATTTGAAAAAGAAGGCATAGATGATGGATCTATTGTCGTACATACTGGATCTTTTCGATCGACTGACCGAGTCTGATGGCTTTCCATCTGCGCGGCCGGAAAAAGCGGTCGCCGTAGTTGGAAAACACTCGGTTTAGTTTCATGGCAAATGTCAGGGTGCATAGCATGGGTATGATTGACTCAAGCTCAAGAATTTGTACGGTGATGTACCATAAGTCCAACTACACACTCGTCGGACCTAAAATTTTGGTCCGGGGTACAAAGTCTTGAGAGGCTTTGTTGAACCCAAAATGACCTAGTTACGCCGGACCGAAAAAACGGTCCGTCGTATATGTGAAGAGAGCAGAGGTTTACACTGGCAAAAAAAGAGATTTGCGACGGCCCAAAAAAATTGTTCCGTCGAGCATATATTTTGATTTAGCCAAGCAAACTGTGTTTGCGCCGGACCGAAAAAGTTGATCCGGCGTACACATGGTTTGTTCTAACTTAGCACCAGCGAACAACGTATAATAAGTATAACTAAGTATGCTTATTGATCATCGACACCAAAACCTACGATAAGTTTAATAAAAAGAATAGGAGCCTAGATGCTCTCACATGGGTGATTTGACTGTACGATAAATCGCCGTGAGATTCTGTCGCCGATGCGAGCGCGGCGTATGGGGACCAGTGGCGTGGCGGTGGCGAGGCCGGGCGCGGCGGCGGGGGCGAGGGGGGGGCGCGGCGCAGACAAGTGGCGGCGGCGGGGCGTAGGCACGTCGGGCCGATATAAATTGGTCGATCGCGGCGCGTAGAAAAAAAGCGAGCGGCCGTGGGATGATTACACAATTATGCAAAGATTGCCTCTATCGGCGTGAGTATGCGATGCCTCTATAAGTAGGCCTTCATACCGGCTTGCACATATCCTCCTCCTCCTCGGCCCATTCACATATTCTCATCCTCATCCCATTCCTTGCCTCCAAAGGCCATGTCTCAAGCGGCGAGCTCGAAAAATCGGAGGGCCTGTCGCTTGCCATTACAAGGCAAGTCGATTGTCCTAATTGCCATGTCCAAGCTAATGTGTTCTACTCCACCACCGAGGCAAATAACGACCGGTGTTCTACAAATGCCCTTTTTCTCCATAAGTGAAAAGTTCGTTTGCTCTCTTTTTTGGTTGGGCTTGTGTAGTTCTTTGGAGATATCTCATTTCTTTGCATCACCAAAGCATGTTAATCTCATCACGTGAGGTGGAGGGTGCCAATATTTCCAGTGGCGGACACCATGGACACCTCGGTGGGCGTCGACAACCACGATACCACAGAGGATGCATCGTACTATGGAGGATAGGATGGACCCTATGCTCGAGTAGAGGCTGAACATGCTGATGTTCAAGATGGACCGCATTTTAGATAATGTGAAATGGTTGGAGAAGATGGTGTGCGTGGCTATCCTTGTTGTACTGGTAGCTATTCTTGTGAAGTAGATTGTAAGTCGATTAGCTACCATCACTCCGAGCTTCTTTAGCCATAATTCACTACTCGTGGCATCTTTTTCATGGTAATAAAAGCCTTTCCGGCATCCTGTGAAATACCTTGTGCAAAGGGGAAGTAGTCACGGAATAGCTTAGAAATAATCTCTGATATCTGTTCTAACGTAGACTTTAAAATTAGTTTATTTCTGATACACTAAACAAACTAATGAAAACTCCATACAAGAGATTTCACGACGTTGTCGATTAGGGTTTTGCTTAGGTTGGATTCTGATGCAAATCAAGCTTGAATTAAAATATTTTCATAGAATATGGTAGTATATATACTAATCTTTGATCTGAACCCTTTTCTTTTACTTTTACATTAGGGCGAGATATTTTTACGATTGCGAAAAGGCTTAGTCATTCTGATTTGTGCAGTTCTTAATCTTGGAAGGTGTTTGCGCGATAAGTTTTATATGGTACACTGGTTGTAATCGAAATATTATTCCATATTACGGTGGAGTAAATGTTACAGGATGGTACTGATCTTCTCTTTTATTATTTTCTATCTATGTACGATATTTCATGACTTGCCGAAAAGGTAATACGATCAGGGCGATCGAGCGGTTGCGGTAAAATTTTATTTCTTCGACTGCGGCTGCACCTTATGGAAGAATCTAACCATTTTTCATGTAATAGCAGGAGATTGCCCTCAAAGTATTTCAAAGTTAGTTTCGTGATATTAAGCATTTATTTTAGACATTTTTCACGTGTACGGTCATTAGGGCTCAATATGGTCTAACTCAAAATTGATCAAATTGATGTTATTTTTGTACATAAAGCTAGTACATGTTATTTTAAGGTCATAACATTTTATTTCGTCGAATTCGAGACTTGTTTGCGAAGGTTACGAACAAATGATCGTTTTGCCGATTGAATGTTCAAGCAACTAGTAAACAATGCAAATTGAAGCAAAGTCTAAATGTTTGTACAAATCTGTGACCTATGCAATCCCAAGATTGTAAAAATATAGTTTTTCAAATCTTGAGTCGTGTGAACAATTTTCCAAATATTTGAAATTTGAATGTTATTAAGGGCTTGTTGCACGTGCAACTCACTTGCTCGCCCCTAGTCGACATTGTTGCACGGTGTCCCCTGTGATAGGTTATGCCTAACTTACGATGATGAGTGATAGGTCATGCGGCTTTGATGAATCGATCCGCGCAAATAAAAATCGGTCAACGCAAACAAAAATCGGTTTTCTATGATTTTTTTCATTCTTTGAAATGAAAAACTTGTCAACATGAAGAAGATCGCCTTAAAATTCTCCACAACTTTCGTGTGGACCAAATAATTTTTCGAGCACGGAAGACCCTAAGAAAGTGCTAACAAGAATCGGTCGGCGCAAACAAAAATCGGTCCGCAGTATAGCGTGAACACTCACCGTTAACCTTCCCGATTTTCTATTATTTTTCTCGCTGTTGAAATGAGAAACTTGTCAACATGAAGAAGATGCGCCTTGAAATTCTCCACAACTTTCGTGTGAACCAAATAATTTTTCGAGCACGGAAGACCCTAAGAAAGTGCTAACAAGAATCGGTCCGGCGCAAACAAAAATCGGTCCGCGCAAAGCGTGAACACTCACCGTGAACCTTCCGATTTTCTATGATTTTTCTGTTGCTGAAATGAAAAACTTGTCAACATGAAGAAGATGCGCTTGAAATTCCCACACCTTTCGTGTGGACCAAATAATTTTTCGAGCACGGAAGACCCTAAGAAAGTGCTAACAAGAATCGGTCCGGCGCAAACAAAAATCGGTCCGGCGCAAACGTGAACACTCACCGTTAACCTTCCCGATTTTCTATGATTTTTTCTTTTGGTGAAATAAAAAACTTGTCAACATGAAGAAGATGCGCCTTGAAATTCTCCACAACTTTCGTGTGGACCAAATAATTTTTCGAGCACGGGAAGACCCTAAGAAAGTGCTAACAAGAATCGGTCCAGCGCAAACAAAAATCGGTCCGGCGCAAACGTGAACACTCACCGTGAACCTTCCCGATTTTCTATGATTTTTTCTGTTGCTGAAATGAAAAACTTGTCAACATGAAGAAGATGCGCCTTGAAATTCCCCACAACTTTCGTGTGAACCAAATAATTTTTCGAGCACGGAAAGACCCTAAGAAAGTGCTAACAAGAATCGGTCCAGCGCAAACAAAAATCGGTCCGGCGCAAACGTGAACACTCACCGTTAACCTTCCCGATTTTCTATGAATTTTTCTGTTGCTGAAATGAAAAACTTGTCAACATGTGGAAGATGCGTCTTGAAATTCTCTACAACTTTCGTGTGGATCAAATAATTTTTCGAGCACGGGAAGACCCTAAGAAAGTGCTAACAAGAATCTGTCCGGCGCAAACAAAAATCGGTTCGGCGCAAACGTGAACACACACCGTTAACCTTCACGATTTTCTATGATTTTTTCTGTTGCTGAAATGAAAAACTTGTCAACATGAGGAAGATGCGTCTTGAAATTCTCTACAACTTTCGTGTGGACCAAATAAATTTTCGAGCACGGGAAGACCCTAAGAAAGTGCTAACAAGAATCGGTTCGGCGCAAACAAAAATCGGTCCGGCGCAAACGTGAACACTCACCGTTAACCTTCCCAATTTTCTATGATTTTTTCTGTTGCTGAAATGAAAATCTTGTCAACATGAGGAAGATGCGTCTTGAAATTCTCTACAACTTTCGTGTAGACCAAATAATTTTTCGAGCGCGGGAAGACCCTAAGAAAGTGCTAACAAGAATCTGTCCGGCGCAAACAAAAATCGGTTCGGCGCAAACGTGAACACGCACCGTTAACCTTCACGATTTTCTATGATTTTTTCTGTTGCTGAAATGAAAAACTTGTCGACATGAGGAAGATGCGTCTTGAAATTCCCCACAACTTTCGTGTGGACCAAATAATTTTTCGAGCAAGAGAAGACCCTAAGAAAGTGCTAACAAGAATCGGTCCGGCGCAAACAAAAATCGGTCCGGCGGAAACGTGAACACTCACTGTTAACCTTCCCGATTTTCTATGATTTTTTCTGTTGCTGAAATGAAAAACTTGTCAACATGAAGAAGATGCGCCTTGAAATTCTCCACAACTTTCGTGTGGACCAAATAATTTTTCGAGCACGGGAACACCCTAAGAAAGTGTTAACAAGAATCGGTCCAGCGCAAACAAAAATCGGTCCGGCGCAAACGTGAACACTCACCGTGAACCTTCCCGATTTTCTATGATTTTTTCTGTTGCTGAAATGAAAAACTTGTCAACATGAAGAAGATGCGCCTTGAAATTCCCCACAACTTTCGTGTGGACCAAATAATTTTTCGAGCACGGGAAGACCCTAAGAAAGTGCTAACAAGAATCTGTCCGGCGCAAACAAAAATCGGTCCAGCGCAAACGTGAACACTCACCGTTAACCTTCCCGATTTTCTATGATTTTTTCTGTTGCTGAAATGAAAAACTTGTCAACATGAGGAAGATGCGTCTTGAAATTCTTTACAACTTTCGTGTGGACCAAATAATTTTCCGAGCACGGGAAGACCCTAAGAAAGTGCTTACAAGAATCGGTCCGACGCAAACGTGAACACTCACCGTTAACCTTCCCCATTTTCTATGATTTTTTCTGTTGCTGAAATGAAAAACTTGTATTCCAAATTTGACCATACAATAGTTATTTGACATTAAAGCTAGGTCAAAGTAATAAATGCAGTACACACAGATGTAAAAAAAATCATCAGTGCCTCCCTCCGCGTCGTCCACCCTGCCTTCTGGTGAAGTCCTCTGGGGTGAACGTCTCCGGGGCATGTGTCTGCCGCTGTCCCGCAGCCTGTGAGGGGCCCTGCCGCGTGGGAAGCTCTCCCGTGTCCTCATCAATTTGCTGCGTCGGACCCCCCCAGAAGGTGTAGTTAGCACCAGTCATGCGTTCCTGGGTGTACCAGGCCAACGGGTCCTCTGGAGGAAGCGCGGTTGGTCAGAGGATGTCTTTGCGTGGGATCCTGCTGATGCACGGATTCGATCTTGTGAGATTCACCTCTGTGGGCATCCATCGTCCACGGTCGAGGAGCTCGGTGAATGTCGCTTGCTCCATTCCGTGCCACCGAAGCAAGATCCTCACTCCACCGTGGTGTTTGCTCGGACCCAACTGGCGTCATCACCGCCGCTATGGTGAACGTCGTCGTGCTCACATCCGTCGTGATGGCTGGCACAACTTGTTGGTTGCGTCACATGTGGGTAATCAGCGACGCCGTAGTCCTGCTGCAGTAAAACATGTAGTGAGTTACGTTACAAAGTAGAGTATTTAACAACAGTTGCCTTGAATTGAGAAAATAAAACGATACATGAAACTTAGCAAGTCACGGGAACCTGAGTATCGCGGTGAGGATCTGGATGTGCACGAGATGTGGACGGACGCGCTGTGGAGGGATGAGCACTCCGTGATGAATGGGTATCCACCGATTGCACGGCATGGGAGGCACGTGAAGGATCCATAACCGAACCGTACCCCTGTTTGGCCTAGGTGCGCATCCACCGAAAGAGCGGATAGCGAGACCAAGCGAGACCCTCGCTCTTCAAGTATATGTGCATTGGCCAATAAGACAACGTCGTTGTAGGATATCATATTAAGAAATTGATATAGACAGACGAAATATAAATATATACTTCACCCTCCTCTCATGAAGTACCTTCGTAGGTCGCTCTGTTGTGAAGCGATGATGACTTCGCCACGCAAATCACGCGGCGTCACGGTCTACCGTCTTGTGCATCTCGTGACGCTTCTGCGACTACAAAGCGAGGTTCACGTGTAAGTATGTATTGTTTATGACAAATTGAAAGGATTGCATGCATCAAAGTACTAACCAGGGCGTGGCGGTGGGAGCGGTCCTCGAGAGCGGTCTTGGTGCATCTTCCACAGACCACTAAGTAGAGTGGCGCGTGTGCGAGGATGGTACCACGAGAAGTACTCCCATGCGAGGAAGGGTCGTGCGGCCTGTAGGGACTACTGGCGAAGCATCGGCTGCTCGTTCCACCGCGATATGTGATCACGATGGACGGTGGACCAATCCAACGTGCCTCCGTTCCTTTTGCACTCCTCCCGCACGAAGTTTGAAGGGTTACAACTCACAAAGGAAGAATGATCATAACGTAGTAATGCGGTATTTTTCTACTAAACTTACAAGTGTGATCGGCTGCGTCCGTGGTGGGGGACCGGGACTACTGCCGATATCCGAACCGTCATTGCACACGCTCGGGAGTAGACTTCCACGAGTGCACTCGTACACAATGAAGCATGTAGTCATCCACGTGCTCATCACGTATGCGAGCGATGAGATCGCGGCGCTCGTTGCGATCTCCGCAAATCTCCCTGCGTCCATGGATCCCACTCACGTGCTCGGCGGTCGAAGTCAAGATCGCTACCGGTAGCGTGGGTAGCTTCCGTGATCCTCGGAGGTGGCTCCATCGCAACCTAGCATGGATCCACCTATAGCCCATCGTGGGCCTCATGCTCTCGAGCACGTCTTGGAGATATCCGCCGAGTACATAGCGTTCTCCACCCTAGGGCGAGAGATAGGGAGATACTCGGCTCCACATCTGCAGTGCAAAAACACGTGATCGACCCTTCGCGGTGGCCCGCGAAGCATCACAAAGTCCTCTGTAGGTAGCTGCTAACAACTGCGGAACCCGGCTATCTTGTGGGACCTCATCCGGTTGCGTGACTAGATGGCGCGCTAACAAGATGAGGTGTGGCTCAAGATAGTCGCCCATTGCGTTGCGTAACATGATACCTCCGAGTAAATCATAGAGGTACACCTCCGTGCACGAAATGGTGTCCTCGTCTGCGCCTCGAGACATGGGCCGTGCTTGGGCAATTCGCGGAACTATTTCAAAGAGAGGCCGTGGTCCTTGCTGCGGCATCACGGACGACCAAACCTCGCAATGAAACAAATGAATGTTAGCTTAATTGAAGTAAAACTTTACGCATGTAACAGTGTACATGTTTACCTTTGTTGCACGTACTCCCTCCACTGATCCTTACGTGGCCGCGTACCCACTAAGGGGCAACCTCTGATCGGCAAGCCAGTAAGCATTGCGACATCCTTCAAAGTAATTGTCATCTCTCCAAGGGCGGTGGAGCGTGTGCGTCTCGGGGCCAACGATCTACCGAGGCGATCATCGAGGACACATCCATGGCAGGGAGAGTTGTGTGTCACACCCCACCCCGCGGTAATGGCTCGATAGTCCCATCCATCAAAAGCGCGAACGGAGTAGTCCAACTCGTGCTAGGCACGAGTAAACGGGGTCCAATGCCTTGATCTTGTGGAAGACTCGCGCGCGCAATGGAACCATCTACAAAGGACACGATCATGTTACAATCAATGGTTACAATGTAAACTCGAAATATGGGACAATAAATACAACAGATGCTAACCACAATAAATACAACAAGACTAACTCAAGCGTGCGTGAAAATCATCCTCCCACGATCTTGATCATCGTCTTCTGCTTCTTTGAAGAAGCTCGGAAGACCACCGGTAGCCATCTTTGAAAATACCACTGCATAAGTCGATGCAACAAAAATCATCGGTACAACAACAAGTTAGCATTCACAATGCAGGATGGAACAAATGTTAAACAAGGCGGTGCAATACAACACATAAGGAATCCAGCTTTGAATACAACACCGTGCACAAGACAAAAATTACTAAATCGTCTCGCTTATTAGGACATGTCCTCCGATCATGTCCACTCGCTTGCAAATCTTGCACTTCCTCTGCGCTGGGCGGCATCACCGCATCCATATCACCGTGCATTCTTGTCCCTCTGGGCCTCCCGTGCTCTTTGCGTCGTGTTAACGGATAAGGCACCCACAAAGGCCCATCGATCGACTTGTAACTAGTACCGACATTGAAGGAACTCATCTTGGGGCGCCAAGTGTCTCTCGGGCTTTCTCGTAGTACAGCGATATGTATTGGGATGCATCGTTCCCTCCCATATCCACGCAAGCCGCGAATACATGGGAGCAAGGGATATGATGCGATTTGGCTTATTGCACGTGCACACCACCTCCTCCGTGCCTAGAGTACATTCTTTGGGCGGTGTCACTTTGGCCAGAGCTGAGTGGTACCTCTGGCGGCACATCACCTCAAATATGTAGTTCCGAGGTCGTACACCTCGTGCGGTGGAACATGGATTTGCTCCTCCTACTCGATGATCTCCTCTACCTTGGTTGAGAATTGAGTCTTTGCCGGTCGGTGACGACCACGATCTCAAAGTAGTCTGCATTACGTAGAACGTCGGCCCTATTATGGCACATA
The DNA here is from genome assembly GCA_036346275.1 of Otatea glauca. Classification (NCBI taxonomy): domain Eukaryota; kingdom Viridiplantae; phylum Streptophyta; class Magnoliopsida; order Poales; family Poaceae; genus Otatea; species Otatea glauca. The sequence continues at coordinate 28,440,784 of CM070722.1, read as the reverse complement.
ACGGAAGCCCGCGAACGCCCTTAAGGACATTATTGAAGGCTTCCGCTATGTTAAATCGTCATAATGGTGTACCTAACAAGCAAACACATAAAATTTATCATGAATGGGTCAAACACTCTTACACAAAGTTAATCTCACAAATTAATAGGCGCAACTAACCTCGCGCCTTTGTGTCGTGCATAAGGGCCCAACGCTCGTGCCGCTTCCTGCTATCCATTGGCTAAAGGTGCGACGATCATGATTAATGACAGTTTGGCCTCCCACCATTTGCGACTGCACCTGCTCCTCCTGTGATTGTTGATTTTCCATCATTTTCCTTGTCGTCTCGTTCAACTGTCTCCAAATCTCACGAAACTTGGCAGGCTGGTTCTGAAGGCACAACCCTTTGAACTTCTTCACTAGGGACCTGTTATGGTACCGTGAATATAGGTTTGCACCAGTGTCGCATGCACCACCTTCTCCCCACATCATTACGCTTCTGACGGGTCCGTCTTGCCATGCGGCACCTCTAGAGCGTGGAAGACCGCATTGCGGTCGGACACAACACACACTCTCTGTCTATCCCCCACGACACGCGTCCGGACCAAAGTGAGGAACCACAACCAGCTATCGCTGTTCTCACTCTCCACATATGCGTAGGCAATTGGTATTATCTGGTTGTTTGCATCGGCCGTGATCGCGGTCGATGGGTGCCATAGTACTTTCCGCTCGAAATGTGCCATCAACACGGATAGCGGGCCGCAATGCTTGAAAGCCTCAATGCATTGTCCGAAAGCCTGAATACCCTAATCGGTGTCGTTCGCGATCTTTGAGCGAACCATCTTGAAGCTTAGTAGGCTCGTCGCCATTGCGAACCGAGTCCTGGATTGGTAATTGATATCTTCTGCGGCAACCTCGGGGCATAGTTATGCGAGTCTTGAATGATCCAAAAAGCATCTTCAACGCCGCGCTTTGCTCGCCACGCAGTTAGGTAGCTTATGTGCATCCTGTTCTACTCTGCACTTGCTCCATAATTGATTTGGTGATAGTCCAATATCCGAACCAACACAGGTCACAACTAGTTGGGCAATGAATCTAGCATCGACCACGTGGCTCATGGTTACGATTGACTCCTCCGTGCATGTATGAGGTGTGTTCGGCTCACCACAAAGTAGTGCTCGTGTTTGGTGGTGAGCACGGACGTAGAAAGGGCGATTAGGGCCTTGGTGCACCTAACCTCATACTCGATGGGCTTCGACACGTACACTTGTGCTCTCTTCTAGTGATGACACATAATCTTGATGAAATGGATTAGCTCCAACTTGTTGAGAGCGTCTCCCAATCTGGATGTCGCTGCTCGTACCCCACATAGCTAGGTTATTATAGTAAGCAATGCCACACTCCGAAGGCCATTACCACGGAATCTTTGATCTGCTGAGTGGGTCATCGTTGTCGATGCCCTCTTCATCCTCGCTTCCACCCGCCTCGTCATCCATACATGTCGATCTACCTCACAAGGAAGTACTTCTTCTTCATTTGCACCGAACTACCCTCCCCACATGTCCTTGGCCCACTTCTCCTCTCCCGATGGCCTAAAATTTCGCCGCTAGGACCAAAGATCGGCATTCTCCTCTAGTGGCGGTATGTTTACGTAAACACCCATCTAAACCCGCCCTCTATGGCCTTTCGTGCATACAATAACCAAGCCTTATTACTTCTCAGTGCGAACAAAGTGTGAACAATGACGTTGTTGTTTGGAACTTCCCTTGGTCGCACCGCCTCCAGGAATACTGTATGTGTTTCCTGGCTTAAACCCAACACGCTCATCACATGTGATTTAAGTCCTTCCAAGTCTAATGGACTATCACTTGAACTATATGTGTGTTCGCAGTTTTGCACTGTGACTATTCTCTCGTGCAATATGACAGGCCGTTCACCGTAGTAAATATGAAAATTCATGGTGCAAAGGCCACGTGGAATATGGTACCTAAAAATGTTTCAAAAAATAACAACTAATTAACTATACCGAGGGTTAAAATTAATTACTTAACAATTTAAATTATTTGTTCATGACTAATTACTCAGACTACGCCCATGAGTTAGAGTTACTAACAATTACGTTTACCAACATAACTAGAGACTATTTTATCTAACTATGCTATGTGAAGTGCATGCAACTAAGTTCAAGCCTAATTACTGTGGAGTTCTAATTAACCTAACTATTTAGCACAACCAAATGTGCTAGTTTATGCACCAAACATACTTGCTCGTACTCGTGATTTTTCTTGCTCCTACTGTGATTTTTCTTGCTACTTTGCTCCATACATAAAAGGTTTTTCGTTCATCGATGGCGTATCTTGCCATGTAGAAATAAATAAAACTATAATTATATGAGATGCATGAGTGGGGCAATAATTAATATACTAACAGAGATTGATAGAATTGAGATTAAGTACATGAGGTGCGAATGAGATGCATGAGTGAGGCAATAATTAATATACTGACTATAATCGCTCTCTAATTTACGAATCGTCTTCACGCTAATTAATCTAACTACGTAAGTACGGATACTTACGCTAATTAATCTAACTAGGTAATTACGAATACTTACGCTAATTAATCTAACTAGGTAATTACTGATACTTAAGCTAATTAATCTAACAATGACTTACGAACGATAATTAATCTGACTAAGTAGTTACGAATAATTAGTCTAATTAATCTAACAATGACTTACGACCGCTACTTAATCTAACTAGGTAATTACGCAAATTAATCTAGCAACGACTTACCAACACTGGATGCCTCCTTCTCCTTCTCCTTGCTCTGCACTGGACACCTCTAGGACCTCTGCTAGCCAAGCTCCTCTCACTCGCAAATCCTCAGTGTGCAGGCTCTCGGTGCGACTCTCCTCTGCGAGTTCTGCTTCCTCTCCTCTCTATTTATCCTGCGTTGCGCTTAACCATGTGAGACAGTCGACAAGAAAAAATGCATGAAAAGTGAGGATGCATGTGAAGCAATCAACCAAGAAACATGCATGCAGAATAAATAGCTTTCGGCGTGCAAAGTTGGCATGCAAAGTATGGATGCATGCATATGAAGCAACCAGCCAAACATCAAACAAATGAGTTGACATTTGACGCGACTGGCCGGGCCCACATTGCATGCATGTTTACTGGCCTCACATGCATGGATTTCATTTCGCCTCGCAGATGCATGAGTTAAGAACGAATTAACATACTAACTATAATCGCTCTCTAATTTAGGTATCGTCTTCACGCTAATTAATCTAACTACGTAAGTATGAATACTTACGCTAATTAATCTAACTAGGTTTTTTCTAAATACTTACGCTAATTAATCTGACAATGAATTACCAACGCTATTAATCTGACTAGGTAGTTACGAATAATTACTCTAGTTAATCTAACAATGACTATAATTACTAACTTCCTAACGGTGATTACGTTCGTGAGGAACGAATGAGATGCATGAATGAGGCCATAATCTAACCAGGTAATTACGAATAAGTCTAACCGGGTATTTACTCTAACAATGACTTACCAAGGCTAATTAACCTAACAATATAATTACTCTACCAACGACTTACGAACGCTAATTAATCTAACCAGATAATTACTCTAATAATTACCTACCAACGATAATTAATCTAACTGGGTAATTACTCGGGCAAAGACTTACCGGTATTGGTCGTCTTCTTCTCTTACCTTGTGGCGCTCTTCTTTCTCTTCTAATTGCGGTTCACCTCCTCACTACGCTTGCTAAGCTTACATCTCGCGCTCCGGCTCCTTCCGTCCCCTCTATTTATCTTTGCGATGAAGATCGCATCAGGGAGACGACCAAGCATGCATGCAAGCAAAGCGAGGTGATTAGCAAAAGACACCGACAACCCTGCATGCATGCATGCATGCAAATAATGCGCATCCAACGAAAGAGCTTTCGGCGCAAAAAAATGCCAAAACAGCAGACAATGAAGTGACGCGACGCGATGGCCGGGCCCACAGGGCATAGCCGGCACATGGTGTGCCGGCTATGCCATAGCCGGCACATGGTGTGCCGGCTATGCCATAGCCGGTTTTTGGGGTGCCGGCTATGCCATAGCCGGCACACCAGTGCTGGCTATATTTGCCGGCGTGCCCTAGGTGCGGATTTATTGCCATTTCGAGAATGCGAAAAAGTTGTCCAAAATTGAAATTATACTGTACAAAGTTGTCCGTATTTGAAATTTTGCCGACATTTGAAGCCCAACAACTCTGTTACACTTCGTCGATCGATCGAAGGCCGGGATTACACTTATTTCTGATAGTCAAGCACCAATGGCACAGCTCGCAAGATCGATCTGCGCTTTTCTAGGGTGGTGTACGTACGGAGCCTTGCTCAGTAATCTGTGCTGACAACTTAAGAGGAAGGTACGTTGTCGTTACATGTGGAACTAGAGTTTATCCGGTCTTCATTCGTGTTTTAATACTTTATGCAATTTTTAAATAGTGTTTTATAGAAGCATCTCATATGGTGAGGTTTTGGTGGGAGCACGGAGGCTGCAATGGTAGTGCCATGGGCTAGCAAGGGAGCTTCATGGCTCTTGTTACATGAGGGCATATACAGTGGTATATTTCAGCAGTATGCAAGTCTACGTCACTTAGGATTTTTGGTGACTTGAAGAAGAGAGGAGAAAGAAAGATGTTGTCTACTATTTAACAAATAATTTTATAGATGATTTTTATATTGTGTGTATCATTGTGTAAACAATCTATTAATTGTATGAGAGATAATTATTGACAACTATATAGAGAATTTATTGTATGAGATATTTTTAGTAGAATCTATAGATGATGTAGAGTTATATTTCAAATAACTGATATCTATATCAGTGTACGTACCCTAAGAAGGCACTAAGGAGCTAACGGTACATGTGTACCGGCGATGCAGACAACAGCGACATGCTCCGTGTTGGCCATTTTTTCGTAACCCTGCTTTCTGATTCCGTGTGCCTTTCTCCCTGTTATGAGATAAGATATTCATAACCATATTCGATTAGACTCTATCTCTTATGTGTGGGCGAATCCGAACTCATCTCTTGCAAGTTTCTCTATATATTGGGCACCCGCTTGTACAAGAGATCGATCTAATAAAGCGAGAGAACTTTGCCCCCCTACTTTATCTGTGCTCCCGTTCTTCCTCTTGTGATTTTGTTGGCGTGCTATTGATTGATCGCGGGTGAACGACTACGTTTTACAATACGTTATCAGCACGAAGCTCTACCGAGGCTGATTGAGATCGTCTACCTACGACAATCTACATGGCATCGACATCATCCTACTACACGCGATCATCCTACGTCAAGCCCTACATAAGCTAATCGCATTTTTTGCAAATCCTCGATCCTGCAGATTGATCTTTTACATATCAATTTGTTAATACCTAAATTGCGAAATTTGAGCCACTATTTCATCTAAACAAAATTTGGCTCCTTGCGCTTCGAGCGCAAGTGCCCGAGTCGCTTCATGATGAAGTGGCCTCGCTTGCCTCGCCACGCAGCCTGGCGATCGTCGTTCGCCTGACGGACCGCGCGCTATTGCTGCTGTCGCTTGTTCGCCGTAGATCGATCCGCGCCCGGCCGCCGCTCACCGTGCCGCCCATTCGGCTGCGTCTCTGTGCCGCCCGTTCGGCTATGCCACCATGGCCGCGAGATTCCCGCCCGCCGTCGTGATCTTGGTGCCGCTGCGCCGCCGTGGCTGCGAACCCCGCGCCCACCGTCGGCAGTCGCGCCTACAACGTGCCTCCCCACCACTGGTCATCGCGATGGGTGGAACTCCACGTCGCCTCGGCTCCCTACAGCCGCCGTCACCTCGTCTTCCCCACGATAGCCTTCACTCGCCACGGTGCGCGCTCCGTTGCCCGCAGCAATCGGCCGCCTTCGCCCACCGAGTTGCGCGCTTCGTCGCCCACAGCGACAGGCCACCTTTGCCTGTCGTCGCTCGTAGTGACACCCACGAAGCGATGTGCTAGGGTTAGCGTGCGCCTGAGCGCCTAACGCGGGCCACGCGGGTCGACTCACGCCACGTGGGTCGCCGCGCCATGCTGGCCGTCGTGCCACGCGGGCCGCGTGCTGTAAGTTCAAGCTCTATTGGTTTTGGTGATTGGTTTAATATTAATGTTTAATCATTGTTTAATAACAAATCTAATTATTATGAGACTAACATGTTCTATTAAGTCTTATTCTTATTAGTGTCATACTAGGATGGAAAATGGAAAATTTAAGGTATGCACTCGTATTCATTCTATTATCTAAATGCATACTTAGAATTCAAGTTAAAGTATGAACTCTTCCATTGCTTTAGTTCAAATATGTGCATTATGTTCCTAATTCATATATACATGAATGCACACATCTAGGGAGAGTTGATAATTTAACTTGATGTTCCAATTGTATTGATCCATGTCCTCTTGTCATATAATATAAATGATCAATACCTTAAACAATCTTTTGAGTATAGATAACTTGTGTAGTTGTAATATACTCATGCTAATATAGGATAAACTCATATACAATCTAAGATTTATTATGTGCATATTGATTCCATGTTCAATTAATTATATGCACATACTTATAGAGTTTATTATATAGATGATGATCTCAAATGTATTGATCCCTTTCCATTACTCAAATATATTGGATCATTACTTTCCATCAAATTGAGTATATGAAACTTGTGTAGTTATATATACCCATATCAATTTAAATGTAATTTAAATTGAGTTCAGTTGTCTTTCAATGAATCAAAGAACGCTTCATCATGTGTTGATGGTGTTCCTTGTTAATTAAAGATAAGCGAAAAGTTCTTGAGAATAATGAAGCATTGGTTGCATCAAAGTACTCAATACACAATTAATCATTCAACTTGATTGGGGTTGTGCTCAATCGATCTTAGAGGCTTCCATTATGTGTTAAAGGAGTGCAAGTGATGATTGAGACAACCCTGTTTGTTGGACTAACATCATCCATGAGTTGTGAAGTAGGTTGAGTCCAAGAAAATGAAGAATCGGGAACGAGAAGTTATCATGTGTTGATGAGCTTCAAAAGGTGATCCCGAAGTGAAGAGAAGAGTTAGAAAAAGTTTCATCATGTGCTGATGAACAACAAGAAGAAGATGGGATCCTAGAGAGAAGATGATTGGAAATCATAAAAGCTCTAAGTGGATTGCGTGCGGCAAAGGTATAACTAGGTTGGTTAAAGTGTCTAGTTTAGATCGCCGTACTATTAAGAGGGGTTGAGTCTTTTAGCTTGAGCTTCATCATTTGTTGATGAACTCAATCCGATTCATGCTAGCTCACTCTCTTTTTTGGTTTTTCATGGAGCTAACCATTTGGCATGTGTTGCAAATGGGTGAAGCTCGTGCATTGGATTTTGCATGAGCAAAGTATTTGCATGTGTTGCAAATAAGGGTGCTCATGCTTGAATCTTATTTGAATCTTAATTGAATTGGCTTTTGCATGAAGCTATGGATTTGCATGTGTTGAAAAAGGAAGATAGCTTATGCAATGTTATTTATGTGGTTATTGCTTGGAGCTAAGTTTTGCATGTGTAGAAAAATGAAAGAGCTCAAGCAATTTGGTTTAACGTGGTTGAATAGAGCTAGAGATTTGCATGTGTTGCAAATAGAAAGCTCACGCACTTGAGTTTGATTAGTGGTTTGCTAAGAGCTAGAGATTTCGATGTGTTGAAAATAGAGAGCTCATGCATTGGAGTTTAGCTTGTGATTGGATCATGTGTTGATCATCACAAGGCTAAGTATGCTTTGTGCTTTGAATTTGCAAAATGTGTTTTTGCAAAATATTGAATGGATTCGTTATTTGCAAATGTGTTTTGCAAATAAGCTCGATGTTGTGGGTTTCCATCCTAGAGCATGTGAATAGGGTTTGCAAATGTGTTTTGCAAATTGACTTGATCATGTGTTGATCATCATATGGCTAAGAGGATTGATCTCATAAGTTCGTAGTTTATTTGCGAATGTGTTTTGCAAATAAGTTGGAGCTGTTGTTTTCAAATATGTTTTGCAAATGAACCAGAAGTTATGGGTTTCGATCCTAGAGCATTGAATAGGGTTTGCAAATGTGTTTTGCAAATTGACTTGATCATGTGTCGATCATCACATGGCTAAGAGGATTGATCTCATAAGTTCTTGGTTTATTTGCAAATAAGTTGTGCTTAATGAGATTCTTTGAAGTATGTGATTAACATGTGCAAATGTGTTTTGCATAGTATTGTGATCATGTCGCCGCCATCACCCCTCGCCGTGAGCCGTGGCCGTCCGATCTCCCGCGTACGCATCAGATCGCGCCACGTCGCCACCGTCTCGGCCTCGCCTTCCCGCTGTTCGATTCCGCAGCGCCGTCGAATTTGCGCCGCATCACCCGCCCGCGTGGCCACCTGCGTCGCCGCATGTCACCGCGTCCGCGTCGCGTCAGCCGCCGCGTGTCAGCCGTGTGGCTGCCACATCAGCCCTAGCCGTCGTGTGGCATGCCACCTCAGCCGGTCTGCCGCGTCATCTTGAGCCGCCTCGGTGTACCCGGTTCATCGTGGACCGAGTCGCTAATGCGTGGGTCCCACCTGTCAGCCGGCAAATTCTTTTGGATTTATTCTTTTCTAGAAAATCCGAAAATTCCAGCCAATCACGTGTTGCCACGTGTCATCCTCTCTGATTTTCTGATCTGGGAATCTTTCAGGAGTCCGTTCTCCTCCGTTCGAGCTCCGATTCCAGTGATTCAAATTTCTAAATTCATCTAAATTCATGATCTATCTTCCAGTATGATTATTTTTAATTTTTGAATTTTTTTTATTTATTTGCTCTCGTTTCGCGTGTAGACGACGCAATCGAAGATCAGTCGAATCAACAATCAGAGGTAGAACCAGCAAGAGGCAGCGAAGGCAAGTCTTTCTTGAACATGTTGATCCCAAATTTTATGAAAATGTTATGTTGTTTCTAAATTATGCATGCTTACTTTTATACAAAGTACTTTAAATGTAGTCTTAAGGTTAGTTAAATTCCAGTTTGTTATACCCTCATTGGTATTGATCATGTCGAACCTTTGACACCCTAGATGATATATACTAGCTATTTTATTTGGTGATATCCAGTAGATTAGCATGGAACGGTAGAATTGCTTAGTCCAGCTTAAGCGTTTCGATATTGTGCCATTATGGGAATCATTTCAAATGTTATTTAAACTTATTTGTGAAATCGCGGCAATTGGTGTTGTTGCTGTGATTTAAGTAAAATAAAGTGGAAATGGTTTAGACCGGGGTGGATGGATGTTTGGCGGGTGCAGAAAGCACGAGACCTTGGTATGTGAATGTTCCGCCCTAGTCAATTAAGGACCGAAGCGTGTGTTACCATGGACCGAGGACTACCGTACAACCACAAGTCTATATGGGTACGACCTGGCTAAATAATTTGTGCGTCTCATTATTAGCTTCACCAGTTGGTAAGTGCCAGATGTTGGTAGGCGCAAGAGGGGGCTTCTGTACTGGGCAGGTAGAACCCTAACAGCGGTGAAACCTTAGCGGGCGATGTTAATAGTGGGGTTGTATATTGTAAAGGCCTTGTCATGATCTCTCTGCCGACACACCAAAGGAAGTGTGTTAATTGCATGGCAACAAGAGTCGATCATGTCTTGTGGGTAAAGTGTACACACTCTGCAGAGTTAAAACTACTTAAGTAGCCATGCCTACGGTCAAGGGCAGGGGAGGTACGCTTGCACATTGTAGATTTTATGGTTTTTTTAAAGGAAAATGATGGTTTGGGAATCCGAGAGCAGATGGAACTCTCGGGTTATGTTTTGGCGGATGGAGCCAGTCAGGTAGATGGAACCTGCTCAGTTGACATATCAAATTCAATTACTATGCTATTACATTTTGATCAAATGATGCTTTATGAAATTACTATTGGTATTTACAGTTAAACTTTGCTTTATGCTAAAAGAGCCATATTATGCCTTCAATTGTTTAACCTTGCATATAGTTATCATGCATTATGTTTCGAGGACTTCTGGAGTACATTTTGTGCTCATCCTTGCAACATCCCCAACTTTACACAGAGGAGTTTGCAGAAGCTGAAGGTGACTACGATTTCTACGCTTGTGGATATGATGAAGGCAATCCGGAATGCTAGGACGCGTACCCCAATCGATTGCCTGTTGGGCAAATGGATGGGTTTCTCCTGCTTTTGTTATTTCGTTTCCGCTGTTTCTTATTGAACTCAAGCTATAATGCTTCTTATTTGTAATAATTTGCCATAAGGCTAATGCTCTTTTGCTTAATTAATATTATGTGCTTCGTGATATGGATGTATTGTCATCACTATTTCCACTGTGTGTGCTAGCTTTTTCTGGACTAGCACAGGTTATACACAGAGGGTTCGAATTCGGAAATCCGGTCCCGACAATTCTAGAGGAACTATTTTTGAGTTCGGCTTGGGTTCGGTACTACCGGGGTGGAGGCCGGTGCTACCGCCCGAGCGGTAGCACCGCTCCTAGTTGGCCGGTGCTACCAGATTTCCTGCAACGGCTAGTTTAGTAGCCGTTGGCAAGGAGGCCGGTGCTACCGGTCCCAGTTAGGCGGTAGCACTAGGTTTGCTGAACATTTTGCCCAATTCATCCCCAACGGCTAGTTTTGGCTTGGAGGCTATAAAAGGAGGCCTTGGGGGACAAGGGCTGTCGTTGTTGCTGTTGCTATAGCATTTGGGTGTTTGTAGGAGTTGAGTGCATGTGTTGCCCTCTTCCATTTGCTTCTTAAGCTAGTGTGAGCCTCTAATTGCATGTGTTGCAATTAGGAGAGGATTGAGAGCCTCTTGTGCATGTGTTGCACTTGAAGAGGATCCTAGTGCATGTGTTGCACTTAGGAGGTCACCGGAGTGCATGTGTTGCACTTGGTGAGGTTCAAGCTAGAAGGCTTGGTTTGTTACTCTTGGTGTTTGCCGACACCTAGACGGCGTAGCGGCGTCGTGCGCGGGAGCTCTCAACAGAGGTTGTGAGGAGCCCCAGCAAAGTTTGTGAAAGTTGGAGCTCGCCTACCCGGGAGGGAAAAGTAGCTACCACTAGTGGATTCGAGGTGGGTGCTCAATTCGTGGAGCCGGTCCAATTCTTTTGGGCTAACCTCAATGTGGATTAGGGGATACCGGCAAGTCTCTGAACACCATGGTAAAAAGTATCGTGTCTCTTGTGCTTGCATTGTTTTCGTTATTTATATTTAAGCAATTTATATTCATAGAATCAAATTGATTGATTGCTTGTCTTTAGAACTGCCTATTCTTGTTAGAGACACAATTAGTTAGTGCACATAGTGAGCCTAGTTGATTTAGGCTGTAATTATCAAAACCTTAGTTTATCGCTTCTGCATTAATAATTGTTAAGGTTTTGGCATTAGGATAATTAGGGGTGAATTGCTTTGTAGAAATTAGTAGAACAATTTTTTAAAAGCCGCCTATTCACCCCCCTCTAGTCGGCATCCTCAACCTTACAAGTGGTATCAGAGCCAGGTCTCTCATTTTATTAGACTTAACTGTCTAGAGAGTAAGGATGACGACTATGGGTTTAGTGCACTACACCGATTCACATATCTTTGATGGCTCAAATTATGCTTTGTGGAAATTATTTATGATATCTCATTTTAAATCCATGAGCCCCAAAATATGGTGGATCGTAGATATGGGCTTTTCTCTTCGGTTGATTGAATTTGCTCCAACTAAAGAAAAAGAGAAATGCCTACATCTCGATGCTCAAGCTACCAATGCTTTATTTAGTTTTGTGAGCGTAGATGTCTCTAATTCAATTTGCAATCTTAAGAGCACCCATGAAATGTGGATCAAGCTTCAAGAATTAATTTGAATTATCCACATCAACAAACAATGATTGCATTGAGAATTGGACATCGATAGAAGAAACCTCCACTTCTACCTCAAGTGATAAAGAAACCTCAACCTCCGCCTCAAGCGACGATGATCATCAAATTCTTTCATCATTAACTCACTGCTTCATGGCTAAAGGTAAAATTGAGGTAAGCGATAGTGATGAGGATGGTGAGCCCTCCTATGATGAATTAATGAATATGCTAGAGGAGCTCAATAATTATCTTGGTAAGGAGAAAGAAAAATATAAGATTTTGAAGCTTGAACATGAATCACTTCAAAATAATTATAATGTGCCTAAAGAAAATCATGAATCCCTCCTTCTCAAGGAAATTTTTAAGCCTAAGGTGGATATAGGAATCTCATGTGATTTAATTGATGAAATGCCTTGCTTAAATGTCAATCCTATTATTTCATCAAAAATTGATATATCCACCTCTTGTGAGGATTTAATTGATATACCTTGTTGCTCTAATAAAATTGCTTATACTTCCTCTATGCAATGTGAGACTAACCTTGTAGAGGAAAATAAAGAGTTCAAAGAACAAGTCACTAAATTGAGAAGTGACTTAGAGAAGTCTTCAAAGGGAAGGCCACCCTCGACAACATTCTAAGCAATAAAGAAAAGTTGGTTGACAAGAGAGGGATCGGCTACATCTCCAAGAGGGAGACTAGCAAGACAAAGCATAATGCAAGACACTCGAAGACCATCAAGTGTTTTGCTTGCAACAAGAAAGGACACCTCGCCTCCGTGTACCCTAACAAAGTAGAATTCAAGCCACAAGCATCTACCATGAGGCAAACTGGCAAGGAGCAAGTCAAGATGGTCAAGAGAGGGCCAAATAGCGTGACGTGCTTCAATTGCCGGGAAAGGGGACACTTCGGTAAGAATTGTCCCAAAGGTACTACCCCTAAGCCTAGTATTTACAATGATCATTATTTGCTTAGGAGAAATAAATCTAGAAATGTGTTTGCTCAAAATACTAGATTTCCTAAAACCAAGAAAAATCATGTTGATCATGTGCTTAGGAAAAATAACAATAACAAACCATTTGCTAGATATGCTAGATCCTCTAAGCCCTTGCATTATAATGATTATTATGTGCTTAGAAAGGATCAAACTAGAAATGGATTTGCTAAAAATGCTAAAACTCCTAAGCTTCCTCAATTCAATTCCAATAATTCGCTTAGGAGTAATAACAATCGCAAATCCATTGCTAATCATGTTAGTTCACCTAGGACTATTAATGTTAGGGCCATATGGGTTCCTAAATCACTTGTGACTAACATTCTTGGACCCAACAAAAATTGGGTACCAAAAAGTGCCTAAAAGAATTTTAGGTGCTTGGAGATGCATTGGAAGTATTGGCTTATTCAAAAGGATGATTTCATCATGTGCAAAAAGGAGCCAAGTTTGAGGATATTCACTTCAATCATGAAACAATGCCATCTCGGGTAACAAGTATTTAAATTGATTCTTATAGCTTCTAGCCTTGTGTAGGTTAAGCTACATTATTAATGAAAATCAATTTAAATTGCTTGCTTATGATTCTTGCTCAAGCTTATTAGTTGTGTTGATTGCAATCTTGAGTAAGTTTGGGGTAGTATCACATTAAGGGGGAGTGCTAAATCATAACCATGTATATTACATCCCTACATGTGCCCATATTTATATAAGTGCAAATATATATACTTTCAAAATCAAGCCATTTAGCCAAAAGACAAAAATTTGTATGCTATTAGTAATCTTTTGAAAAACAAGTTAAAAAATGTATATAAATGCTTTCAAAAGGTTTTTCAATAGTTTTGGCTTCACAGAAATCTGTTTTACAAAGAAAATGAGTTTCATGCCCAAAATCAAGTTACTAGTATCTTGTTTTGGATTTAAACTTATAATTTTCATAGAATTAATTGTGAAATGAATTTGAAAGAAATTCCAAAGTGAAAAACCTAGAATTGGTCATTCTTAACAACCTTCGTGTTTAAAAGATTTTCAAAAGAACAACCAATCAAAAGTTATTTGATTTTGAAACTCGCAGAAAAACTATACTTGACCCATAATGGTCATATTATTGCACTTTGTGAGTTTCTTCATTTGGACTAGATCTTGTGTAGTATATTAGTTCAAAATGATATTTAAGACTCATACACAATATTCAAATCTCTATATCTCATCTTATTCTTCATTTGAATCTTGTGTTGAAATATTTGGCTTTGTTTTACAAATAGTTATTTCAAAAGGACCATTTTGATCAAAAGCCAAAATGTGTGTTAAAAAGGGCCAAAGTTGTGAAAAGCTTTGTAAAAGTATACAAATAAGTATTTCAAATGTTTTACAAGCTTTTAAAATTGAAAATTCTATGTAGAAATCAAAATTGGCTAAAATCCTTGTTTTGACCCAAAAATGACACATTCTTGCAAATTGTGGTTTTAGCAATTTGAATTGGATTTCTTTGTATATCTTAGCATGAAATAGTATTTCTATATCATTCAAATCCATAAAAGTTCAAATCTCTATGAAATCCAAAGTGAATTACTTTTTGAGCTTTCAATAGAAATTCAACTTTACTTTATGCCTACAATGCGCATTTTGCCTTATCTTTTGAAATAAAATTCATTTTGAGAAAATTATTTTTGTCAGACCTTCTAAATAGTCCAAAGTTCATTTCTGGAAAGTTTCAAATCATTTAGACTTCATTTGAAAAGAATTTTTAAAAAAATGCATTTTCAGCCTGTTAGAACCGGTAGTACCGCATCTGAACTTCTGAAAGGCGGTAGCACCGGTAGCCGGTAGTATTGCACCTGTATGGCGGTAGTACCAGCCTGGGCAAATCTATTCTGAAAAATGCAGATTTTTCGAAATTGACTTTGGGATATCTTTTGAATGGAATTTCCTTTTTCAAAAATTCTTTTTGGAAAAGCTTCTTATTATCCCAAAGTATCTTTTTGCAAAATTCCAAATCATTTGAAAAAATGTTTAACGATGTTTTAAATGCTATCTATTTGGTATCAAATTGAAAAATCATTTCAAATTCAAAACTTGTGTATGTCTCAATGCAAATAGCTCTATGTTTCATCTCTTGAACATTATGAGAGCTTATTTTAATCAAGTTTTGTGCATTTATCTCTAAGTGGTATCTCCATTGTTTTGCTCTGATACGTTCAAAATTTTCTTAAAAATTGAGAATTCCTTTTCAAAAATGAAATCAAGCTAAGGGGTATTGATTTCTATCAAGTGGTATAATTTGAAAAATAAGCATTACAAGTGGTACAAGTTTCTTGTTCTCTTTAAAATGATACTACAAGTGATGCTTCTTCAAAAAGCTTTCTTTTGAGTGGTTTCATTGAAAATTTATATCAAATTGGTTAACTTAAAAAAAAATCCTCGTTGAGACCTATTAGGCAAATTATGGACTCTTCAAGTGAGTCACGATGGATTCATTGTATAGCCTAATAAAATGAGGAGTTTTATTTGAATATGTTTCAAATAATCATTTTTGAGCTTTAACTCTAAATATGTCCTCTTTCTAAAAGTGGTTTACTCTTTTAAGCCATATTTCAAAAAGGTTTACAAAAACATTGGTTTTCATTCTCTAAAACCAAAATTACTTGCAATAGTAGTATGATTCTATTTCAAATCCTTTTATGACCTATATTCGATTGCTTCTCTTGCCAAGATCTATACTCTTTATCATTTGGCACGTGATCTTCCAAGTGATGCTTAGCTCTCGATATTTTCAAGTGGTATAACCTCCTTTTGGATTGGTTTTCCATTTTTGGTGTTTAATGCCAAAAGGGGGAGAATTACTTATGAACTTGATTGGGGTTGTGCTCAATCGATCTTAGAGGCTTCCATTATGTGTTAATAGAGTGCAAGTGATGATTGAGACAACCGTATTTGTTGGACTAACATCTTCCATGGGTTGTGAAGTAGGTTGAGTTCAAGAAAATGAAGAATCGGGAACGAGAAGTCATCATGTGTTGATGAGCTTCAAAAGGTGATCCCGAAGTGAAGAGAAGAGTTAAAAAAAGGTTCATCATGTGTTGATGAACAAGAAGAAGAAGATGGGATCCTGGAGAGAAGATGATTAAAAATCATAAAAGCTCAAAGTGGATTGCGTGCGGCAAAGGTATAACTAGATTGGCTAAAGTGTCGAGTTTAGATCGTCGTACTATTAAGAGGGGTTGAGTCTTTTACCTTGAGCTTCATCATGTGTTGATGAACTCAATCCGGTTCATGCTAGCTCACTCTCTTATTTGGTTTTTGCATGGAGCTAACCATTTGGCATGTGTTGCAAATGGGTGAAGCTCGTGCATTGGATTTTGCATGAGCAAAATATTTGCATGTGTTGCAAATAAGGGTGCTCATGCTTGAATCTTATTTGAATCTTAATTGAATTGGTTTTTGCATGAAGCTATGGATTTGCATGTGTTGCAAAAGGAAGATAGCTTATGCAATGTTGTTTATGTGGTTATTGTTTGGAGCTAAGTTTTGCTTGTGTTGCAAAAGGAGAGAGCTCAAGCAATTTGGTTTAACGTAGTTGAATAGAGCTAGAGATTCGCATGTGCTGCAAATAGAAAGCTCACGCACTTGAGTTTGATTAGTGGTTTGCTAAGAGCTATAGATTTGGATGTGTTGAAAATAGAGAGCTCATGCATTGGAGTTTAGCTTGTGATTGGATCATGTGTTGATCATCACAAGGCTAAGTATGCTTTGTGCTTTGAATTTGCAAAATGTGTTTTTGCAAAATATTGAATAGATTCGTTATTTGCAAATGTGTTTTGCAAATAAGCTCGATGTTGTGGGTTTCCATCCTAGAGCATGTGAATAGGGTTTGCAAATGTGTTTTGCAAATTGACTTGATCATGTGTTGATCATCACATGGCTAAGAGGATTGATCTAATAAGTTCGTAGTTTATTTGCGAATGTGTTTTGCAAATAAGTTGGAGCTGTTGTTTGCAAATATGTTTTGCAAATGAACCAGAAGTTATGGGTTTCGATCCTAGAGTATGTTAATAGGGTTTGCAAATGTGTTTTGCAAATTGACTTGATCATGTGTTGATCATTACATGGCTAAGAGGATTGATCTCATAAGTTCTTGGTTTATTTGCAAATAAGTTGTGCCTAATGAGATTCTTTGGAGTATGTGATTAACATGTGCAAATGTGTTTTGCATAGTATTGTGATCATGTGTTGATCCTCATATAGCTCAAAGAATGATTCTTTAATGGTTTGGAGACAAGTTTTTATGAAAAAGAGTGTTTTCTCCCCAAGGCCGGTCGTACCGCCCATGTAGGACCGATAGTACCGCTGGGTCGGTAGTACCGCTTATGGGAGCGTTCTTCGCCGCTATCGGTACTACCGCCCTTAGTGTCTTGTAGCACCGGGGTCCGTGCTACCCAGTTTTACGGTAGTACCGGAAGGCGTCTTTGCCGCTCTCTGTCGATATGGAAATTCCAGAGAGGGATGTTTTTGGGTGGATTGGCAGTTCGATGCTACCGCCCATGGTAGCCCGGTAGCACCGAAGGTCCGGTGCTACCGCTGCTCTGGCCGGTGTGAAAATTCCAGAGGAACTGTTTTTGAGTTCGTCTTGGGTCCGGTGCTACCGGGGTGGAGGCCGGTGCTACCGCCCGAACGGTAGCACAGCTCCTAGTTGGCCGGTGCACCGGATTTCCTGCAACGGCTAGTTTTGTAGCCTTTGGCGAGGAGGCCGGTGCTACCGATCCCAGTTGGGCGGTAGCACCGGGTTTGCTGGACATTTTGCCCAATTCATCCCCAACGGCTAGTTTTGGCTTGGAGGCTATAAAAGGATGCCTTGGGGGACAAGGGCTATCGTTGTTGCTGTTGCTAGTGGGAGTTGAGTGCATGTGTTGCCCTCTTCCATTTGCTTCTTGAGGTAGTGTGAGCCTCTAATTGCATGTGTTGCAATTAGGAGAGGATTGAGAGCCTCTTGTGCATGTGTTGCACTTGAAGAGGATCCTAGTGCATTTGTTGCAATTAGGAGGTCAACTGAGTGCATGTGTTGCACTTGGTGAGGTTAAAGCTAGAAGGCTTGGCTTGTTACTCTTGGTGTTTGCCGACACCTAGACGACGTAGCGGCGTCGTACACGGGAGCTCTCAACGGAGGTTGTGAGGAGCCCTAGCAAAGTTTATGAAGGTTGGAGCTCGCCTACCCGGGTGGAAAAAGGAGTTACCACTAGTGGATTCGAGGTGGGTGCTCAATTCGTGGAGCCGGTCCAATTTGTTTGGGCTAACCTCAACGCGGATTAGGGGAGACCGGCAAGTCTCTGAATACCACAGTAAAAAGTATCGTGTCTCTTGTGCTTGCATTGTTTTCGTTATTTATATTCAAGCAATTTATATTCATAGAATCAAATTGATTGATTGCTTGTCTTTAGAACTGCCTATTCTTGTTAGAGACACAATTAGTTAGTTCACATAGTGAGCCTAATTGATTTAGGCTGTAATTGTCAAAACCTTAGTTTATCGCTACCGTATTAATAATTGTTAAGGTTTTGGCATTAGGATAATTAGGGGTGAATTGCTTTGTAGAAATTAGTAGAAAGAATTTCTAAAAGCTGCCTATTCACCCCTGTAGTCGGCATCCTCGACCATACACGCACCGCTGGCGGGCCTTGCACCGTAGCGAGCCTCCGCGCATGGGCCGGCCGTACGGCACGTCTTTCTTGAAGAAAAAGATTTCAGAATATATTAAAGAAAAATCTAAAATATGATAATAAATACTAGAAATTAATTTTCTAAGTATATGGACTTCCTTAAATTTGGAAAATTTATATTTAGCACATCTCTGAAAGTTCCATACTCTGGGTTTTATTTTCTATCTTTATGCCATATTTAGTATGTGCTGAAATTTATTTTCTGTTATTTAAGTAATTCTGAAAATTGTTTGGAAAATTAGCAGAAAATGCTATAAAATTATGGAAAAATATGTATGACCCATTGATGTGTGTCATATTGCTGGATTCATTTTCCTTAGCATTGTTCGATGTTAATATGTGTTGGGATTCATTAACCTGTCATTAAGTAATTCTTCAAATTGCTTAATCATTAACAGAAAATTATGAAAAATGCTAGAGAAATTTCATATAGCATATTGAATGCTCCATAGCTCTGAATTTATTGTCCTAGCATAATTCCATATTGATATATGTTGAAATTTATTTTTCTGTTACATGGTAATTCTGAAAATTGCTGAATAATTAGCAGAAAACTATGGAAATTGCTAGAAAAATTCTAGGAAATTTTAGATAATTATCTACTGAATAGATATAGACCAAGCTTTATTGATTGAATAGTGAGCATGCAATATAATGATTTTACCTGTAGTGAAAGTCATTTTGCATAATTAGAAATAGGATATGTTGAACATCGCAAAGAAGGAATTTATCAAGCTTACCCTGAATGGCAACAATTACCTTACCCGGACAATGAATACTAAGATTAATCTGATAACTCGATCTTTTGTAGCTACTGTTTTCCCAGCTTGAAGCTGGTACCCGTGCTTTTCCCGAAGCCGCTAGATGTACGATTTTGCACCTCCTGAGGCACCATCTACATACGGACTTGAAGGCCGAATAATTGATGGAAGATGACCAGTTGGTACTTTTGGATTACCTGAAGAAAAAATATATATCCTGCAAAGATCCGTTATGTTGCCAGAAGTACAACGCGAATGGATCCTCCCGCTCTTTCATGATTTTAAAGGCTGTGGCAATATATAATTTTTGTCATACACAAGCTTATCATTGATCTAACATTATGTAACCAGAAAGTTACTAATGCTAAAAAGATCGACAAGATATTGTGCACATTCCACTCCAATATGAGGATACTGTCGTAACAGTATCGTCGCCAAGTATCAGAAGTACTTCGAGCTTATATGCATTTTGCTAGAAACAAAAAAGCATGATGAACTCCTGGTGAAGAATCATCATGTACTTCCTAATGAGAGTTTTGCAATGCCCGAAGCACATGCAAATGCTCAACAGGCCGACAATAGCCAAAGCCGCAGAAAGGGCCAATGGAATATAAGGGATAAGTGGAAGAATGACAAATCAAATAGGGGAAGAGGCAATTCATAGTGAAAAAGTAAATGTAAAGGGCCAGGGGTTTCCAGAAGTAATGCTGCAAACCCTGAATAACCCTGTTTTATGTATGGATGCACTAGCCATTGGTCATACAACTATAGCATCTCGAAACATGTGGTAGACCTTTACATGCAATCCACTAGAAAACTAAATAAGACCCGGGGAAATAATATTAATTCATACTTCACCGTTCAATCTGTTGTTGATACGGATGTTGAGAAGTGTGATGATATGATTCTTGAAATTATTGAGTTCGAGGAGTCCCAGGAGGGCACCTACATCTCATATGGAGACCTAGATTAGTCTCCTAAATATCCCTTCACTTTTCTAATTCAATGTCACATATTCCTTATGTCTCCTTATCAGTTTAGCCCTGATTCCTATATGAACATTTGGTCTACGCTTCTGTTGAGCGATTATCATTCAAAAATTGAATAAATTGATATTTCCCAGATATTTGATTAATTGTGCTATGTTTGTTCTATATTCTATAATTTGTTCCTGAAGCAACAATTGTTTGATTATTAAATCATATTTCCAATATAGAACAAAGTATAATCCGATGGTGGAGGAGAAAATATGTCTAGAAGACAGTTGTACCACACTAAGTGAATTGAAAATATTATGAATATCGCCATAAGCGATACAGATCTCATAGTTGGCACTGGAAGAATGCCATATTATATGCTGAGTCCAGTCGTACTCCCTTAAGTTTTAAAGACATTGGTCTGAATCGTTTTCATATGGAGACAAAGAATGAGGATGGTACAAAATACCTACTCATGACTAAGTTTAATGGGTGTAATAAACGTGTAGTTAAAAAGCTTCATTCATTCTCCTCCGGATTATACTATGCACATATAAAACCTGAAGATTTTGTTGCGATGAAAACCCAGAAATATTTAAGATCTGGCAGATCGACTGGGTTACCCTGAGTTGAATATTATGAGAAGAATAATTATAATTCTGCTGGCCATAGCATAAAGACTTTCCTAAACCTGGAGTTTTCTTATGCTCGGTTATGCTAAAAGAAAGCTTATTCTTAGATCTTCTTACCTAAAAAGTTAGGGAAGAATCACTGAATTTCCGAGAGAAAATTCAAGGTGATATCTATGGACCTGTTCAACCCTTGTCGATCTCCTTTTAAGAAATTTTATGGTACTAATAGATGCTTCTACTAGATGGTCCTATGTATGTCTCTTATCTACTAGGAACCATGCTTCTGCCAAAATTAATTGCCCAAATTATTAAATTAAGTGCCTACTTTCCAGAAGAAAGGATCAAGTCTATTCGAATAGACAATGCTAGCGAGTTTACCTCAAAAGTATTTAATGATTATTGTATGGATCTGGGAATTAATGTAGAGCATCTCGTACCTAATGTCTACACTTAAAATGACCTTGCAGAGTCATTATATTAAAAGAATAAAAACTTACCGTTTCGCCGCTCTTGCAGAATAGTAGGCTTTCCACCAGTTTTTGGGGCCATACAGTGCTGCATATTGCGTTTTTAATTCAACTCATACTAACTGCACATTATGAAATTTCCCCGTTGCAGATAGTGCATGAAAAAGAATTAAGTATTTCCCATCTGCGAAAATTTGGCTGTACTGTATACATGCCAATCTCTCCACCATAGCGTACTACCATGGGACCTTACCAGAAGTTGAGGATCTATGTAGGTTATGAATCTTCGTCAAATATTAAACACCTAGAGCCTATAACAGGGGATCTGTTCACGGCTCGGTACGCTGATTGTACTAAGGACATTTTTCGGCATTAGGGGGAGATAAGTACCACATTAGAGAATGCTGAGTCCTTAGATCCACACACTACAGTGACCGAACTTGAAATTCGATGGATAATAAATCTGCAATAAATAAGCTTATAATCTGCCAAATGCCTTCACTGTTCATAAGAGAGTGAAAAGATCTCATATACCTGCAGTATATGCACCTGAAAGAGTGGAAATACCCTAGAAGGATATTGAACCCACTCTTGACCCTCATGATAAAAGGAGGGGACTCAATTCCGCTGAGACGTTCGCAGAAGTAGAGAACCGAACAAATGAGAGCACTACCCATGACAGGGGAAGAAGCTCAACCTGATGTTGAGAAAATCCATGAAGTGAGCCATCCTGGAGATGGTAACATCCCTGAAGTGATCAATCCTGAAGATGATAACCCCAGCGTATATTTGCGCGCACAATCTCACATTGGAAAATCGGAACACCCAGACTCCATTGTTGTGGGAAATCACGAGGAGCTGGAAGAAATTTATAAAGAGATATCTCTGAAGTGATGCAGGACAATTGTATAAAAGAAAGACTACAATTGTCGATATATAATTGCCTCTAAAATTTCTAAAGCTGGATCCCGAACCAAAGTCCATGGCATAGTACCAGAAGCGCTCAGATAGGGTCAAATGAAAAGAAGCAATTGAGGCAGCGCTCACTTATTAAAAGGAAAGCTTTGGTCCTGTTGACCAAACATCTCTTAAAGTGATCCCTGTAGGATCAAATGGGTTTTTCATCCGGAAGATAAATGAAATACCCAGGTGGTGAGATATAAGGCGAGGCTTGTAGCACAAGGGTTCACGCAGAGACCCGACATCGATTACGATGAAATATATTCTCCTGTAAAGAGTGGAATAACGTTCTGAAATTTAATATTAATGGCAACAAGCTTAAACTTATCAATGCAGTTGATGGATGAAGTGACCTCATATATATGGGTCACTGGATACAGATATTTACATCAGAATCCCTAAAGGAGTTATAATTCCGAATCTTAATAATCGCAACATGTATAACGTCAAACTGAAGAGATCGCTATACGGATTAAAATAGTCGGGGAGAATGTGGTATAAACGACTTAGTGAGTCCCTCCTGGAGAAGGAATATTGCCCCTGTGTGTTCATAAAGAAATCCCAGAATAGATTCTGTATCATCTCAGTTATATGTCGATGATCTGAATATCATCGGAACCACAGAGGAGATAGAGTAAGCAAGTGCTTACCTCACGACGGAGTTTTGAGATGAAAGATTTGGGTAAAACCAAATATTTTTTAAGCCTGCAGCTAGAGCATTTTCCCAGAAAGAATTTTTTGTACACCAGTCTTCTATACCAAGAAGGTATTGGAAAGATTTAATATGGATAAATCGTATCTATTAAAAAACCCCATGGTAGTAAGATCCCTTGTTTTGATAAAGACCCTTTTTAGACCAAGGATGGAAAATGAGAAATTCTTAGGACCTGAAGTCCCATACTGATGTATCTTGCGAATTGCATAAGGCATGATTCGCAGTAAATTTACTAGCAAGACACAGTGCAGCTCCAACCAGAAGACATTGGGCTGGTGTCAAAACTTTACTCAGATACCTCCAAGGTACTCAAGATCTTGGATTGTTTTTCCAAAAGAACCAAGACTTAACCATGGTGGGATATATGGATGTTGGCTATTTGTCTGATCCCCACAGTGCCAAATCTAAGACTGGTTTTGTATTTCTCTGCGGTGGTATAGCCGTTTATTGGAAGTCTTTTAAGCAGATCTTGGTAGCTACTTCTATCAACCACTTAGAGATTATAGCTTTATATAAAGCCTCACGTGAATGTGTTTGGCTGAGACGTATGATTAACCATATCTAGAAGTCATGTGGTCTTAACTCCGTCGATACCCCCACAATTATCATGAAGATAATGCTGCTTGTATGCACAAATGCAAATGGGTTATGTGAAAAGCAATATCACAAAGTATATTGCTCCTAAGTTTTCCTATCCTCACGAACCCCAGGAGAACGGTGAGGTAAAGATTTTGCAAACTAAGTCAGGTGAAAATCTTGCAGATTTATTCACTACGTCCTTGCCAAAATATACATTTCAAAGATGTGTTAATGGTTTTGGAATGAGGCAATTTAAAGATATGCAAAGTTCACAGGGAGTAAATCCCTGAACCATGACCCTTTGCATAATCCAGAAGGTCATATTTTAAATCCTAAAGATTATAAGTTGTACTCTTTTTCCCTTAGTGAGTTTTCCTGAAGTTGTCTCACATGAAGGTTTTTAATGAGGCAATTAGTGTAACACGCAGTGCGAGTGCAATGTACTCTTTTCTCCATCCATTTTTTCCCACTGGGTTTTCGGAAGGAGTTTTTAACGAGACATGTGCATTACACGGTATTCGCCTAAGGGGGAGTGTTATGAGATAAGATATTCGTAACTGTATTCGATTAGACTCTATCTCTTATATGTGAGCGAATCCGAACTCATCTCTTGCCAGTTTCTCTATATATTGGGCACCCCCTTGTACAAGAGATCGATCTAATAAAACGAGAGAATTTTGCCCCTCTACTTTATGTGTGCTCCCGTTCTTCCTCTTATGATTTTATTGGCATGCTATTGATTGATCGCGGGTGAACGACTACGTTTTACAATACTCCCAAGGTCTTCACAGTCAACCAAGACAGCAAAGCACCGGTGCCGGCATGGCAGAACAGTTGGCGCGGCCGATGCTCCCTTGGCACTGCGGCACCTAGATGTGGACGTCGTGCCATCTTTGGCCGGCAAGACGCGCCCATCGTGCCGATGCACGAACCGTCGGCGTGGCGGCCGTCGTGCTCGCCGTCTTGCGTCTGCGTCTGCCCGCTTCGCTTCGCCAGCGAGCCCAGCACGACCTATTTGCGCTTCATGCCTCGCTTGCGTGTTACCTGTGCCCAACCCATTTGCACTATTTCAATGAGAGAAAAGAGCGGAGATACATATAATTAAGGCAAATAATGCAAATATTATGAGAAAAGAACTAAAATTTATTTATTATCGAACGATTACATAGAGCGAGAAGGATGTGCTCAATACTGGACGAGAGAGGAGAATGGGCGAGAAAGAGAGTGGCGAGACAAACGAGAGATTGAGAGAGCGGTGAGAGAGAGAGGCGAGAGAGATTGACAGGACGAGCGAGAGAGCGCGACTTCTTGCACCGCTCTCAATCTCTCTAGCTCTCTCTCTCTGCTTTGTCCGTCTCTCAAAGGTGTTGGCGATAGGGGTGACGCGTTCATGCTCTCGAGTGCATCCATGACGGTCATGCTCTGTGAGTCAGTGATCTTCATGCTAGACTTCTTCCTCATGCCCTGAATCATCAAGCCCAGTATAGCCCATTATACGATGTCGTCATGCGTCGGGCAAACCATCGTGCTCGATTTTCGAGCGGCACGTCCTCCGTCTGATGTCGTCTTGGCGTGCTTCTGATGTCGTCGGCGGCCGACACGCCCACTTCGTCGGATCGAAACCAGACGGACTATGGCGTCGTCGCGCCGGCGGCCCAAGAGCGCGGCCCGAGTGCCCACCTCTGTCCGGCACCCATTGCCAGCTTATCCTCCCGGTCCGACGTGGCATCCCAACCGTCCCAAACTTATCGAGTGGGTCCCCTCATCATTGGCGCCGCGTGGGCCCCGCCACACCACCAGCAAGACACCAACCGAGCCCACACAAGGAGAGGCGACCTTTCCATATAAGACAGGCCCGCACGATTCACAGCACACGCGCTGACGCGCACAAAAAAAAGGACGCACACAAATGGAAGCGTCGCTGGCGCCGCCGGCCACCGGCGGCGATGAGGAGCCCCCTTACCTGGTCCGGATCCTGTAACCTCGTGGATCTACCAAGTAGAGTAGAGTAGAGTAGAGGAGAGTAGAGTAGAGTAGAGGAGAGAGGCAGGAGTGCTGTTCTGCTCATGGAGGCGGAGGAGACGGGGGATGGGGAGGAGGCCGTGGTGGCGGCATGCGAGTGTTGCGGATTCACGGAGGAGTGCACGGCGCCGTACATCTCCGGCGTGCGCGCGCGGTACGGCGGGAGGTGGATCTGCGGCCTCTGCGGCGACGCCGTCGGGGAGGAGCTCGGCCGCGCGGCGCCGCCCATCTCGCCGGGGGAGGCGCTCGACCGCCACACCGCCGTCTGCCGCGCCCGCCGCGCCTCCGCGCCGCCATCGCCGGAGGATAACGCTGGGGACCTCATCGCCGCCGTGCGCGTGCTGCTCCTGCGCCGCCTCGGGTCGTCGCCGCCCAGGAGGGTGCGGTCCATGCCGAGCAGCCCCAGGCGCGGCGGGGCCTCCACCGTTCTCGACGTGGCCGACGCCGCGGCCTCTGGCGGCAGCGGGATCGCGCTCGCGCGCACGGGAAGCTGCTTCGCGGCGCTGGTGGAGTGAGAAGAGCCATGGGCTCCTTGTCCAAAGGAAGCAAGAATCTTGGCTCGTAGCTACAAGCTACTACTCTCTGGTTTCTCTTTTGCCTTTTTTTTTTTCTCCTTTTGTAGTAAGCTACCATGTGTACACAAATGGAGGTCAAAATTTAGGGAAATAATCCTGAGCTCATAGAGGCTCTTAGTATCGATCGCGGCTTGCCTCCTCCGTTCTTGGCTTGTCGATCTAATGCGGCTCAAAAGATGGAACTTCTCTTTCCAAAGAAAGATTTCAGCAACCAGTTAGTGAACTGTGAACATGGGTAAACACAGCAGCCGATTTTATATCTGCAGAGTTCAGTTCCATGATTCCATTCATGCGTGTCTCAGTCTCTGTCCTACGCTCCTCCTGCTATCTTAACTTTAGTGCGCTTGGAGGTATAGGCAGACGCGCTTATCCTCCGTGATGCGATTAATTGAGTGAATAAGACGATGCTATAGGGAGAGAGAGAGAGCGCGCCCACGGTATCCGGAGAAAAACGGAAACGGAAACAATTTTTCGGAAACGGAAACAGAAATTTTTTGTCGGAAACGAAAACGGAATCGGAAATTCCGTATAAACAAAACCGAAAATTCCGTCGGAAACTTGGCCCATTTGGCCCAAAAAGGAGAAGGGAGAATTTACATTTATTTTCGAATTAAAATTATTTCAGAAATACAAATGGTTTTATAGAAAAGACCAAATAGAGTTCAAAAATTTCAAAAAAAATCTAAAAAATACTTTGGAACATTTTGAACCTAGGAAAATTATTTCTAGCATATTCTTGGCTTCATTTTTTATGAATAAATTAATTATATAAATCTAAAAAATAGTAAAATATCGTTTATAAACTCCAGAAAATCCAGGATAAATCTCATAGAATCATAAATGAATATTGAACAATAATATGCAAATTTTAGGGCACTACATTTTTATAGTTGGAGGAGCAAGAGGATGTCGATGATAATGATATGGAGAAAGATACGATGGTTTGATCTAGGGGACAAATAGCGAGCCTTCAATTGACAAACCCGAGAAAAAACTTTCTAGTGATACCGGTGAACATAACATTGTTCTTGTATCCACCTTTGTGATGGAATGAGTTACATTATTTTTGTGGTCATATATATTGTGATCATGTATTACGTTCTTGTGGAATTTTCCACTTTCGTTTCCGTATCCGCTCCGTTCCGTTCCGCATCCGTTACGATCATTATTCGTTTTCGTATTCGTTTCCGGGGTTTTCGATTCCGTTTCCGTTACCGGTAAAAGATGTGAAAACGGAAACGAAACAACCATTTACCGACCGTTTCCGTTCCGTTTTCATCCCTAACGGTATCACCCTTGTGGAAAAACATTCTTAAGCTAGTCTAGTCGATTCATGTCGTGCCTTCAAATGAGGAATTTTTTTTACTGTATTAGTCCTATTGCTATAATTTTTTTTCCCGAATCCGGCACTTGTAAGGACGAATTTTCGATTCTAGCCTCCTGCGGAGAAATCCAGCTACCGAGAAGTGCTGGAAATTTTTGTTTCCGTGGCCAAAATTTTCCAGCGGTCGGAAAGAGCTGAAAATTTATTTTTTTCACCGGATAAATTTTCCAGCGGATCCACAGAGTTGGAAAATTATTTTTTCTGCGGCTGAAATTTTCCGGCGGTCGGGAAGTGCTGGAAACTTTTATTTTTGCGAGAGAAATTTCCAGCGGATCCTGCCGAGCGCTGGAATTTTGGCAGGCACTGAATTTTTTTTCGTTTGATCCGACCACTAATATTTTTTACTGTACTGGTCTCCTAACTCAGATTTTTTTTTGCAATATGACCCTCGCCGAAAGTAGCCCCATGCAGCGAAAATTCTGCGGGCGGAGAACGTGGTATAATTTCACGCGCCAAGATCCCGCGGGAATGATGATTCCAGCGCCTGGCAGCCTAGAATCGGTTAATTAACTAATTAATTAGTCATGTATGCAAATGCCGATCGGCCAATATTAATTCGAATTTTTTTTTTGCTGTATTGACCGCTTGGCTCTATTTTTTTCACATGACTCGTCGTGACAAATTTTCAAAAATAGCCTGATCAATTTGTGAAGAATTTTTTACTATATCGGCCGTTGGCTCTATTTTTTTTTGTATGTGGCTGTCCATACGAAGTTGTCGTGCTGGAAAGCCGACGTCACGCGGTGTGGCGTGCGCATGCTAGGGTGGCCTGGCCCCGCCGACAATCAAAAGATTATCTGTACTGTCCGAAACATGCACACGCCCCGTGGCCACCCTAGCATGTGCACACTGTGTGGCATCGGCTTTTCAGCGCGACAAATTCGTATATACAGAACTATTTTTGAAAATTTGTCGCGATGAGAACCACATAAGGAAAAAAATAGAGCCAAGCGGTTGGTACTGTACAAAATTCTTCACGAATTGACAGGGCTATTTTTGAAAATTTATTGCAACGAGGGCCATGTATGAAAAGAAATAGAGCCAAGTGGCAAAACAAATTCAAATTAATATCAGTCCATCGTCGTTTGCATGCATGACTAATTAATTAGTTAATTAACCGATTCTAGGCGGCCGGGCGCTGGAATCTTCATTCCCACGGGATCTCGGCGCGAGAAATTATACCGCGTTCTCTGCCCGCAGAATTTTCATTGCATGGGGCTACTCCGGCGAGGGCCATATTGCAAAAAAAAATATGAGTGAGGAGGCCAGTACAGTAAAAAGTTATTAGCGGCTGGCATCAAACGAAAAAAATTTTCAGCACCTGCCAAAATTCTAGCGCTCGGTAGGCGCTGGATAAATACCTACGTGCAGGGAAAAGACACCGGAAAAAATGAAGAAAAAATTCCAACTCTAGGAATCTGTTTGAAAATTTCTCCCACGAAAAAAATTCCAGCTCTTCCCGACCGTTGGAAAATTTCAGCCGTGGAAAAAATAATTTTCTAGTTCTATTAATCCGCTGGAAAATTTCTCCCACGAAAAAATAAATTTCCAACTCTTCCCGGCCGCTGGAAAACTTTGGCCATGGAAAAAAAAAATTCCAACACTTCTCGGCCGTTGGATTTCTCCGCAGTGGGGCTAGAATAGAAAATTCGTGACCATGAGTCCAGATTTAGAAAAAATTATAGCGATGGACCAATACAGTAAAAAAATTCTCAAATAAGTGACACACCTCGTTTGTTTAGCCTTAAGGTTCGGCTTCTTCGAAAAAAAAATATATCGAAGCACAAAGAAACAGGTCACTTCACTTGCTCTAGTGATATTCGGTTCCACGTAGAAAAATAACTTCCTGAGGCGGCCAAAGAATCTTGTTAAAGCTTGCGAATCCGAGTCATCAGCACGCGGGCATTCCACAGCAGAATATATTATCTTGAGTCCATTCGTGCGCGAAATTTGTCCATCTTTCGGTAGCTTTTCGTAGCGCGTTGGCTGGGAATATCATCTACAATATTGAAGAGCAATAGCTTTTACGAAAAGTTGAGTTTTGGTTGTGTGAGCTAAAAAGTAGCTATAACTTTTTATGAGAAGTTGTGTAGCAAACAGTTAATTCCTCTTCACAATAAATTGCAAAATCGTGTCCCGCTCTGTTTTTGGCTTTGCGCGTTTTGGTTTTCTGAGCTAAAAAGTAGCTATAACTTTTTATGAGAGGCTGTTTAGCAAACAGCTAATCCTCTCCACAATAAATTGCAAAAGCTTGTCCCGCTCTGCTTTTGACTTTTGCTAATTATACGTGGCTTATGGCTTATACCAAAATTCGCTTAAAAGTTAACCCGTTTAAAGAGAGGCTTACTAGCTTTTTAGAAACTGAAGCTAGCTTTAAACCCAAAAAGAGCCTAAATACCATCATCATGCAAGTAGAACAATCTCTTTGTGGTGCTGCACAAGGATTCAAATCTCGTTTTCGCTCTAAATTTCGTCAGCGCCGGAGGACGAAATTTCGGCGATATCTCGCCATTTGAAACAAATTCCGGCCGAATTGCAAAATCAGAATTTGAATTCCGAATTTTGAAAATGAAATCTCGTCGGTTTTTGCCGAGATCTCGGCGAAATTGAACACATGAAATCTAGTCGAAACAAATTCAAAAAATTTTGCAATTTTTTATGAAGCTTCCTGACACATCAATTATGTTTCTATAAAAATTTCAGATGATTATAAATTCTGAGGAATTTTTAAAAATTCAAAAATTGCTACTATCCTGATAAAACGCTGACCGGCATGTTTGAACCGAATGAAAAATAAAACAAACCATGTTATAAATTTTTTTAATTTTTTGTGCAAGGTTATGATGTATCACTAATATTCCCATAAAATTTTCAGATGGTGATCAGACTTCATGAATATTTAAAAATTCGAAAAGTGCTACTATCCTGATAAAAGCTTTACCGGTAAAATTCAACCAATTGAAAAATGGAACAAATCACGTTAGAAAATTTTTGTGGATAGTCCGGATGTATCATCAATGTTTCTATAAAATTTTCATCTAATGAACAAGCTGCAAGAAGTTTCAAAATTCTTACAGTGCTACGCAATTATAAAAGCCTGATGATCAATACATAGATTGCTTTAGCAATAAAAAAATATTTAAAATTTTTCATAAGGTTCTAAGGAAATTTTTAAGATCTTATAAAAAATTTTGAACCATGATCACACTCCAGTGAATTTATAAAATCCTTACAAGTGCAGTGTACCGTATATGTTCTTTATGTTTTTTATTCTTGAAATATATATGTTCTTTCTGTTTTTGATTCTTGAAATATAACAAATGAAGTTCAATGCATACATAGATTTGATTGAGCAAACAAAAAAGTTGAATTTTTTTTAAATTTTATATAATGGTACTGATTCAATTCTTAAGCTTTCATAAAAATTTTGGATCATGATCACACACGAGAAAAATTATAAAATTCTGACAAGGTTAATGTCCCAATTATGTTCATTCTGTTTTTGATTTTTTAAAGATAAAAAATGAAGTTAAATTATTTTTATTTTTTTTTGTATGATCCTACGCTTCTTATTATTGTATCATAAATTTTAATCATTATTATAAAGCGTGTACAAGTTTATAAAAATCCAATAGTATTTCTGCAATTTTTAAAATATGTCTCAAAAATTCGGTTTTTCAACAAATTTTCATAGGAGATGACTTTCTTAAGAGTTAATGGACCAAATTCGGTCAAAAAAGTCAAAAACCAATCAAAAATGGTGAGATCTCGTCGAGATTTCGGAGATACTGTAGCAATTTATTTATTTTTTTGAATTTTTTTAATCTGGTCGGAATTTCAAACTCGTCCACATCCGGAAACCGAGATCTCACGAAATTTTGACGCGATTTGGATCCTTGGTGCCGCAGACTTACAGTGCTACTTCCAACAGGAGGTTCCTTCTGTTACGAAATCCTTAGGGTTAAAGGTTCTGTGCACAATACCTAAACTGCTTTTGATATATTTTAGTCTATAAAGAAGATACCTCTTTGTACTTGATGAGTTATCAGCAATAAAAAATAAACAGATTCTACTACATCTTATCTCCTATTATCCCTCTATTTTGTGGAATTTTTTTTTCTTTAATATTTATTTTTATTCTTTTTTTCAAAACTATGCGTCCGAAAAAAAAATGACAAAAATGCCCCCCCGTCGCCCGTGTATGGGGCGATCGCCCATACACGGGTGATCGGTGCCTCTGCCACAACGCCGAACGCGCCACAGGGTTCCCCTCCGCCTCGAGACAGGCGGCCTGGCCAAGCATAAGCCTTTTTAGTTTTGTTTTGTAATTACTATATGCTTTTTAATATAAACCCCGTAACTTTTGCTAGGAGTGTCCAAATTAAATGAAACTTGTTTCTAAATTTAAATTTTGGAATGAAGAATTAGAGTGTAAAATAAAAATCCATGTGTTGTTTGCAGAAATTTTTTTTTATTTGAGTTCGAATGCTAGGCTCTAACTGTGGATTGTGAAGGAATTATAATGTGTGTTGATCCATAATTCATGAAATAAATAGAATAAGTTACTACAACCTTATGCACTTCATTTTTGCAAAAATATCTAAATATGATTGCATTTTGAATAAAAGATGGCTAGTTTAAACCCTTTATAACATTCATTGTTCAAGCGGTTAGAATAATGTCCGAACGACCTCAAAACTTGATGAGAACCAGTTTTGTTGCATTCTTGGGCTTGCATAGGTTACAATTATGTAAAAATATTTAGATGTCACTTTAGGTCGCACTATTTTATTGTTGTCCTAACATGCAATCAAGAAACATGAAAATTGCCGTATCTTTATAAACGATGGTAAAACTCGATGAAATCAAATCTGACGAACTGAAAATGCTATAACCTATCTCGATGGAGAAAAATAACATCATTTGGGACAACTGGAGCAGTAGGACATATACGAGCCCTCCGGACAGTGAGCATACTCTTGAAGGTTGGGCCGCACTGTTTATTACGACTTAAAACTAAAAGGAGTACCACGAACAAAGAAAACCAAAGTTAACACCAGACGTCTACTGAGTGCTTCGAGGCCACTTCCCATTCGCCCATGCCTCCGGCGGGGCTTCTCTGGCACGGCGCGCCCTCTCTCGTTTCCTCTCTCTCGGCCTCCTTCTCCTCCGCTTCCTTCCTACATGCCTCCTCGCGTGCGGCATCGCGTTGTTCTTGAAACCGCCGCGTGAACTCATCCTGCCGGTTGGCTTGGTCAAGAAGCCGTTGGTCCTCGGGGTTGATCTCCGTATCAAACCACTGCTCAAATTCACACAGTGGCGGAGGTGACTGCATGAAACGTAAATTAGCAAAGTTTCATTCACAAATATTATGTAACCCCGTACGATTGTTACCATGCGGCGATCCTTCAGGCTCTTCTCCGGCGGATCGAAGGCGTAGTTGCGGCACTTCCAATACCTCCTCTTCCAAGTTGAAATTTCCCAAGAGCGGACAAGCCTGCAAAGATCTCCGCACATACACATGGGTGCTACAGCTCCACGAGGTAGGAAGAGATCTTGGTACGCTAAATTCCGCGGGCATGCACTTGCTTCTTCCTTTGCCTTCCCCTTACCCTTTGCACTTGCACGCCTCGGCATTTTCGATTGATGCTCACCCCTCTATTCTTTCTCCCGCTATTCTTTGCGAGACCGCTTGTGAGAACGAATGTTATAAAGGGCAGATATCGCCCGGGTATGGAGCGATCGCCTCATATTTGGGCGATCGCCCCATGTAAGGGCGATCGCCTCACATTAGGCGATCGCCCTACTAGAGGCGATAGGTGTACCAAACGTTGGTGTGTTGTCACGCCGTGTGGCATAGGCAAGCAATGCATAAATGATTTGAACAATTTATAGTGATAACGCTTTGCCATGTTACTAACTCGGGAGTTATACAATGTCTTCACGAACGTAAAGCCATTACAAAAATACATCCGTATAACAAGTCAATCACGCCACACTTCCTAATCGGCCCGTGGGGTAGGTGAGTGGCGACGGCGACGGACATCCTCCTGGCCGCCCTACGGCGCAGCAGCGTAGAGTAGTCGGGCGGCGGCGAGGCCAAGTCTGTGGCGGCGCACCCGAGAGCCGAGAGGGTCGAGGTAGTCGGTCGAAAGGTACTCCTCCGTGTCGAACTCGTCGTCGAAGGCTCGTCGAAACCACCACGGGTCTCCGCTGGGCGCGGGACGACGAGGAGCCTCCGCAGCCCACCGCCCCACCGCCGCTGCGTGGGAGCGTGCGAGGAACCGGCAGGTAGGGCGAGACGCGAAGGAGCCTCCCAGCCCATGTCCCCACTGCTGCTGCGTGGGAGCGTAGCGAGGAACCGACGGGTAGGGCGAGACGCGAAGGAGCCTCGTCGTACCACCGCCCCCTGCGCGGTGCGTGGGGCGTGACGGGCACCGGGGTAGGCGAGTCTTTGGGGCGGTGGCGTGGTGTCTTTGCGTCCGCCGACGTCTCTGCGCCCTCGGCAGTGGCTGCGAGCCAACCGCCTCACCGTAGCGAGGACCCGACCCCAAGCCGTCTCGGACTCGGCGGTGGTCACCAGTATGCCCCTCTAGGCGCGTCAACATGGACACGACCTCCACCTCAATCTCCGCCAAGAGCCGAGTCCGCATGTAACGCCGATTGGTATTACGTAAGTTACATGAAAAAGACGTGCCCATGTAGGTTCGATTGCGACACTTACCGAGGCGTTGTCCCTCCGGGACATCTCGTGAAGGGTACGTGTCCGCTATCGATGCATGCCGTGCGACGACGCGGCGGTCTTTGGTGTGTACCCCACCCCGAGGCGAAAAGCGCTGGGCGAACCACCCATGTACCGATCGTACATGTCATGGTCGACGGCCGGGTCTTGGTGACCTCTCGTCGAGTCGCGCGCCCCACCGCAGGCCCATGGCTGCATACGGCGCGAATCGAGAGCCCATCGCAAGACCCATCCGGCCATCCCGCAATGCAAAAGCAGTAAGTACACACCACATTAATTTCGCAAAGATGCGGAGTAGTAGGATCGTGGCAAGTACACGTGGAGCGCCACGTGCGACAAACGTGACGAGGCGGCAAAGGAAAGGATCGAACAGCCGAACACCGCAAAGACTCGGTGCGGGAGTACTCCTCGACACAAAGGTCAAAGACGAGCACCTTACGGTGAGCCAAAGGCCTCATCTCGCGTGCAAAGCACGGAGACCCGTGAGGTGCTCGGCGTGACGCCGACGCGGTGTATGGCGCCCACCGCACGCCCTCGCCGTGGAGGCGGTCGAACTCCCGAACGAACTCCTGATAGGACCTCCTCACCTGTCGGTGCGCGAACCTCCGCTGCAAGGAAATAAGAAATGGCGAAGGTTATTCAAGTGCGTTAGTGGGGAAAAAGATACGAGGGAGCATACCTGTCGTCGGACCCAGTAGTGGCCCATGGTGGACCAGTCCACCGGGTCGTCTCCGTAAAGCTCCTCGGGGTACGGTGTCGTGTCAACATGTAACATCCCAAAAATTTGGCTTATAATTTCGCTCATATGCTTTTTGGTGATTTTCTGAATTTATTGGATTTTTTTTTCCAGAAATTAATTGAATTGAATTTAATTAAGTATATTGAACCTTTTGTGAAAACTAAATATATATAGATAAAGTTAATATAAAGTTTTAACAAAAATATTTTATTTGTGCTCGTAATGTCTCAAAGTATTTATGAGAATTTTCTCGATTTTTCCGATATTTTAATTGCTTAAAGTAGATTAATCTAATTTCGGAATTATTTTAAATCAAAAGCTTTTGAAAATCGAGTGAATAATCTCGGGCGAAGCCCGATCTTGTCGCGTGCGACCATCGACGTGCGGCCCGATCACCGCTGTACGCCGCCTCGCGTGGCCGTTGGATGAAGATCGGACGGTTTCTCTCTTCGCGAAACCCTAGCGCCTTGGCCGTTGGATTGAGATCGAGCGGTCGGGATCGTTTCGCGTTGTTTTGGTAAGTTTAGATCTCGCCTGCTGATTTTGGAAAGAGCGGATCGGATCGTATCACCGGATCTAATCGGCGCTCGTTACCGTCGGACGGTATCGCCACCGTCTCCGATTCGGTTTCGAATCCGTCGCCGCTGCCGCCGCCGCGCGTGATTTCGGGTTGCCGTTTTAGCGCGCATGCCGAGGCTATAAAAGCCGCAGCCCGCACACCGAGGTTCCTCATCCTGCAGCGCATCCGCCAGATGCTAGCCTTCGCCGTTGAGTCACCGCCGTTTAGCCCCGAGAGCTCGCCGTAGTTTTCTAGCGCCGCCGCTCGTTTTCGCCGTTCGCCGTCGTCTGCCGCCGTTCGACGTGTGGGTTCGATTCGGTTCGCCACGCCGAGCCGCACCGAGCAGACTACCTCTTCGTCGCCGGCAGAGCGAACGCCGTCTGGGTCGCCGTCGTCCTCGTCTCCGAACTCGGCGCCGCGCGACATCGCCGTGCCTGAAGCCGCGACGCCGTCGGATCTCCAATGACCATCCAGATCGAGCCACGCCGCCGTCTGCGATAAAAACAGCTCGGTAAGCGTGACCGTTGGATCGGGGTTGTTCGGGTGAGATCGCGCGCGCGTCGCGATGAGCGTTAGCCGTCGGTTCGTCGCGCGAGATCGCGCCGCGTGTCGAGCATCGGCGCGCGCGGCGTCGCGACCAATCGATCGCGCGCCGCGTGTCGGCGCGTGGTGCGAGGCGCCGTGGGCGCGTCCACGGTGGACGAGGCGGTTCCGTGGACCGAGTCCATGGACCAGCGACGGTCGGCGCTGATTGGTCCGAGTCGGGGCTGACGTCGGCGTTGCGCAATAAAATCTTTTCCAATAGAAAATAATTCGAAAAATCGAAATTCTATTTTCTGTATTTTGATTTATTCAAACTTCAAAAGGCTATATCTTTTGCATTTTAACTCGGATTTGAGTGTTTCAAATTTCTAAAAATTTGTAAAATCAAGATCTATTTATTGGTGAATTTTATTTTATTTTTGGAGTTTGGTTGCTCTCTGGTTTGGTGTTTATTTGCTATTTTGGCATCGTTTAGCGTAGACGTTGAACCGCTCGGTGATCCTAAGAAGATTCGCCGCTCCAAGACCCAAGCTCAGATCAAGACCAGCACCTACTCCAAGGCAAGTTGTGCTTTGATCATGTTGCACCTAATTTTCACCAAATTACTATTTTGTCTTTTAAACTTTATGCATGATATTTTATGTGTATAAATGATTTCAATTAACTGGGAATTAGATAATATGCCTATTTGAATTAAACCATACCTTGTCAATTATATGCCATGATCTATTTGTCACCCTAGGATGTGGAATTATAGTTGATAATCAACATGGGCTAGTTAGATCGTCATAGATTGCTTAGCCATGCCACGCCATCACATGTGTCCGAATGTCGATACTTAATCTTGACTAATGGAATATGGAACAATGTTTATGAATTGGTGTGTCATGTGTTGTCACACAATGATATCAAGTTGTCGTGGCGAGGAGGTCACACATCGGGATTGAAATGTTGATGGCATGTGGTGCTTGGTAATCAACCGGGGTGGTAATGATTTTAGATTGAGGCAAGTGGCAAGGGCAAGATGCCAAGGTGGGCCAGTTTGGCGGGGTATGTGGAAGTCTTGCCTTAATCACCTTAAGGACTTAACCTTGCAAGCCTTTGACCCAGTCTCTCTTGCAACCACATGTGCGGAATGGGACAACCTAGTGAATAATTTGTGAAACCTAGATTTGATCTTGTCGTGGTGAATAGTGAGTCCCGGTTACGGTTTAACTCACATGGCGCAAGAGGGGGCCTGTTGTGGTGGTTTAACCCTTCATGTTGAAACCTTAGCGAGCGAAGATCGGGTCTAGGTGTAGCATTGTAAAGGCTTTGTTATGATCACTCGCCTTGGTGGTGTTTGGTTGTATCGTGTGGGTAAAGTGCATAACCTCTGCAGAGTGTACAATCTATTCAATAGCCGTGCTCACGGTATTGGGCAATGCTCGGAATTACTGCTTAAGGGTTAGACTTTTGTTAAACAAAACTTGTTGGGATGGCAAGGTGCCATGGAAAGTGGAAAATTAATTTAGGATTGGAAACTTGGTGTATTTGAAATACTGAATTTATTAATTATCGTATTTGTTTTATCGCTTTCCAATCTATTTATTTTATTCTTGTTAAATGTTTGCTTTATTGCAAAAATACCCTTACTAGCCATTCCTTTGGATTAAGCCAAACATATAGAATATTAGACTTGCATTATTTTGCACAACTTGTTGAGTGCTTTATGTACTCACCCCATCAACAACAACTTCGAAGAGGAAGAATCTACGCCACCATGGATGAGGATTATTTGGATGCGAATGCTTAGGTCCGAGCCTCGTCGGTTGCTCGTGGCGAATCGAGCGCCATCGCGTTTATTCTATTTCATTGCTTCTCATTGATACTCTTTTTAAGCCCTGTGAGGCATTATTCATGTAAGACAACAGTTATTATTAATTAATGAAGTTTATGCTATATTTCGCTGTGTGTGACTATGATAGCATCTATGTTGAGCCTGTGTGCACTAGCGTGATCCTAGACTAGTGCGGTATACACAGAGGGTCCGGATTTGCAAATTCGGGTCCCGACAGAGGTGGTATCAGAGCCATACTGACTATAGGTCTTGGCCCTAGGTAGTTGGTATCTCTTAGGAGTGTCCAAAATTATTTTCTAAAGAAAACAAGAAATTGACTAATATGAAACTCTTGGCTTATCTCATCCTCCTACTCTCATCCTTGCTAAATTACCTTCTTTTCGTTGCCGTTTGAGTGGAGATCTTATTCAAAATTTTGTTTTGAATAGATGCCGATCTTCGATCCTTCGAGTCAAGACAGGTGGCTATGCCATGGAGCCGTGGAGAGTTCTTCAAGTGATTGGAGGCTTTGATCGTCCGCTTCACCGAGGAAGCAATCTGAACGCCAACGGTGTGCATCGGGGTTCTTCTCGCAGCGATCATCTTCGCCGAGTGCGACGAGACCACCGCATCGATCCACATCACCGCCTGAGGTTCACTTACGAGGTGGAGTTCAGAGGTCGCTAGACTTGCTCTGACGGATCCGCCACGACTACGCCTACGAGCCGCAGACACCGTATTTCGACTTCACCCGACAAAGGCGAGAGTGCCGCGTCGACGGATCGTGGAAGGAGAGTGTGCATCTGCAAGACACCTTGCCGAGTTCGCCACCGCCAGAGGATCACTTGAGGACATCTGCGCAAGAACCGGAGACAGCGTGTGAGGCGTTGAGAGTGGCAGAGCGGAGCTTCAAAAGACCCGCGACGCAGCAGCCGAGTCATCGGCGAAGCCGGAGGAGGCCTTGCAGGTAGCCGAGGAAATAGCGGACCAAGTTGTCCAGGAGCCGGATGAGGTCGCCGAAGAAGAAGAAGAAGAAGACCCGGAAGAGCGTGAGTGGGAGCCTGAGGAGCCAGCAGAGGGTCACCAGGATAGGTTCGCACCCATGCCAGCCCACCCACCAGTGTATGCCCCGGATCAGTCTCAGCCAGGGTGGCTGGATGAGTGAGAGTCAGTCTTAGAGTTGTGTTGAGACTCGAGTGTTGAGTCGCGTTTTTAAGTTAGCCTTTACCCTTTTAGTAGACGTTAAAGTTGCATGTTTAGTTGGTTCTTAATTGTTTGCTGAGTGTGCGAGATGTGTTGCAAAGCCCTTAGGCATTGTAAGCAACCATACCAAGTAATAATAATAAAGATTATTTAAGTTGGGTTTAACCTGTTTCCCCTTTAGAAATTCTTGCATCTTATCTATGCTACATCTATCTTTCCTAACCCAAGAAGCAATCAAGCGGATGGTGAACACTCGCAAAGAACAATGGGGCTTCGGAAGTGGTCTACGCCAGCAACAATCCCAATGAAGGAGTACCACCGCAGCAAGCACCGCCAAAGGATATGCGAACTTGGGAGCTTTTCTCACAAGCGCAAACTCGGTTGATGCGCACTATGATGCAGCAGATGACCAATATGGTGCGATCAACAACCCGTGACGAGCGTAACAACAATGGCGGGCCTCGTCCTTACTCCAAGTTGTCGACTTCATGAGGACCCGACCGCCAACATTCTCGCAATGTCAACCCTTGGAAGCGGATGATTGGTGAGAACCATTGAGAGGAAGTTGTACATCACACAATGTGAAGGGCATGAGAGGGTTCTTTACGCATCCCATCGCCTAGAGGAACAAATGCGAGAATGGTGGGAGAACTCTTGTGCTACTCATGAGGCACCCATGGAAATCACGTGGGAAGAGTTCGCAATGGCCTTTCGCCAGATCACGCACGTGCAGGGAATGATGGACCAAAAAGGAAGAATTCGGGCGCTT
Source organism: Otatea glauca (assembly GCA_036346275.1). NCBI lineage: Eukaryota > Viridiplantae > Streptophyta > Magnoliopsida > Poales > Poaceae > Otatea > Otatea glauca. Next base: position 28,400,754 of record CM070722.1, on the reverse strand, counting down.
AAGCAAGGAGGCCAACCGTGGTGATTACTTGAACAAATTCACACGCTTAGCACGCTATGCTCCACGAAGATGTAGCGACGGACAAGGCTAGACAGTCCGCTTCATGAAAGGACTAAACTCGTATCGCAAGTGGGCCGATTACCCACACTTTTCCGATTTCCAAGAATTGGTAAACAAGGCTTTGATTACGGAGGATAAGCGCAAGGAGCTTGGGAAAATCGCAAACGCTTGATGACTAACCTGTGGACGCCTAACCACCTACGAATGAGGATGACCCATAACAGTTTGCTAGGTTCCAACCACAAGCTGTTAACAAGCCAGCAACACCTGCACCGCGACCATCAGGACAAGGTTATCAGACGCCGGCCCAAGGTAACAATGCTCAAGGGGGAGTGCAGCGATCCGCCGTAAGGTGCTACTGCTTGCAATGAGTGGGCATTATGCTAATAGATGTCCCCAGAAAGGAGGAATCACGCCAGTGCGTTTCAACCTTGGAACGACACCTGCTAAGGCACCAATGACGGGAGCGAATCGAGGAGCTGGACAGGCAGGAGTGACGCCTCAAGCTACTATTCGAGGCAGAGTCAACCACATCACCGCCGATGGAGCCTAGGAAGCATCAGACGTCGTACTGGGTAAGTTTTTGGTAAACTCGATTACTGCAACAATATTATTTGATTCAGGAGCTTCACATTCATTTGTCTCTCGAGCTTTTGCATCTAAAAATGGTTTAAGCATGAAAAATCTCAAGTGTGTGATGCTAGTTCAAGCCCGGGATCCGAGTTAAGATCTAATATTGGATGTTTGGGGTAAAGGCGATAATTAACGGGTAGAGTTCCTAGCGAACTTAATTATTCTAGATGCCCAAGTTTTAGATGTTATCCTTGGTATGGATTGGTTAACCAAGCATAAGACGGTATTGGATTGTGGTCGAAGGTTGTATCCATTGAGAGCCCTACAGAGAAAAGGTGGAATTCGAGCGACATCGCCTCGCAAGGGTCAATTAATGGTTAATAGCATGAAAGCCGTCGGCATTGAGGACGTGCGGTGGTCAAAGAATATCCAGATGTATTTCGGAGGATCCGCCAGAATGCCGCGGACCGTGACATCGAGTTTGTCATTGAGTTAGTACCGTACAAAGACCAATAGCAAAAGACCTTACCGGATGCCTACCGATGAGTTAGTAGAGATGAAGAAACAGATCGACGAGTTATTAGAGAAAGGTTTTATAAGACCAAGTTCGTCGCCATGGGGAGCGCCAGTTTTGTTTGTCAGGAAAAAGGATGGAAGCCTTAGAATGTGTATTGATTACCGTGCACTTAATGAAGTGACGATTAAGAATAAGTATCCGTTGCCAAGGATTGATGATCTGTTCGACCAGTTGAGAGGAGCCGAGTTTTCTCCAAGATAGACCTTCGTTCCGGATATCATCAACTAAAGATTCGGACGGAAGATGTTCCAAAAACCGCATTTTCTTCAAGATACGGACATTATGAGTTCACGGTCATGTCTTTTGGATTGACCAATGCGCCAGCCTATTTCATGAACTTGATGAATAAGATTTTCATGGAATACTTGGACAAGTTTGTTGTTGTGTTCATAGATGATATTTTGGTATATTCGAAGACCGAAGCAGAGCACGCAAATCATCTGAGGCTAGTGTTGGAAAAGCTGCGTGAGCAACAGCTGTATGCTAAATTCAGTAAATGCGACTTTTGGAAGGAAAAGGTGGAATTTCTCGGTCATGTCATGACTGCAGAAGGAGTTGCTGTCGACCCAAACAAAGTGGAGGCAGTGTTGCATTGGGAGCAACCAAAGTCTGTCACTCAAGTCCGAAGTTTTCGAATGGCGAGATATTATCGCGGTTCATAGAAGGATTTTCGACGATTGCTAGACCTCTTACTCAGCTTATTGAAAAAGGAAAAGAAATTTTCATGGACGCTTATTGTGATAAGAGTTTTGAGGAATTAAAGAAGCGTTTAACAACAGCCCCGAGTGTGGTTTTGCCTAATGTTCGTAATACTTCGATATATCTTGTGATGCGTCAAGACAGGTCTTGGATGCGTATTGATGCAAGAGGGTAAAGTGGTCGATATGCGTCAAGGCGATTAAGACCGCATGAAGGAAATTATCCTACGATGACTTGGAATTGGTCGCCGTGGTGCATGCCTTGAAATTGTGGCGTCATTATCTCATTGGAAATAGATGTGAGATATATACGGACCATAAGAGTTTGAAATATATTTTCACTCAATCGATCTCAATATGAGGCAAAGGAGATGGTTGGAATTAATCAAGGATTATAACATGGGAATTCATTACCATCCGGAAAAGCAAATGTGGTAGCCGATGCCTTAAGTCGCAAGAGCTACGTGGCGAATATGATGGTGCGGGAAGGGCGGTCGCTATGCGTAGAATTGCAAAATTTAAAATTGGAAGTAGTTTTAGAAGGATTCCTAGCTGCTTTGGAAGTGAAGCCAATGCTCAAGATCAAATTCGGGAAGGACAAAAGATGATGAGAAAGTCAACCGAATCAAGGCTAAAAAGGATGAAGGATTAGCAAAGGACTTTACTGTGGGCGACCAAGGTACCATGTGGTTCAAGGGTCGATTTGTGTAAAGCAGACTAGAACTTAAGCGATTGATTTTGGAAGAGGCTCATGATTCCAAGTATTCAATTCATCCAGAAGCGCTAAGATGTACCAGACTTAAAGGAGAGGTTTTGGTGGCGAATATGAAGCGCGAAGTCGCGAGCACGTTGCCTTGTGCGATGTATGCCGAGAGTTAAGGCAATACATCGAGACCAGCAGGTTTGCTACAACCGCTAAAAGTCCCGAATGGAAGTGGGAAGAAATCGGTATGGATTTCGTCCTTTGGATTGCCAAGAACTCAAAATGGGTATGATTCTATATGGGTTATCGTGGATCGATTGACCAAAGTTGCTCACTTCATTCCATCAAGACCACTTACTCAGAGACCGGTTAGCGTAACTATACATAGCCGTCGTCGTGTTTGCATGGTGTACCAAAGAAAATAGTGTCGATAGAGGTACCCGATTCACCTCGAGATTTTGGGATAAATTGCATGAAGCTATGGGAGCGCTTTGAACTTCAAAGACATATCATCCGCAGATCGATGGTCAAACAGAAAGGGTAAATCAAATTCGGAGGATATGCTAAGGGCTTGTGCATTAGCCTATACTACATCATGGGATAAGTGTTTGCCATATGCGAGTTCGATTATAACAACGATTACGAGCTAGTTTGCGATGTCGCCATTGAAGCTTTATATGGTCGTGCTCTGCCGTACCCACCGAATTGGAATGAGACAGGGAACGTATGATATTTGGCCCTAATATTCTCAAGGAAGTGAAGAGCAAGTTGCCATGATAAGAGACAGTTGAAAATCGCGCAATCAAGACAAAAAGTTATGCGATAATCGACGCCGTGATTTGAGCTTGAACTCGATGATTTCGTATATCTTAGGGTTACCCTCGAAAGGAGTTAAAAGGTTCCACGTTAAAGGAAGCTTGCCCCAAGATATGTTGGACCGCTCAAAATTTTGAGCCGTCGAGGAGGTTGCTTATCGCTTAGAATTGCCGCAATCACTAGCAAAGCGTGCATGATGTGTTCCATGTGTCACACTCAAGAAGTGTCTTGGTGCCGTGAGCGAGCGCTTTGGGAGAGATTGAATTGCGAAAGATCGACATACAAGGAGCAACCAATCGTAATCTGGATGTTATGGACCGCAAGACCGAGACCAAGTCGATTCGCTTTGCAGAGTTCAATGGAGCAACCATTACGAGAATGAAGCAACTGGGCGTGAAGAGGATCTCAAGTCGAATTTCCAAACCTATTTCCTAGTCGACCTTGAATCTCGGGTCGAGATTACATTAGGGGAGGTTTGTAACATCCCAAAATTTGGCTTATAATTTCGCTCATATGCTTTTGGGTGATTTTACAATTTATTGGATTTTTTCCGAAATTAATTGAATTGAATTTAATTAAGTATATTGAACCTTTGTGAAAACTAAATATATATAGATAAAGTTAATATAAAGTTTTACCAAAAATATTTTATTTGTGCTCGTAATGTCTCAAAGTATTTATGAGAATTTTCCGATTTTTCCGATATTTTAATTGCTTAAAGTAGATTAATCTAATTTCGGAATTATTTTAAATCAAAAGCTTTTGAAAATCGAGTGAATAAGATCTTGGGCGAAGCCCGTCTTGTCGCGTGTCGACCCATCGACGTCGCGCCCGATCGGCTGCCATTGCCGCCTCGTGGCGTGGCCGTTGGATGAAGATCGGACGGTTGTCTCCTTCGCGAAACCCTAGCGCCTTGGCCGTTGGATTGAGATCGGCGGTCGGGATCGTTTCGCGTTGTTTTGGTAAGTTTAGATCTCGCCGTTGATTTTGGAAAGAGCGGATCGGATCGTATCACCGGATCTAATCTCGGCGCTCGTTACCGTCGGACGGTTGTCGCCTTCGCCTCCGATTCGGTTTCGAATCGTCGCCGCTTCTGCCGCCGCCGCCGCGTGATTTAGGGTTGCCGTTTTAGCGCGCATGCCGAGGCTATAAAAGCCGCAGCCCGCACACCGAGGTTCCTCATCCCGCAGCGCATCCGCCGATGCTAGCCTTCGCCGTTGAGTCACCGCCGTTTAGCCCCGAGAGCTCGCCGTAGTTTTCTAGCGCCGCCGCTTCGTTTTCGCCGTTCGCCGTCGTCAAGCCGCCGTTCGACGTGTGGGTTCGATTCTGGTTCGCCACGTCGAGCCGCACCGAGCAGCCTACCTCTTCGTCGCGGCAGAGCGAACGCCGTCTGGTCGTCGTCGTCCTCGTCTCCGAACTTCAGCGCCGCCGCGACATCGCCGTGCCGAAGCCGCGACGGCCGTCGGATCTCGGCGGACCATCGGATCGAGCCACGTCGCCGTCTGCGATAAACAGCTCGGGTAAGCGTGGCCGTTGGATCGGGGTTGTTCGGGTGAGATCGCGCGCGTGTGCGATGGAGCGTTAGCCGTCGGATCGTCGCGCAGATCGCGCGCCGCGTGTCGAGCATCGGCACGGCGGCGTCGCAATAATCGATCGCGCGCGCCGCGTGTCGGGCGCGTGGTGCGGCGCCGTGGGCGCGTCCACGGTGGACGAGGCGATTCCGTGGACCGAGTCCATGGACTAGCGACGTGTCGGCGCTGATTGGTCCGAGTCGGTGGCGTCGACGTTGCGCAATAAAATCTTTTCCAATAGAAAATAATTCGAAAAATCGAAATTCTATTTTCTGTATTTTGATGTTTATTCAAACTTCAAAAGGCTATATCTTTTGCATTTTAACTCGATTTGAGTGTTTCAAATTTCTAAAAATTTGTAAAATCAAGATCTATTTATTGGTGAATTTTATTTTATTTTTGGAGTTTGGTTGCTCTCTGGTTTGGTGTTTATTTGCTATTTTGGCATCGTTTAGCGTAGACGTTGAACCGCTCGGTGATCCGGAAGAAGATTCGTCGCTCCAAGACCCAAGCTCAGATCAAGACCAGCACCTACTCCAAGGCAAGTTGTGCTTTGATCATGTTGCACCTAATTTTCACCAAATTACTATTTTGTCTTTTAAACTTTATGCATGATATTTTATGTGTATAAATGATTTCAATTAATCTGGGAATTAGATAATATGCCTATTTGAATTAAACCATACCTTGTCAATTATATGCCATGATCTATTTGTCACCCTAGGATGTGGAATTATAGTTGATAATCAACATGGGCTAGTTAGATCGTCATAGATTGCTTAGCCATGCCACGTCATCACATGTGTCCGAATGTCGATACTTAATCTTGACTAATGGAATATGGAACAATGTTTATGAATTGGTGTGTCATGTGTTGTCACACAATGATATCAAGTTGTCGTGGCGAGGAGGTCACACATCGGGATTGAAATGTTGATGGCATGTGGTGCTTGGTAATCAAGCCCAGGGTGGTAATGATTTTAGATTGAGGCAAGTGGCAAGGGCGGTGTGCCAAGGTGGGCTAGGTTTGGCGGGGTATGTGGAAGTCTTGCCTTAATCACCTTAAGGACTTAACCTTGCAAGCCTTTGACTGAGTCTCTCTTGCAACCACATGTGCGGAATGGGACAAACCTAATTGAATAATTTGTGAAACCTAGATTTGATCTTGTCGTGGTGAATAGTGAGTCCCGGTTACGGTTTAACTCACATGGCGCAAGAGGGGGCCTGTTGTGGTGGTTTAACCCTTCATGTTGAAACCTTAGCGAGCGATCTTGGGTCTAGGTGTAGCATTGTAAAAGCTTTGTTATGATCACTCGCCTTGGTGGTGTTTGGTTGTATCGTGTGGGTAAAGTGCATAACCTCTGCAGAGTGTACAATCTATTCGAATAGCCGTGCTCACGGTATTGGGCAATGCTCGGAATTACAGTTAAGGGTTAGACTTTTGTTAAACAAAAACTTGTTGGGATGGCAAGGTGCCATGGAAAGTGGAAAATTAATTTAGGATTGGAAACTTGGTGTATTTGAAATCTGAATTTATTAATTCTTGTATTTGTTTTATCGCTTTCCAATCTATTTATTGTATTCTTGTTAAATCTTGCTTTATTGCAAAAATACCCTTACTAGCCATTCCTTTGGATTAAGCCAAACATATAGAATATTAGACTTGCATTATTTTGCACAACTTGTTGAGTGCTTTATGTACTCACCCCATCAACAACAACTTCGAAGAGGAAGAATCTACGCTACCATGGATGAGGATTATTTGGATCACGAATGCTTAGGTCCGAGCCTCGTCGGTTGCTCGTGGCGAATCGAGCGCCACTGCGTTTATTCTATTTCCGCTTCTCATTGATACTCTTTTAAGCCCTGTGAGGCATTATTCATGTAAGACAACAGCTTATTATTAATTAATGAAGTTTATGCTATATTTATTGTGTGTGACTATGATAGCATCTATGTTGAGCCTGTGTGCACTAGCGTGATCTGGACTAGTGCGGTATACACAGAGGGTCGGATTTGCAAATTCGGTCCCGACACACAACAACAGCCTTCTTAAGCGGAGAAGCGCTCCCAAGACCACAACTGGAGGAGTAGGATGCAACCTGACATCGTCGCGTCGTGCTCCACCCGAGAGACAGCGTCGCACAGACCTCTGTACGTCGCCGCAAGCACAGCTGAGGCCCACGACCACTGCATCACCTGTTTACAAGGGGAGTTAGGCGTGCTCACCGAGACGAGATTGGCCGAGTGTGTTACCTCATCCACCGGGTGTCGGCGATGTCTTTGGCGTGCTCGATCGGTGACGGTCCACCGTGTTCCGTGGGAGGACAGAACATCACCCAATCAACAACAACAGAGGTATGCCTCCAAGTGGCGGGCCACGTCCGCCTCCTCCGCGTCTTGGTGGAGAAGCGAGCTGCGGCGTTCGCAACAAACATTATCAAGAACTTGGCGCTTCTATTTTAATTCTCAAAGAAAGAGGTACTCACCGTGGAATCAAGGCGACCGCCGCCGCCGGTCCGTGGCGCTCGGCCTCCCTAAGGGGCTGGTAGGGCTACCCGGGTGCCGCCGCACCTCGAAACGCGCGACAACTCGGCGTGCCACATGGCGGAGGCGTCGTGCGGCACGGCTCGCTGGACCCGCATGGGGAGGCCTAAGAGGTACGACACGTCCCGCGGTGTCGGAGCCATCTCTCCGCACGGAAGGTGGAACGTGTGCGCGTCTCGGTCTCCACCGGTCCACGAGTGCGCCAGCGAGGACCGGTCGTACCGAACCGCGGGACCTCCTTGCCCGCTAACGGGCGATCCTGCTCCACCATCCTACAAAGAGGAAGTAAGCCACCGCCGCAACTTTGCATGTAGTGCAATGCGCCGTTAAATTGCATTCACGGTAAGCACGTGTGCGTAAAGAGTACAAGCGTTGGCGACTTACCGTGGAACCAGCGTGGGTCGATCGCGGCGGCTCGTTGGGCACCCGAGGTCGAGTATCCTAGCTCTCGGTTCTCCTCGCGAGTACCTAGACCGGTGGAGTCGCATCGGCCACGCCCAGCACTCGAGGCAAGGTCGCGCCATCGTGGCTGTTAGAAAGCAAATACAACAAATTTGTCGGTAATTACATGTGCACACAAAATGAAATGCGAAATAACTAATTGTACCATACTCATCAAACAATACAACCGAAGTGCGAGAGCCAAAAAAACTCATATTACAAACATACGAAAGACAACGATATGTTCGACGAGGCACACAACGCGTCGAAATTACATTATCCTCATAGCTACTAATCGGTACATCAAGAATTACATGATGCGAAAAATAACTTACGATTACATTGAAAATTATATCGATCATTACAACTTACATCACAACTTACCGGTCCATTGAAAAATACAAGATGGGAACAACATGGAAAATTACATTATCCGCGGTTGCGACGCCCTCGGACTCGTCCATATCGTTCGAATCGCCTTGTCCTTCGACGTCCGACCTTCGCCTTCAACATTCGGATGTCCGTACCCATCGATGGTCGGAGGGGGGTGTTGTGAACGATCCGTCCACTCGGTACCCGTACACCTCGTGATGCCACGTGTTGAGAACGCTCGCTTGTAGTAGTGCGGGGAGACAAGCGGACGGCGAGATTGATGCGTCTCGGCGGTGCGGCAATGACGTGCGAGCACGGCAAGTGCAAAGCAGCGTGGTTTCGGCGAGAGCACTCGCAATCACCGCCGGAGTATGCACAGATGGAAGTCCTCTCCGTGGGCACCCTGCGACCTCGGTCACCGCAGCGCACGTGGTATCTCCGTTCCACGCCACTCTCCGTGTAACCCGATGTGTCTGCGCCTTTCTTGTTTTCTTGGACATGTAGGTAGACACAGCGATTGAGTAAGACGATCAATTGTCCGAAACATACATGCCGTGGAGGTCTTGTATCGCTCAATGAAATATCTCTGTCCCTAATAAGACACCTCAACTATACCCACCATGGAAGGCATCCGGTGCCTTTCATTACCCATTGTAAATCTCCGCGGAGTTCGTTGTCATGATCCCATAACGCGAGCCGCCCTCGTCGTCGTAAGGACCATTTATCCAAAGGCTCATGTCGTATCCAATCGGTGAAACTCTTTATCTTGGTACCGGCCTCGCGGATGTTTGGGGTCTGCATCGGCGGCATTATAAGGTCGTGGGGTCCTCTCCTTGCTCATGGTACACCATCGGGTTCCTTGATGAACTAGCGGTACCTCTCGGATCCATTGATTGCTTCTTCGTTAGTTAGTCCAACGTCTTCCAAAGCGCGTCGAACTTCCTCCGTTGGTTCTGTTTGCACAGCGCTTGAACATGTTCATAAGCTCCTTGTTCTGAGAATCGACGGAAAAATTGGCACCCATGTGCCTCATGCACCACCTGCTCCTCGGATCGGCCACTTTGTCGCTCCCACGACGGTGGACCCTTGTTGCATATCCACGATCGCCCTTAGCAGCCCCGCATGTCGGTCATGGATGACACAAACATCGAACTGTCGAGAACAATCGCCACTTCACTCTTTCAAGGAACCAGCATCGCTCTCCGTGTTTCCCCCTCCACGAATGCCAACGCAACCGGTAGAACACGGTTGTTGGCATCCACCGCGATCGCAGATTAGAATCGCCCTTGTACTTCCCGTGAGGAATGTGCCGCCCATGCAAAGGATCGGCGGCGATCTTGGAACGCATTTATGCATGCGCCAGGCGAAGAATGCACGCCGCAATACCCACTTCGGTGCACGCACCACCCGCAGGAACTCCGCAAGGTCGATGGATGTACCGGGGTTCCTTTGTGCGATTGCCCGAGCAAGTGGGAATATTCTCGTCTGAAGCCTCGTGCGTCCCAACCGTATTTCCAGAGCTGTCCTTTTGCTCTCCATGCCTTTGCGTAGCTAATCTTGTACTGAAACATCTCCTCCACGGCTGTGATAATAGATCGAGGTTGTAGATGGGGATTGTCCACGATCTGACCATAAAATACATTTGCCACCCAAGTGGACGACAGATTGCGGTGTCCCTGCTCCGCTTCTTCCAGCTCGCAGTTATGCTCCATCACTATGGAGCATTTCCAATAGTCCGCCCACTTCCTGGTATGCATGCACCGCCATGGGCACGAATCAACTACGCACTTCACGTCGTAGTCCTTCTTCTTGGACTTCACAACCCCGAATTACCACGAGAGACATTGCCCAAGATTTCACCGGATCCATCACGGCCTCCTTGTCTTTATATATGGCCCCCTGCGTCACCTCGTTCTCACGATACTCCCATGCATCAATGTTCCCTTCATTCATCGTTAGGTCTTCGAAATTGTAATTGGTCCACGCACCAGGGATAGGCACCTCAGGGGCGTTGTCCTCCTCGTCGGAGTGCACACCATCAGGGACTTCCTCATCCGCACGGTCCTCCTCTTCCATCAGGTCAACAATGTCCTCCACCTCCTCCCCCTCGTCGGCCAACCCTCGCGCCTCCACCGCTGTCTCCTCTGCCCCCCCGGTCCCTTCGCCACCGCCAGTCTCGTGCTCCTCGTCTCCGGGCTCCTCGCCGCCATCCTCTTCGTATCCTTCTACATTTGATGTCCCCTCCGCCGTAATGTCCACCCCGACATCACGAACTTGCGACACCGATGGAGCTACCGGGTAGCACTGTACCAACAACATAAGCGGCCAACCCCGCTCTACGGCAAAACCAACATAACTCCTCCATGTTGACGTCGAGTTAATAGGAATCAACTCTCCGTAAAAACGGTCTTGCGCTCGGCTCACTCTGCTCGACTCATAACCGAACGATGCAGGCATCCAAATCGAACATCCGAGACATCCACTCCAACAAACCCTTGTATGTCCTATCGCTCGATCTCGCATATGCCCGTCGACTCTTGAAAATGATGATAGATCCACCCCATCCGCCCCATGTGCTATCTCCTATCTCCATAAAATATTTGGAAATACAATTTCTCCGACATGCTTTAACGTCCGACGGAAAAATATTACTCTAAAATACAATACATCCTGAAATTTCTAAAACTAAATACTACATTAAAGTTCTAAATATGAATCATGACATTAAATTTCTAAACAACACTATCCGAGAAATTGTAAACGCTACACAATCCTAAATTTTCTAACACTACAATAAATTTGTAACGTATTTAATACTATACATCTGAAAATTCTAAAAACTAAATACTACATTAAAGTTCTAAATATGAATCATGACAAGAAATTTCTAAACAACACTATCCGAGAAATTGTAAACGCTACACAATCCTAAATTTTCTAAACACTACAATAAATTTCTAACACTACAATAAATTTGTAACGCATACTTAATACTATACAATCCTGAAAATTCTAAAAACTAAATACTACATTAAAGTTCTAAATATGAATCATGACAAGAAATTTCTAAACAACACTATCGAGAAATTGTAAACGCTACACAATCCTAAATTTTCTAAACACTACAATAAATTTCTAACACTACAATAAATTTGTAACGTACTTAATACTATACTGATCCTCAAATTTCTAAAACTAAATAGTACATTAAAGTTCTAAATATGAATCATGACAAGAAATTTCTAAACAACACTATCCGAGAAAATATAAACGCTACACAATCCTAAATTTTCTAAACACTACAATAAATTTCTAATACTACACTAAATTTGTAACGCACTTAATACTATACATCCTTAAATTTTTAAAAACTAAATACTACATTAAAGTTCTAAACGCTACACAATCCTAAATTCGACTAAATATTACATGCTACATTAGAATTCTAATAACAAACAGTCCTACAGAATTTTCTAAACACTACAAAATCGTAAAATTCCTAAATAATAGATTTATAAAATTTGTAAAAAATACATTCGCAAAACGACGAATCGACTTTTTTCCCCTTTTCTTCTTCTTTCTCTTCTTTTTTTCTTCTTCTTTTTCTTCTCCTTCTTTCTCTTCTTCTTCCTCCTTCTCTTTTCTCTTTTCTCTTGTTTCGCCTTCATCGTCTTTGCTGCCAGAGCGAGGGGCGAAGCTTTCAAAGCCGCTGTCGCCTCGCTCTCGGCGACGCCCGTCTCGAGGCGATGTGGGGCCCACAGTAACGGTACCGCTTTGCTCACGACGGCGAGGCACATATCGCTGTGTATGGGCGATCGCCCATACACAGGCGACAAAGCGATAGTTTTGCAAAAATTTGATTCGGACGCATAGTTTTGAAAAAAAGAATAAAAATAAATATTAAAGAAAAAAAATTCTATTTTGTGTAGATGAGCATTGGAACGGGCTTTTTGAGGCCGACACATGGCACAATGGCACGCCAGGTCTAAGACTTGACCTGGCCTGTATTTGAATGGGCTATGTCGACACGACATGATTGCTCAGGCTGTGCTGGGCCTACCAATCGGGGCATGGCGGGCGATACGGCAGCACGACCCACGGTAGGGCCCGTTGGACATGGTTGGTGGGGACAGGGACGGGGATCGTGTACTCACGTAAGCATTGCAATGTCATCCTATACCTATTCAAAAATGAATAAAATTTAGTTTTTTTTCTCCTAATATTTGTGTCCACTACCTTAGCTCTGTACATCTTCAGCTCCTTTCCTCTCGTCCCAATAATGTAAATGGGCCAGACCTGGTGATGGGAATGGTGGTTCGATCTTCCGACAGGTAGTAGTAAATCGATTGTGGGAGAACTCAATATTGACGATCCATCTTCCAATCAGAACTGATTCGAACCCTACAATCGCTACACCACGGCTCCGTAGGTTATCAACCACGCGCAAACACGGTTGACCTCACCAAGAAGGCTTATCCCTGCGTGCGAATCGAGAACACAAGTAAGAATGTAGAAGATGCAATCTGAAATTGAGAATATTATTAACCACATGAGTTAGGGTTCCACAAACCGATGTACGATAAAAACTGACAAAGTGTCTAGTTGTAATCTAAGCAAAACTCGAGTGTCTAAGATGACGGCTACTGAATATATGAGAGGGAGGCGGTGGCTAGGGTTGTGTGTAGCTAGGGGGGCGCACATGTCGGGATCCGAATATGCAAATCCGGACCCTCTTTGTATTCATCACTAGTTTAGGATCATACTAGTGCACACAGTCTCAACATAGATAAAATATCATATTCATACACATCGGAATAATAAATAAAGACTTCATCTATTAATATAGAACTATTGAACGACCTTAAGGTCAAACTTACACTTGTGAGGTCTTGGTGGCTTCAACTCAAAATAAATAAACAGCAGCGGAATGAAGAACGTCGGCGAATCCCATCAATATGCCACAAGCAATTGACAAGGTTCAACTCCTAGATATTCGCCTCCTCGTGGAACTTATCCTTCTTCGAAGTTGTAGTCTTCTCCTCAACTGATGATTTTGTGTGTTGCAAGGGGTGAGTACATAAAGCACTCAACAAGTTGTGCACAGAATGCAAGTCTAGTATTCTATATGCATGGCTTAGTACAAAGGTATGGCTATCATGGCTATTTTGCAGTAAAGCAGTATTTATAAAAGAATACAGTAAATAGATTGAAATTGCAGTAAAACAAATAATAATAATAGATAGATTAAACATTTGACAAGTAAACCAAGTTTCCAATCCTAAGTCAATTTCCACTTTCCATGGCATCCTGCCATCCCAATAAGTTTTGTTTAACAAAAGTCTAACCCTTAACTGTAATTCCCGAGCATTGCTCAATACCGCGAGCACGACTATTCGAATAGATTTTACACTCTGCAGAGATTATGCACTTTACCCACATGACATGATCATCCCTTGTTGCCAAGCTATTAGCACACTTCCTTTGGTGTACGGGCAGGGTAGTCATGACAAAGCCTTTACAGTGCTCTGTCTAGACCCTGTACTGCTCGCTAAGGTTTTAACACGGAAGGGACTGGTTACCACACTCCGGGCCCCCCTCTTGCGCCATGTGAGTCTACCCGTACACCCGAAACTCACTATACACCACAAAGATGATCAAATCTAGACATCACAAATTAGTCGGCTAGGCTGTCCCATTCTAAATGTGTGGTTGCAAGTAAGACTCAGGTCAAAGGCTTGCAAGGTTAAGTCCTTAGGGTGACTAGAGCAAGACTTCTACATACCCTCTGCCAAATCTGGCCCACCTTGGCACACTGCCCCTCGCCACTTGCCCCAATCTAAATCATTACCACTCTAGTTGATTACCAAGCACCACATGCTATCAACAAGTCAACCTCGTTGCGTGACATCCACTCGTCACCACAACGCAATCTCATTGTGTGACCACACATGACACACAAGTTCATAACATTGTTCCATATTCCATTAGTCAAGATTAATCAGTGATGATTCAACACATGTGATGACATGGTATGTCTAAGCAATCTACGACTGTCTAACCAGCCCATGTTGATTATCAATATTAACCAACTGTTAATTAACCATCCTAGGGTGACAATTAGATCATGGCATACAATGGCAAGGTAGGGTATACTCAAATAGGTTAAATAGCTAAATCCCAATTTATTTTGAAAACAGATCTACACATGAAATAACATGCACATAAAGTAAAATAAAGTAGCATCTTAGCAAACATGGGTTCAACATGATCAAAGCACAACTTGCGTGGCCCTTGCGATTTTTACTGTTCTTTACTCTTTATCTTTGATTATTGATCTTCGATCTTCAATCTTTACCTTCTTGATCTTCAGCTCCTTAGAACAACTTCCGGACGATGCGTCTAATGATTAAAGAAGAAGCAAATACAAACCAACTCAAAAGATAAATCAAATAAAATCCAAATTGAGAACGGATAGTATAGGACCACAAAGGCTTAGATGAATTTAGGAACTTAAATGGATTAGATCAGAGATTAGACAAAAGAGAACGAGCTTTCGGAATACACCGAAAAGGAAAAGACTGATAACTGAGAAAGAAAGAATAATATTCCAAAGAATATTTCTTCTAAAGTTATTATCTTGATTGGATAGATAATGACATATGGGCTCTCGATCTATAAATCGGGTCCATAAAGATACGTTAGTTCGCAATGAACTAAACTGATGCTCAATGTTGACTTTTGTTGACTAAACAGTTACATAGTCAAACAAAAGAAAGATAGACTAATAGATTAGATATGGCATAAGGATATGTCATATGGCCAATGGTCTATCGACCAAGTCCACGAATGACTTTTAAGTCAATGGCAGATTAGATTTTTAAGAATAGGACATGGACAAGTGGGGTCGACATTCATCGATTCGATCTGTGATTAGTCATACGTCGATCAAGAAGCTTGACGATGACAAGGCAGCGAGGAAATGAAGATAAGGCTAAACTCATATGTGATGGGGTTAGATTACAATAAGGCGATAGAGAGGATGATGATATTGCACTAGGGCTTTTGCGAGTATGCACACATGCGATGATAGCGAAGCAACGACAGGACAATCATGCAAAAGATAAGATGTCGATTGTCGGTACAATGATATGGTAGCAAGGTTATGATATGGCTCAGGATTGATCTGCGAGTTGAGAGGTTTATATGACATAATGCATCGTCAACGACAGATTGGACCCAAGGTTAAGTTAGGGTTTAGAGGAACGACTCACGGATAGATCCACTTGGCATAGGGATAGGATATGTAGGGTTAGCTCTGCGATAAAAGATTACCATGGGTGGCTAACCGAAACAAGATCCGATAATGAAAGGGACTAGATCGAAGACGACGGGTAGATTCTAGAATATGGCATTGATGGCAACCGAAGACCAAATGAACTCTAAAGATGGGAAAACCAAAGAATGATGGCCTACTGGACATGACGATATGATCAAGGCGAACTAAGATGGTTGGCGGCAAAAGACGGCGCGCGGCACTGACGAAAGGCGGCGGCTAACGAATATTAAAATTTTTGGTTGATGGAACAGCAAAGTGGAAGTGAGCACCACGTAGAACGCGGTGAGATGAGCTCAACGATATAAGTGGATTTGGCGGCAACCTAATGGACAGATTACAAACTACCAATGAACAGCTGCTAAAGCTAATAGATCAAACGGTCATAACTATTAAAATAGTGGATGAAACCTAACCAAATTTTACAGAGAGCTATCTGGGACCCTAAGGCACATTATGACGCAAAAGGATCAGATTTTTACCTTCTGGATCAACAGAGAATGCATGAGGAAGTTTTCAGCTGTACGTATGCAATCTGATTGGGGAAGATTGAATTTCTGCAGAAATCCCGTGGATAAAACCTTGAGTTAGGGTGAGCACCGAGTAGAGGACATCAAGATGAGTCTACAGTAAAAAAGGCACTGTCAAATTCGCAAAAACGAAGGAGAACGGGCGACAACAAGATTATGGATTGGAACGGCCGTAACTTTTGATTTTGAGGATGAAACTGCACCAAATTTGGTGGTGAGGTAGATTATACCATAAGGCATGAGATGACACAAGTGGATTTTAGAAAACTTCACAGAAACGATGGAGAACGCGACGCCAAGTTCGGCCGACGAGGGCGGCGCACCGGAAGAGGTACGTCTGCGATTTTTCGGGTTTGGAAGGTGCTCTTGGGATTATGGGTGCGTAGGAGGGGTCTTAGAACACTTATATAGGCTTGGGAGTCATGCCATGCAAGGAAACACGAGGAAAAACCGAATTTGGATTGAAAACGGTTCGGATCGAACACCTGGCGCGCAATGAACAGAACTGATGACGTGGCACATTGTGGTGCTTCGGATGGGGATCGGAGGGCTGCGGCTGGTCAGCGATGTGGCCGGCTCGGGAGCTGACAAGTGGAGGTGCGGGAATGGAGTAAGGATTGGGCCCAAGAAATTCCAGATTTAATCCAATTTCCAAATTAAAATAATTCGTTTAGAGCAATAAAAATACCAGAAAAATTCTAAAAAAAATTCTAGAAAATATTTTAAGATATTTGAAGCTAAAATAAAATATTTTAACCAAACTTTATTTAAACTTTTGCAGTATTTAATTAAATTTAACAAATGACTTAATTTAAATTAATTTCAAATAAATCCGAATGAATAGCAAAAAAACTCCGAAAAATCTCAAAAAATTACAGAAAATTCCTTGAAGCACAATAAACTCAAATAAAACTAAATTTATTTTAATTGAAGTTTATATTAGTCAAATTAAATTGTTTTAGCATTAGCAAATTCCAGATTAAGCTTTATTAAAGCGAGAAAATCAGCGGGGATTTTTGGAATGATGAACTAAACAAAAAATTTTTGAAAACCCAAATTTTGGGATGTTATAGCACACAACCTGGGTTTGGACCCCCACACGCTTAAAAGACCCGAAACAACCTAAAACAACAATACGACACATTGTTTCGATGATTTCAGATGACCCGTAATGAATCTAGGGCTGGGACAATATCCATTGGAAAGATCTTATCGTTATCTTTCTAACTAGCACAAGAACTCCTCAATTTGACTCCGTATGAGGGAGATATGCCTGCTTTAATGCAGTGTTGTCTGCTGACTCCGAACCGAACACAAAGCCCGAATTTTGGAGGATTTGGAGTTTGACTTGATTTGGCATGGCAAGGGTGGAGTCTAGCTGGAGATGTGATATTGTGGAGGTGCTTCTCCCATATTCCTAAGTAGTAAAACATCACAAATATTTAGTAGCATACTATCCTCAATATCATTATTATAAACAGCGAGAAACGAGCTCACCTCATGATTTAATTTACATGCACAAACTCTTGTCATAGGATCATGATGTATACGTGTATCCAAAAGAGTAATGTCCTCATCATCTGGGCCTGCACGAATCGCAAATGGGCCGTACTTAGGCTCACCGAAGGCAAGCCAGGTCAGCACGGCACAGTATGATGGGTTGGCTGAGCTATGACGGTAAGGCACTGTTTAGGCATGTGACCCAATGGGTCCGTGCTGTATCTATTCGGCCTGGTACGACGCCCACCTCTAATCATGTGGGATTGGTTTCAGTTTTTTTTGTGACTATGATTCCTTCAAGTGAACGCTTATTGGATAGGTCCACGTCATCGTGTCCCTGTATGATGTAGACTTGGAGTCCATGCCACACATACGTGGATCCTTCGTGGAAAATACCTCACGGCCAGTTAAAATGCAAAATATTGATACGAACTTGATTTACAGGAACCAAGCTAGCTTTTGGGTTTAAACAATTTAAAAGCTAACGGTTTTTGTACGTGATAGAAAAAGGTAATTTTACCCGAACTTTAATAGTACTAGTCTAAAACCAACTCTCAATAAAAAAAAAAACCTCTCTCCGATGGCTTTTAACTTTTAGTTATATAGAGGTTTATAGCTTTTGAAAAATACAGCTAAAAAGTTGTCTATTTATTTAGACTTTAACTTTTTAGCTTTTAAGTCAGTAAAAAAACCCAAAACAAACCGACCCTATATGTGTTATGCTGGCTTTATTGTCATTATTACTCTTATTATACTGTCGATGTTTCATTCCCAATAAATATCTAGTGATTTAAATATTAGAAAAGCCGGCCTGCGAATTACTTTGGGAATAAAGTTGACGTATCAATCTCAGAATTTTTTTTACTTTCCTTATTAGAAAAATGTGAGATATCAATTGATGGGACCCGAATATATAAATTCGGACCCTCTGTGTATTTAGCACTAGTCCAGAATCACGTTAGTGCACATAGATTCAACATAGATGAATATCACAATCATACACAATGAAAACATAACAAAAGACATCATATATTAAATAAGACTTAGTTGAACGACCTTATGGTCAACCTTACACTTGTTAAGCCTCGATAGCTCTGAAGCAGAGTAAATAAACAGCAGTAAAACGAAGAACGTCGGTGAACTCCATTAACATGCCACATGCATCTGACAAGATTCAACTCTTAGATAATCGCCTTCTCACAGAACTCCATCTCTTTTGAAGGTGTAGACTTCTCCTCAACTGATGATTTGGTTGTAGGCAAGGGTGAGTACATAAAGCACTCAACAAGTTATGCACATAATGCAAGTCTGTCATATTATATGAATGGCTTATTTCAAAGGAATGGCTAACATAGTTAATTTGTAATAAGCAGCGTTTATGAAAGAATAGTATAGATAGATTGTAAGACAGTAAAGCAAATAATAACAATAATAAATTTCTCAGTTATTTTTCAAATAAACCAACTCAATCCTTAAATCAAATTCCAAACTTCCATAGGCATAGGCCTCTATTCCCAATTCATTTTAATAAAATCTAACCCTTGACTGTAATTACCGAGCAATGCTCAATACAGCGAGCACGACTATTCGAGTAGGTTTAACACTCTGCAAAGGTTATGGACTTTACCCATACGACATGATCATCTCTTGTTGCCAAGCTATTGACACACTTCCTTTGGTGTGTCGGCAGAGAGATCATGACAAAGCCTTTACAATGCTCTGTCTAAACCCAGTACTACTCGCTAAGGTTTCAACACTAGTAGGACTGGTTACCACATCCAGGACCTCCCTCTTACACCATGTGAGTACCCGTCCGAGGACTGGTTACCACTACTCGGGTCTCACACCACCACTGGTAGTATCAAAGCTTAGATATAACAAATTAATCAGTTAGGTCCGTCCCATTTCAGATATGTGGTTGCATGATTGACTCAGTTCAAATTCTTGCAAGGTTAAATCCTTAATTGACCAAGACAAGAATAACCAAAAATCACCATAACCATATCCATCAAATGTCATAAAAAGCAATGCGACCGCCCAAGTGCCGCATTGGCCCACCATATATCCCTGCCACTTTCCTCAGTCTAAATTATTTTACCACCCCAGTTGATTACCATGCACCACGTGCCATCAACAACATTGTGTGATAACACCTTACACACAAATTCACAAACATGTTCCATAATTCATTAAGCAAGATTAACCTTTATTCATAAAATGATGACTCGTTGCATGGCTAAGCATTCTACATGCGATCTAGCTATCCCACATTGGCAATTATAGCTACCAACTATTATGAAACCATTCTAGGGTGGCAAATGAAATACGACATACAATATGGCAAGGTGGTTATATCACAATTGGATGAATAACTACACCCAATATAATTGAAATAAGTAGTAATTGAATTAGCATGCAATACATTAAAACGATATAATGTTTAAAACATGGGTTCAACATGATCAAAGCACAAATTGCCTTCAACGAGCTCTGAATCTTGTTCTAGATCTTGTTCTTAGCTTGACTCCTCGCTCACGAATACCTCGGGTACTTCAACGCCTACGCGAAACAAGCGTGCAAGCAATAAATACCAAAAACAGAGAGCAAACTTAACTCCAAAAATTAAATAAAATTCATCATTAAATGGGGCTCAATTTTAAAAAAATTTAGAAACTAGAATCACCTCAATCAGAGTTCAAATGCAAAAGATATAGATATTCAAAGTTTGAAATAAAAGATAAATCAGAAAATTAGAGAACTGAATTATTTTTATACGGGAAAATAGCATTTATGATGTCATGTTGACGTCAGCACCGAATATGATTTACGGCTAATTATTTTTCTGAAGAAAATCCAAAATATGACATCATGCTGACGTCACTGACACGTGGCGGCACCAGAGTGCGACACGCGTCTCGGGTCTATGGTCCCGGTCCACAGCCGACGACTCGGTCCACGGTGGACACAGTGCATGGCGCCTCAGCTGAAGGGCATGCCACGTGGCGGCACGCGATTGGTCACAACAGCGGTGCGATCTGATCTGCACAGATATGATCCGATAACTAGGTTGCGAACACGCGGAGCGACAGCTGCCGCGCGATTCTGATCTGACGACTCCCGATGCAGCGTCGACGGAAGAGGGTGACGCGGCTGCCCCAGTCTCTAACACGTGGTGGAATCGAGATCATTCAATCCAAAGTCAACGGCCACGATTGAGCACGGGCGACGAAGCGATGGCGCATACGCGGCGAGATCAGGACCGCACAAGGCTGATCGGACTGTCGAGGGAGCTCGCGAGGAAGACGATGGTGCGGCGGCACGGTGCGATGGGTTTTCACCAAAGAGGAAGACGATGACCACGGCGGTGGCGTTCCAGAGCACCTCCAGTGACACGAGATGGTAGAATCGACGCGTCTCGATGCGGCGAACTCGGACCTAGGCATGGACGCGGTGAGGTTCTCACTGGAGAGGAAGACGATGGCCACGGTGGCGACGTTCCAGAGCACCTCCTACGATGCGAGATGGCAGAATCGACGCGCCTCGATGCAGCGAACTCAGACCCAGGCATGGACGCGGCAGAGGAAGACGGACGACAACGGAAACGACGAAGAACCATGGCGATGAGCGGCGAAACTTCGGCGAACAAGCGCGGCAGCTAGGGTGCGTCTCGACGAGCGCACGTTGGCCAGAAAATGCAACGGGATGCAGGGAATCCAATGCGGGCAATGGCGCATTAAATAGCGCACTTGGAGTCCGTATCCGTTGCGAGATACGCGGAGGAGATTGTGGCGGCGGCGGATTCTGGCGACGATACAACTTGATGACGCGGCTCCATCACAGGCATCCACGTGGCAGTGATCCGATGGCTCACATGCACAGGCAACACGGTGCAAAGGCAGCCGATGGATCAAGATCCAACGGTGGCGGGGCAGCGCGGCTAGGGTTTCGGTGAAGCAGGCCTGCGCGCAAGATTGGGCCGGCGGACCGGGTTGATGGCGCTAAGGAAACGGAGTGGGCCGGAAGAGGGGAAACAGGCCGAACCGAAAGGGTTTCAGCCCAAACACTATTCAATTGATTTTCAAATCATTTTCGAATAAAAACAATTTAGCTAAATAAATAAAGTCCAAATAAATAGTAAAATTATCAGGAAAAATCTATAAAAATTCCAGAAAATAATTTAAGGCATTTGGAACTCAAATAAAATATTTTTAGTCAAACTTTATATTAGCTTTATCAAAATTTAATTAATGATCACAAAAGGCCTAGTCATAATATTAAAATACATTCAAATAAATCCCAGGAAAAATCCCAAAAATATTTTGAGACTTTAGGAACATAAATAGAATATTTTTGATAGAATTTTGTTTCGAATTTCTTAATAAGTAAATACTTTTCTCAAAGGACCAATATACAAAATATTTAATAAATGCAAATATAATCAAGAAAAATCCAATAAATCCATAAAAGCATAAAATGCAAATCAACTTCAAGAAAAGCAAAAATTGGGGTGTTACCTCTATCTATCTCCTGCTGATATCTTTTTAATGTAAAGGCAAAATAAACCATGGCAAATCTTCTTGGTTGACAACCTTCACATTGAATACCATTGAACTGACCATCACTACGCACGTATCATTACCAGATAAACTATATGTACAGAGTGAATTCTCATAGTAACATAAGATCTTTCATTTATCAATAACGCTTTTATTCCAAAACTTCACATACCAGCATATCAACTATCTTTACTTTATTTCTTTAAACAAGAAAATCTTTATATGAATTTCTTAATTAGTCACCTTCCTGTACAATAGAGTTATGACATTGTGCAAAGTAAAATCATTGTTCTATACTTCCTCAATTTAGCATTGGCGCTGGAGTTTTGACAGTGGTGGAGTTGAGATTGAAGCGAACTGGGGTGATCGCTTTCTTTCAAGGGCAGTTGTTGGCAAAATGCCCAGGCTTTTGACAAGTATAGCAGATTTTAGGTGGCAAGCCCCCTCTTTTATCATTGTTGTCCGGGGTAGTGTCTTTGTTCAAACGCCTCTTCTTCAACTAATTCTCTGGGCAAACTGCTCTTGAAAATTCATCGCTTACTCTTGGTGTTGTGTGCTTAATTGAGGTGACTTACGGAATAACCACGGCTGCAGGAAATGCTCGACTCCTCTGTGGGCATTGATTAGCATAATGACATTTCTAGCGACAGTTGTAGCACATACGTGTCCCTCGTTGTGTGTTGTTGGGTGCAATAGTATACTCAATATTGTCCCCCTTGTGATTCGTAGTTTGTCGTTTCATAGGGCATCTTGTGGCTAAATGACCTTCTTTCTCACATATAAAATATGTTGTTGGTGATGACTACTTACTGCTTTCCTGATGAAGGCTCACAGGATCAGAGTGCTGCGTCTTTAGCTCTTCAAACAACTTAGCATATACAACCTGTGTTCCACATCCTTTTGATAGTTCTTGAGCAATTGCAGCTCGGAGATTCTCTTGCTGATGCTGGGTCACTGCGGTAACTATCGGATCTATGTGACATTAAGCTAGGCAATGATCTCGACATTCATAAATGTAACATGTGATGTTGCTCATATGACACGCTCCAAGAGAATGACATCCTTCACAGCTGGAGTAATTGATTGCATGCTCATCAGCGGTATGTCCTACTTCTTCACACCGAATGCACCCATGATCTTCTGACTTCTTTGGTTGACAACACTTCAAAGAACAACGTCTAGATATCGAATAAAGTGTAGGGGTAGCATTCTGATATGAATTCACCATGATCACTTTGTCCTCTAGTGAAGCAAAAAGATAACAAAAAGCAGCAACAAATTCATTCCAAGAAATACTCTATGGGGTTCCATGGGCAGCACAATATTTATTCCACTATTCAGCAGCAATTCCTTCCAACTGGTGAGAAGCATACAAGACATTCTCATTACCTTTACACCGAGCAATGAGTAACTTGCTCTCAATGGTCTTAAGCCAATCTTCCGCTTCCAAAGGTGAAACATTTCCAAAAAAAGTCGGCGGATGAATCCTTATGAATTCTGATAACCTTGTGTAGGACAGGAATAATTGACAATAGCTCGAAACACATTGTTGGCATTGGCTCGATTGGTCATATTCTGCATTTGCTTCTTCATTGCATGCATCAACTAAGTCTGGACAGTCAAAAACGCTCCAACACTCTTCATATCCAGTTATGGTGGCATTGGGAAACTAATCCATCACTGAGGTTCTCAATGGGTTGATTACCATTTCCAGTGACTTCGTTATTTCTACGAGTCTAAACCATCTGCTTGATTGCTTCACAGAGTTAGAGGAGAGGGAAATAGCATAGGTAAGAAGCAGGGATTTTAATGTTGAGGAGATAGGTTTAACTCAACAAATTAAGTAATCAATATTTAATAACTTGGTATGGTTGCTTACATAAGCTTAAGAGCTATGCAATACATATTGCACACTCAGCAATCTTGAAAGAACTAATTCAACCTGAGCACAAAATACTACCTATGTAATCAAGCACACAAAACTACCGCCTAATTGGGCGAGACTCCTATCTTAAGTAGACGCAACTTACGCACATGAGTTTCAACCGGCTACTCGAAGCACTGGGTCTTCTAGCTTTTAGAACACTTCATCGCTCCACTCCTCCTTGGGCTCGACGATTCCTTTCGTTACGATCTTCAGGGTAGCAGCAGGCACTCAGTGCTTTCTCCTAAGGTGTGGTACATTGTCCTCTATTCAAGACAACTCAGATAAAATTTTAACTTGATCCAGCAAAGGAAAAGAATAGAAGAGTAAGATAAGTCAAGAACTTATTATCCTTTCCAGTTAAGCCTTAATTAAGAAATAATTTTGAATGTCCTAAAGAGACGATCATACTATCTAGGGTCAAGACCTACTGTTACTATGGCTCTAATACCACTTCTGTCGGGACTCGAATATGCAAATCCGGACCCTCTGTATATATCGCACTAGTCCAGGATCACGCTAGTGCACACAAACTCAACATAGATGAATATCACAATTATACACAGCGGAAACATGACGAAGGACATCTCATATTAAATATTAACCTGTTGGCTAACCATATAGTCGAGCTTACATGAATATGCCTCATGAGGCTAAACTGTGAGTAACAAATTAAACTGCAGCGGAATGAAAAAGTAGATAAACCCCTCAGTATACCATAGGTAACTGGCAAGGCTCGTACCCTAAACATTCGTCTCCTCCTGGTACTCCTTCTCCAAAGCTGGTGTAGACTTCTCAACTGATGATTTGTGGTTGGAAAGGGTGAGTACTTAAAGCACTCAACAAGTTGTTCACATAATGCAATTCTATCATAACTATATGCAAGACTTATTCCAATGGAATGACTAACATGGTTATTTTGCAATAAGAAGCATTTATGAATGAGTACAGTAAATAGATTGAAAAGATAATAAAACAAATAACAATAAATAATAACTTTCAGCATTTCTCAAGTAAACGTGGCATCTAACACTAAGTCAAATTTCAACTTTCCGACGGCAATCTGCCTTCCCATCCAAGTTTTCATTGTATAAAGTATAACCATTGACTGTAATCCCCGAGCATTGCTTAATACCACGAATACGGCTATCCAAATAGATTTTACACTATGCAAAAGTTATGCGCTTTACCCACACGACATGATCTTCTCTTTGTGCAATGTCGTTAGCACACTTCCTTTGGTGTGCCCCAGAGATATCATGACAAAGCCTTTACAATGCTCTGTCTTAACCTAGTATTACCCGCTAATGTTTCAACATTAAAGGGACTGGTTACCACAATTAGGACCCCTCTCTTGTGCCATATGAGTTGATCCGTGAAAAGACTGGTTACCACAATCAGGGCTTCACACCACCACTGGTAGTACTAACACTAAGACATTGCAATAATCAGCTAGGTCTGTTTCATTCCAGACATGTGGTTGCATATTTGACTCTGGTCAAAAGCTTGCAAGGCTAAATCAATAAGATGACTAGGGCAAGACTCTACTTACCCTCTGCCCTTCTAGCCCACATTGGCACACTGCCTCTTTCCACTTGTCCCAATCTAAATGATTACCACCCTAATTGATTACCAAGCACCACGTGCCATCAACAAGTTAATATCGTTGCGTGACCTCCTATTTACTACAACTCAACATCATTGTGTGACAACACCTAACACACCAATTTCTTAAACATGTTCCATATTTCATTAGTCAAGATTAACTTTCGATAACTCAAAAGACATGCGATGTACATGGCATGGCTAAGCATACTAACACGGTCTGACCAACCCATATTGATTATTAATACTAACCAACTAGTAATGAACCATCCTAGAGTGAAAATTAATCATGGTATGCAAGATAGGGTATAATTCAATTGGATAGATTAACTAGATCCCGAACTATTTTGCAACAGTTATAGACAAAATATCATGCATAAAGTAAAACAATATTGCAATTTTGTAAATTGGGATTCAACATGATCAAAGCACAACTTGCCTTAGAAAAGCCATTATTCTTGCTCTGAACCTTGGTCTTGAGTCAACGATTCCTCCTTGGACGCTCTGAGCCCTTCAACATCTACGTGTAACGAGAGAGAACACCAAATAAATACTAAAATAGAGAGCAACCAAACTCAAAAAATCAAAGAAAATTTACCATTAAATATATCTCAATTTTATAAATTTTTAGAACTTTGAATCGCCTCAATCGGAGCTCGTATGAAAGAGAACGAGCTCTTGAAAAATTTGATTAAAAGAGAAAATTAGAAAATCAGAAATTCAATAATTAACTGAATTATTTTTATACTGGAAATTTGATTTATTGCGTCGGTTGATGTCAGCCCTAGCTTGAACCAATCAGATGCTAACATGCGTCATTGGTCCATGAACCCAGTCCACAGAACCAGATCAGTTCACCGTGGACTCGGTCCGCATCGCATGGGCTTCCCTGCGACACAAATCAGAGCTCGATTGGTCTCGGCGAAGGCATGGTCTAGATCGCCCATCTTAGATCTTACGATCTGCGCCTATTGAAGTTAACACAGACACACGGCATGACCTGGAGTTGTCCATGTGGCTTGCGACGGAGCTCCTAGCCGACTGTGAAGACGAAGACACCAAACTTAGCGAACAATGGCAAAAACTCACGGAGACCACACGGATCTGCACCGGTGCAACTCGACGACTCCGAATCTACCCTTGCTTGTGACGGAGATGACTTATCATCGGCGAACAACTCACTTGAACACCCGGCGGAACTTCACGAACTCTGTCGAGCTTGTTCTTGACGACGACGACTCTTCTGGTGAATCGCTCGGACCAATAGATGTGCAAGGGCTCACTGATCTCGAAACGGGTGCTAATGAGGCTTTTAAAACCCTCGACGACCGTGCATGACTAGGAAAGCTAAACTGATGCGGCGTAGGAGTCTGTCTTCATCACGACAGTGGCCTCGCAGAGACGAAGCACCTCATCCGCACACGTGGCGCGATCAACGGCCCGATGAACTCAGATGCGGCGCAATCCGGTCTGCCCACAGAACCAACGGACGTGATGCACTAAAGTCCTTATCGGCCACAACTAATCTCAGCCCTACGATCTTCATCCAACGGTCACGTCAATTAGGGTTTGAAGAAGCACATGACCCTTGGATCAAGATCCAACGGCTAGTGTTAAACCTTCTAGAGACTAGGCTGAATGGCTGATGCGGACTGACGCATGAAGTTGGGTTAGGCCGCATAGTACTGGGCTTTCTGCCCAAACACTGTTAAATATTTTATAGGGTTTTTGATTTAAAATAATCCTGTAAATTAAATTAATTTGGTGAATGAAATAAAAACATCAAAAAAATTCTAGAAAAATTCTCAACAATATTTTGGAACATTTGGAACTCAAATATTTTTGGCAAAACTTTATTTAAAATTTCTTATTATTTAAATACTTCTCACAGAAGCCATATTTAATAATAATAAACAAATTCAAATAAATTCCAGAAAAATCCAATAAATTCAAAAAATCCACAAAATACTTGAATAACATAGTAAATTAATAAAAAGAAAAAATTGGGATGTTACAGTGAGAAAGCCACAATGTTGAGGTTGCTAACATCGAAGAAGAGGAGTGACCGACATAGGAGAAGAGGACATTGATCATGTATAACGTCGTGCATGAATGCATCTATACACATAGAAGTACAGGCATATAAAAGCAGAGGAGCAAAAAGCTCAGAGTAGAGATGTTGCAACCGTAGGAAATAGACTCGGGGGGCCACCGAAGAGGGTGTGATGGGTGTCCTAGCAAGGATCGACGATAGTTCCATGCGTATGCATGTTAATGTCGTAACGATCATCACTAAGCAATGATTAGAGAGAAATTGAAGATAATTATATGGGAGAGTATTACAGTGGAAGGGGTAGCGATTGATAGAGATTGATCAATAAATTAGACTTGCTGTTGGAGGTTGAAGTAGAAAAATTATGGTGGCGAGAAGAGATAAAAGACACAATTCGATGGGGTAACCAATATATGAGGGAATATAAGTTCAAGGTAGGTCGCCTATGGCACATCGGTGTATATGTGAGCAAGATGCCTCAATATTATGTAACTAATAGGATAATTTGCACATACATAGTCTGACGAATACTTATAACAGGGGTACCCCAACGGCCCAAGGTGACCAGCCGGCGGCCTCAAGCACAGCTCAAGCCCAACAGGCCGCTTCCAGCCCACTACCGACCGAAGCACCTGCAAGACCACACGGGACTTCCCTTCCCGACCGACCGAGGGGAATGTCTCCGACCGAGCTAAGCTCCCGACCTTCGCAGCGAGACGGCCCCCCTGGCTCCGACCAAGCAGGGCTCCCGACCCTCGCAGCAGGTCGGAATCCCCTGACTCCGATCGTGCCAAGACCACCCCTGCCAAGGGCCGCGTGTCGAAGCCTCTACCAGACAACCGCCACGTACCCCACGAAGGGGTCAACCAAAGTGACTATACAAGGGCAGGTGGCTCCTTCCCCAGAGGGTTTAAATGACTGACCGAAGTCATGCTCCCGATCCCATCGGCGGTCGCATCTGATGCGAAGACACGCCTCTCCCGAGGCAACACCCACGTCGGTAGCGCAGCAACGTCAACACCGTAAGGTTCGCGGAGGGCGGTACGCCGTTTCCGGAAATACCTAACCGCCGACCGACTAAGCTACCGACCAGCATGGGCAAGGCGAGCGATGATCGGTCGCAGAACGAAGGACCAAGCTCCTAGTGTAGGTCATCTCGTCCTCTCCCAATTCTCGATGTAACTGCCCCTTCCTTTCGTATAAAAGGAGGGAACTCCGTAAGCGAGAGGAGAGCGCCATCAAACCCATCTCGCTAAGTCATTGGCACTCTCGCTTGTAAACTTTGTGCGATCATACATCTTGAAGAGAATACAACGCCACCACACGAATCGAGTAGGGATCTTGGCTGAACCAAGATACATCTTGGACTTCGAGTCTAACCATTCGTGGAGTGGAACGCGACCCCTTAGACTTACAAATTTACTTGCGGTGCTCGAACGCCGATAGGTTGGCGCGCTGTAGGGGCCTTCGTGCGTCTTCATCACCATCTCTGGATTCCGCTTGCCTCCTGATGGCATCTTCCACTGCGGCGCACGCATGGTCGCTACTGGGAAGCGGTCTGCCGGCTCCCTCAACTGCCGTCACCTCGGCGGGAGGCTTACGCTCATCCCGCCGCCACCGGGTTCCGGCGCCCAAAGCTTTGGCGCCATCTCCGCGACCGTAAGCTTCGGCTGGGCGCCTGCGAGTCCCAGGCGGGCCGAGGAGCACTCCGCCACGTCGGCGAAGCTCCTACGGGCTGGACAGGTGACCGTGTCACCCCCCACAGGCTCGCGACTTGTGGCTATGGCCGGCTACATGCCGGCCTCTATCCACGAGCTGTTGGAAGACTCTTCCAACCATGACTCCAGCTCCGATACGGAGTACCCTGCCCGCGGACGACACTCTCGCGAGTGCAACATGGCGGGCACGGTCGATTTAATCATAACCCCCGCGGTTATGGGGGCACCCATCTGGCACACTGAGGCGCAGGAGGGGGAACACCCGCGCGATCGTGCTGAACGCGCTCAAGCCCGCCTCGCCGAACTCCAGCGACAACGCGAAGAGCTGGATAGGCAAAGGGTGAAGCTCGACCAACTCGAGCCAACACAGGCGGGATGAGCCAGCGACTCGGCCAGTGCCGGCGGCGCGCGCGCACGCGCGTCGAGCCCACCTGGTGGCGGAAGAATCAAGCGGCCCTCGGTTCTTCCCCATGCAAGCGAGCGTGGCGCGGCTGCGATCTTTGCCGAGGCCTTCGGGCCGGCCGACCCGGAGGCCAAGGCCACGTGCGAAACCTCGGGGCCGGTAGGCGCGCGACCGTGCAACACATGCAGCCTCGGCTCCTATCGCTCGGCGCCACCTCGCCACCGGGCCCGCACCGCCGCTCGGCCGGCCGGTCCGTGGCGGCGCCACACCACGAAGCGGGCCTCGCGCACCCAGTGCTTGGCGCCTCGGGGCGCCTCGACGTTCGCGCCACCCTCGGCGAGAAGAAAGCGGAGGAGGCCGTCCACTCACGTATAGTGGGCGGCGGCGCCACCGCCGCGAGCCAAGCCCCAATGGTCGGACCACGGGCTTTACGCCGAGGATCCGGCGGCGATTTCCTGCCCGGTTCGGCGCCCACTAACATCGCCAAGTACACTGGGGCCACGAACCTAGGTGTTTGGCTTGAAGACTACCGGCTCGCATGCCGGGCGGGGGGAGCGACGGATGATCTCTTCATCATCCAGTACCTCCCCATCTACCTTGCGGACTCGGCCCGAGCTTGGCTTGAGTACTTGCCACCCAAAACCATCAAGAACTGGGCCGACTTGAAGACCCTCTTCGTCGGCAACTTCCAGGGCACTTACAAGCGCCCTGGCAACTCCTGGGACCTGAAGGGCTGCAAGCAGCAGCCAGGTGAAACCCTCCGGGATTATATTCGGCGGTTTTCCCGCCAGTGCAATGAGCTCCCCGACATCTCCGACGCCGATGTCGTGGGAGCATTCATCTGGTACCTCTGCCGCAAGGCCACGGTGCACAAACGGGCTGTCTCAAGCCCAGACCACCAAGGAACTCCTCGACATCGCCACCAACCACGCCTCGGCGAGGAGGTGGGGGCTATCTTCGACGGAGGAAAGGCCCAACAAGAGCCCGTCGAATCGAATCCCCTTCCGACCGCTCAGACAAGCGGAGCGGCATGGAAAACAGTCCGCGAGCCCCGTGGTCGCCATCGTCGACCATGCGCCAGCGTGGCGCGCGACCGGCCGTCGCGCTGACCACTTGAAAATTGATGGACGGCCGTGCGAACCACGGGTTCCTGTCAAACATAAGTGCAGGATGCGAAGTCTGAGGCACTTCCTTTCTGCGCCCCACGGCGCCACGGGGCAAAGGAAAGAAGCCGACCACGCCCCACGGGCGTGGAGAAGAAGGCGGACGACGAGTTCCCGAACCCGGCGGCGCCTCATGATCTTTAGCGGACCGTGCTCACGCGGACAAGCGTCGGCTCAAACTACGCCTACCGTGAGGTCCACACGCTTCACTAGCCGTCCTCAATACCTCCGGTGGTCGAATTCCGGTCACCTTTGATCGGTGATCACCCGACCACATCCCCAGTAGGAAGATACCGGTGGTGGTCGACCCATCGTGGGAAGAAGCGCCTCACCAAGGCGCTCATGGATGACGGCACGCCTCAACATCCTCTACGTGGAGGCGCTCGGCGCCATGGGGATTCTCGTTCGAGTCTCCGACCGAGCAAGGCTCCTTTCCGCGGTGTCATCCACAGCCAACGAGTCCATCCGCTCGGGCGGTCGACTGCCGTCACCTTTGGGGAACCGGAGAATTTCCGCACCGAGACCCTCACTTTCGAGGTTGTGGATTTCTCGGCTCTATCACGCCATCTTGGGCGGCCATGCTACGCCAAGTTCATGGCGGTCCCATTCACGCCTACCTGGCGAAGATGCCCGGGCCACGAGTCATCACCGTGGCATCATCTTTCCAGCTTGCCTACAATCTGCGGCGCGATGGTTGTGAGCTCGCCTCGGCGATCATCGCGTCTGCCGAGCTCGACAACCTCGGGAGGAAGCCTCGAGTTCGCCCCGAGTCCGGCAAGTCGGGCGGGATCCTTCAAGTCCGCCGAGGACACGAAGAAGGTCACGGTCGATCCCTGCGGTCCGACCAAGACCGTCCGGGTCGGAGCCACGCTCCCCGCTAAATAGGAAAGCGCGCTCGTCGGCTTCCTCCGTGCCAACAATGGCGTCTTCGCATGGAGGTCCTCCGACATGCGGGAATTCAAGGAAGTCGCGAGCACTCCTTAAGCATCAGGCCGGGCTCAAAGCGGTCGCCCAGCGCTAGCGTCGCCCGGCGAGAGGCGCGAGATCATAGGGAGGAGATCGCCAAGCTTTTGGTCGCAGGTTTATAAAGAGGTCCGCCACCCCGAGTGGCTGGCCAACCCTGTACTTGTAAAAAAGAAAAATGGGCAATGGAGAATGTGTGTTGACTACACAAGTCTCAACAAAGCGTGTCCCAAGGACCGTTCCTTGCCCGCATCGACCAAGTCGTCGACTCCACCGCGGGGTGCGAGTTTCTTTCCTTTTTGGATGCCTACTCAGGCTACCACCAGATAGCACTGAAGGAGTCCGACCAGCTCGCGACTTCCTTCATCACGCCGTTCGGCTCGTTCTGCTACGTTATAATGCCGTTCGGCCTAAAACCTTGAGCGCTACGTACAGCGATGTATGCAAGCGATGCTTCAACAACGGATCGGCCGCAGCGTTGAGGCCTATGTTAACGACATCGTCGTGAAGACCCGAGAATCGCGCACGACCTTATTGCCGACCGGAAGAAACTTTTGCGATTCCGGCGGTTCAGTATAAAGCTCAACCCCAGAAATCGTCTTGGGGTCCCCAAGGGAAGGCTGCTCGGCTTCATCGTCTCGGCGAGAATCGAGGCCAATTAGGAGAAGATCTCGCGATCGCAAGAATGGACCCGATTCCTAATCTCAAAGGGGTCGAGGCTAGCGGTGCCTTGCCGCCTTGAGCCGTTTGTGTCTCGCCTCGGCGGCGCGAATGCCGCTCTGGTGCTCAAGAAATCCGACCGCTTCAATGGACCCGGAGGCTCGGAAGCCCTCACCCGCTGAAGGCCTTCCTATCCTCACCTCCAATCACAGTCGCCTGCACGAGGCGAACATTGCTCCTCTACATCGCCGCCCTTTGCTCAAGTCGTCGGTCGGCCCTTGTGGTGGAACGCAGCGGAGGAAGGCCGTGAACTCAAGGTACAACGGCCAATCTACTTCATCGGCGAGGTTCTTTCCGAGTCAAGGCTCGGTACCCACAGTGCGAAAGGCGCTCTCGCGGTGCTCACCGCCAAGAGAAAGCTTCGTCCATTACGACCGACCAAAGACGCCATCAACTGTGGTGACCGCATCCCGCTTCGGCGAGATCGTCCGCAACCGCGGCGCCTCGGGAGGATAGCCAAGTGGGCGCTCGAGCTTAGCGGTTACGGCATAACGTACGTCCCTCGGACAGCGATCAAGTCGCGAGCCCTGCGGACTTCATCGCCGAGTGGACCAAAGCCGAGCGCCACCGGTGATCGAGGACCCGAGCTTGGACAATGTGCTTTGATGGATCCTACACCAAGAGCGGCGCGCGCAGGGTAAATCATCATTTCCCACTCGGGAACAAACTGTCGCCATCGGGATGCTCTTCGACGCGACCAACAACATAGCCGAGTCACGAGGCTCGTCAGCGGTCTCGGATCGCTGCCGACCTCGGCGCTCGCCGACTCTGCGTCGCGGGGACTCCAAGCTTGTCGTCGACCAGGTCATGAAGGCTTGGGAGCGCGAGGCGCCCGTATGGCTGCATCTTTGTCGGAAGTGCGCAAGCTCGAGGAGCGGTTCAAGGGTTTTGAGCTCCACCACGCTGCTCAGAGCGCCACAGCGGTGAGGCCGATTGCCTAGCCAATCTTGCCTCCGGCAAAGGTCGATCCACGGGATCTTCGTCTGCGACCTCCTGCAACCTTCCATCCGTTGGACTCGGTGGCGGCGGTCTCGATTCACCTAGCACAGTCACCCGACCGCTGGCTGATCGGCGCAGAACTTGGTCGATCAAACCGCGGCGTCTTGGCATGAATCCGATGGAGGAAGCTCTTCATCAATCGTTTGTGGATGGGTCGCTCCCCACCCGACCGAGGCGGCGCCTCGCTCGGCGGGCAAAATCTTTCGTCTGATCGGTCGGACCTTTACAAAGGAGTCCTCCGGGTCCTCGGAGATGCGTTACGGCCGACCAAGGGAAGCACCGCCGCTCGATATCCATGGCGGGTCTGCGGCCACCATGCTGCACCCGATCCCTCGTTGGAAAGGCCTTTCGACAAGGTTTTATTGGCGAGCAGCGTGTCCGACGCCGAGCGGATCATGCGCTTTGCGAAGGGTGCCAATTCTTTGCCGTGAACACATCCGCGGCTCAAGCCTTGCGAGCGATCCCCATCACTTGGCCATTTGCGGTTGGGGACTTGATCCGTGGGCCCTTCAAGAAAGCGCCCGGGCTTTACTCATCTCCTAGTCGCGGTGGATAAATTCATCAAGTGGATAGAGGCCAAGCGGTCGTGAGCGTCACGTCGGTACAAGCGACCATCTTCCTCCGCGACATCATTTTTCGTTGAGTCCCCAACTCTATCATCACCGACAACGGGCAGTTCACGGAA
Source organism: Otatea glauca (assembly GCA_036346275.1). Classification (NCBI taxonomy): domain Eukaryota; kingdom Viridiplantae; phylum Streptophyta; class Magnoliopsida; order Poales; family Poaceae; genus Otatea; species Otatea glauca. The sequence goes on along the minus strand of CM070722.1, from coordinate 28,366,244 downwards.
AGGAGTTCCTCGAGTTCTGCGGCGACTTCAACATCCGTGTCGATTGGGCGGCCGTGGCCCATCCGGCGGACTAACGGCGGTCGAGCGTGCAAGCGGCATGATCCTTCAGGACTCAAGCCACGGATCTTGATCGGCTCAAGCGCCGCGGGGCGGTGGGTGGCGAGCGCCCTCCGTCCTCTGGAGCTGCGGACCACGCCCACCGGCGGCGGGTTTACATCGTTTTCATGGTGTTGGCGCCGGCCGTCTTGCCAACAGACACGGAGTATGGCGCCCCAAGACTACAAGCCTTGATGAGGCTCGAGGGCTCGCCTCGCAACAAGGCGCCATCGACCACTCGGCGAGGCACATGGCGTGGCCATCTGCGATCGGCCAAATATCAACAAGCTCTGCGGCGCTACCACGGCCGCCCAGTTCGAGGCGATCCTTTATTATTGGCGACACGGTCTGCCGGATCAAACCGGCAAAGACAAGCACAAGCTATCGCCGCAGGAAGGCCCTTCACCGTCGTAGAGGTTCTCCGACTGGCACATTTCGACTCAAGGACGCAAGCGGTCGCATCCTCCGAACACTTGGAACATAGAAAAGTTAAGGCGATTCTATCCTAAACTCTTTTTCTGGCGTAGTCTTTACCTTTATCTTTCCGAGCACACGGTCGCCTGCGGCGCTCGGGCTGCCCTTGGCGCCCCGTTCGAGCCGCCTCTAGTCGGCGTTTATGCGGTCGGTGACTGACTAACCATAAGGTCAATCGGCGGTAACCCTCTCGACCCAAGCGTCGACCTCGCCCGGCGGCTATGGTTGCTAAGTAGCGCCGCGGAAGAAGGAAGTGCCCGAGTGGAGTGACCTTTTAGTCGATCGAATACTCCTCCCAGCGCAAACTCGGCTGGCTCACAGCTCATGCGGTCGGTGACGACTAACCATAAGGTCAATCCGGCGGTAACCCTCTCGACCCAAGCATTCGACCTCGCCCGCGCTATGGTTGCTAAGTAGCGCCGCGGAAGAAGGAAGTGCCCGAGTGGAGTGACCTTTTAGTCGATCGGAACACTCCTCCGCGCAAACTCGGCTAGCTCACGCGCTTGTGCGGTCGGTGACCGACTGGTCACGAGTTCTCCCCAGCGGTAATCCTCTCGACCCAAGTACTATGGCCTCGCCCAGTATATGGTTACGACACTTCGTGGAAGAGGAAATGCCCAAGTGGAGCGATCTTTTGTCGGTCGGGAACACTCCTATCCCTCACAAGTGCGCATAGCTCACGAGTAACCAAGATTCCTATCCTCTTAGCCCTCTCAAACAACCCGACCTACGCGCCAAGTGACCTTTCTTGTCCTTAGAGCTATGGCGGTCAAGCGTTAGCCAAAAACACAAAAGGGGCAAGGGGCGTACTGGAACTTGTTAACCTTAAAAATTGCTTGCGAGCATGATAGTATTTACAAATTAAAAGAAGGTTAAATCTAACTGTTTTGTCCTTCCTCGAGGGCGACCTGCGGCGAGACGTGGCTGGCGACCTCCCGAGCGTACGGCTCTACCAGAGCTCGAACCTGTCGATCTCTCCATCGGTCCGGTTCCCGGCGACGCCACTGCTCACCACCGCGAGGTCAATACCATCGTAGTGCGAGATGGTGTTGACCAGCGCGGAGGAAGCTCCGAGCGCCGCGCCGGCAATCACCGCCTTCTCAACTCGTTCCGGAACTCGGGCTAGCAAGGGCGCCAGAGCGCTCGGGCCTGCTGCGGCTCCAGGACCCGAGGCGCGAGCGTCTGGCCGGCCTGCGAAGAGCCTCGATTCGCGGCCAGCTCGGCCGGCCGTTTCGGCAACCTCCGGCGCCGCCCGAGCCCGTCCGCCGTGACCACCGTCACGCGGCTGCTGGCGTCCTTCCGTTCTCAACCGCAAGGCCCAAGTTTTTCTGCGCCTCTGCGGATAGCAGCGGCGCCAGATGATCACGACTTACAAAAGTGCCTGCAATTAAATAAGTTGTTGACCCTTACCGCCGCGGAGTTCGCGGTTGCGACCTCTTGCTGACCGCCTCGTAGGAGGTCTTCAAGGAGGGCAGATCCTTCCGGCGGCCTCCGCTCGGGCGAACTCGGTCGGCGTCCTTCCGAGCTGGTCTCGCTCGGTCATGACGGTTTGCTGCGCTTGCGCTGCCTGGCGGTGGTGGCGGCATCCCTAGCAGCGGTGGCCTCGCCAAGGAGGACTCGAGCTCCACCACCTTCATCCTCAGAGACTGGGCCCCCAGGCGCTCATCGAAGAGAGCCTTAGCGGCCCCCTCAAGCTCCTGGCGGACCATCGTCGCCTCCGACCGCCTCACGCTCAGCGCCTCTTGAGCTAGGCGCAACTCAAGGCGCAGCCGGTCGCGTTCTTCCATGACAACCGCCCGTGGCTGTCAGAGCAAGCCCGCGATGTCTTTGCAAGGTGATGACTAACCGTTAGTCTCCGCGGCGCGTCGTCGAATTTTATAAGTTGGGTTCTTCGCCGCTTACGGGTGATCGGCGGCTCCCCGACCATCGCGTCCAACGCTCTGCTGGAAGATTCGGACAAAGAGTCGAGCCCTTTCGGACCAGCTCCATCTCCGCCGGCGTCGAACACCTTCGAAGAGCGACCCACTCGCTCTCTTACATTCGCCACCGACCCCGACTCGGGGCCTCTCCCGCCGGGCCTGATGCGTCTGCTCGGGCGGGCGCTACCGTCGAGCACCATCGGCAGCGATGGTAGGATTAGTCCCCAGGTCCCCTCGGCGACCTCGCTGCGGGACCTCGGTCGGCACCTCCCGTGGGCGGGGTCGGGCACCTCGAGCACCAGCGCCGTCTCGGTAGCACGATCGTCGGCGGCGCCGCCATCACTTCCTCGCGCAGGATGACCACATCGGACGGCGGTGTCCCCAATCGGCGTCGGAGCTCCTGCCCGGCCTCGACCTCATGGGCGGCGCGCCTCGGCCGCCCGACACCACGATCGGTGCCGACCGATCGGCGCCTCTGGAACTTCTGCGGCGTTGTCCCTGCGAAACCGCGAGAGGCGCCACGGTCACACGGTATAGGCGCTGCGCGTGGCAAAACTCTAAAAGCGGTTGAGCGGCTTTTACGCAAAAATGTTTGAACAAAGAAAAGAAGTACTTCGAGCCGGCGGGTGCGCGGCGAGCACTCTCTCTCACCGGTCCCCCTCAGAGGCGGATCTGCCGATCGCTTCCTAAAGCTACCTCCACGAAGGCGCGGCGATGGCGGCGACCGCACCCTCCGCCCGAGGCCCTCGGCGCGGTGCTGTGGTGTTCCCCTCGGCGGAGTCCACGGCCGGATCACCCCGGTCGGCGGGTCGGAAGAAACCCGATGCTGCGTGGCCGGGGTGCTTCCACTGCATCACCGGAGGTTGTACCACAGCGGTGGCCTCAGACACGTCCTCGCCGCCGCGCTCCCCCTCGCCAGCGCTCCTTCTTCTTCTTATTCCTCCTCTCCTCATTCCGCTTCTTGCGGGAGGAGTCGGCCTTCTGACCTCGCCGGCCGCCGCCTCACCTCCTTGTCTCCGGGGCGGTGCCCGGAGGACATGCCCAAGAGTCCCTAGAAGATAAAAAGCAGTGGTCGGACCGAGGCGTTAAGCGCAAAGAAAAGAGGCGGGAAGAAGTCGGCCGACCTACAGATTTGGAGGGTGGACCGCGAGAATGGCTCGGGTGGCCGCTGCGCCTCGTGGCGCTTCCTCCCATGGCGGCGGCCACCGGCCCGACCTCCGTCGCGGCGGCTCGGGCTCCGCCATCCTCATCCGGTCGGACGCTCCCTCGTGCGGAGCAGGCGGGTGCGTGCGCGAGAGGTTGCACGCGCATCCCCATGAAAACACGCATGACCACGTCCCGGTGAGCCCTTGCCTCCTTAGGGCCTGATGCGCTCCACGATCGGGGCCACCTTGTTCTTCTCTCGCTTCTCGGCGCCCAGTTCCCTCCTCCCGCATAGCGGGAAGATTGCGGTGAAGGCGGGCGCTGTCTCCGGCGTTCTGAGCATAGAACCACTCAGAGCGCCACCCCTTGTTGGACGACGGCAGCTTGACCTCGAGGTACTCCGTGCTCCGGCCGGACCGAAGCTAGAGGGCTAGGCCACCAATGGGCGCCGCGGCGTCCGTCGGCTTGTCCTTCCAGAGCCTCGCTTGGAAGAAATGCCTCCTAGCACGCCCAATGCGGCTCGATTCCCAGGAAAGCCTCGCAAAGGGTGATGAATATGGCGATGTGGAGGACCCCGTTGGGGTTAAGATGGTGCGCCTCCGCCTTGTAATGGAAGAGCAGCCCCCGGACGAACGGATGCAACGGCAAGCCGAAGCCGTGCTCGAAGAAAGAGGCAAGCACCACGAGTGCGTCCCGGCGAGGCAGCCGCCTCGTCGGCACCCTCAGCGGAGAGATCTTGCGCGAGGAGGAAGCCCTTCTTCACCAAGCCAAGCGCGCGACTTGTGCAGGCGGAGCACTCCGCCACGACATCTTTGCGAAAGAGGCGGCGAAAAGCGAGGAGAAGAGAAGGTTGAGTTTTCTTTTCCTTGGCTCTTTGTTGATCTTTTTGTCTTAGGGACGGGGCGAGAAAGCAAGCAAGCGTAACTACTCAAAGCGCCCGGCGGCGTATATATAGAAGACGAGCGGCGCCGACCGAACAGCGCCCCCTCGGCGGCGTCGTGCCCACTCACGCCCGGCTGGTAACTCCGGTTTCCAATCCCTCCGCATTTAATCGACAAAACGGCGAGCCATAAAGCCGCCGCCCGGCGATGCGTCCTAACCTCTCGGTCTCGCCTTGAGGCCGGGCGGTTGCTCGGGCACGCGCGAAAGGCCCAGCTGGGCGCTGCGGCCAAACGGCAAAAGCTCCGTGGCTTGCGGGGGCCCGGCTAAAAGTTGCGGGTTCAAAGGCCTACCCCACCGGATGGGCGTAAGGCCGCCCAGTGAAACAGAGCGAGGGGCAAGTATGAGGTGAGCCCGGTGGGCCCTCGGTTAGGTTGGTGACGACCCAATCACCTCTACTCCGTCCAAGACCATACTTCACACTCTCCGGGAGCTCATCGATGGCGAAAACCGGTGTGCCACGAGTCGTGAGCGACCCGGGGCCCATCTGAGATTGAGTAGAAAGGTTTTTATGGGTCGCCCACGGCGGGCCAGGACACCCTACTCGGGACCGTCGCTCGGAAGGGTCCCCTTGGCGGGACCTCCGGGACCCACTCGGACTACCTATTATAAGCTCCACGAGCACGGCGTTCAAACCAGCGCGGGTAAACACGCGTCGCTCAACCCCTCCGGGTCCCACACTGCGGATGGGGTATCGTGTGGGATAGGCGGTGGCCACTCCTCTCGCGGCTCCCTCGCGGGCGAGGACTCGGGATGGATGCCCTCGTCCGGCTACGGCGTAAAGCGAGCCTCGTCCGGCTACGGCGTAAAGCGAGCCTCGTCCGGCTACGGCGTAAAGCGAGCCTCGTCCAACTACGGCGTAAAACGAGCTTACATCCGGCTACGGCGTAAAGCGAGCCTACGGTCTAGCTACGGCGTTAAGCGAGCACTCGGACACCCGAACCTCGCGCGAGGCATCGCGGTCGTCCTGCCGACCAAGGCACCGTCTAGCTCTGACGTTAAGCGAGCACCGGACACGAACCTCGCGCGAGGCATCGCGGTCGTCCTGCCGACCAAGGCGCGGTCTAGCTCTGACGTTAAGCGAGCACCGGACACGAACCTCGCGCGAGGCATCGCGGTCGTCCTGCCGACCAAAACGCGGTCTAGCTACGACGTTAAGCGAGCACTCGGACACGAACCTCGCGCGAGGCATCGCGGTCGTCCTGCCGACCAAACGCGGTCTAGCTCTGACGTTAAGCGAGCACTCGGACACGAACCTCGCGCGAGAGGCATCGCGGTCGCCCTGCCGACCAAGGCGCGGTCTAGCTACGGCGTTAAGCGAGCACTCGAACACCGAACCTCGCGTAGAGCATCGCGGTCGCCCTGCCGACCAAGGCGCGGTCTAGCTACGGCGTTAAGCGAGCACTCGGACACGAACCTCGCGCGAGGCATCGCGATCGCCCTGCCGACCAAGGCGCGATCTAGCTACGGCGTTAAGCGAGCACTCGGACACCGAACCTCGCGCGAGGCAGCGCGGTCGCCCTGGCGACCAAGGCGCGGTCTAGCTACGGCGTTAAGCGTGCACTCGGACACCGAACCTCGCGCGAGACATCGCGGTCGCCCCTGCCGACCAAGGCACGGTCTAGCTACGACGTTAAACGAGCACTCGGACACCCGAACCTCGCGCAGAGGCATCGCGGTCGCCCCTGCCGACCAAGGCACGGTCTAGCTATGACGTTAAACGAGCACTCGGACACCCGAACCTCAGAGGCATCGCGATCGTCCCTGCCGACCAAGGCACAAGGCAAACTCATTACGAAGACATCCATAAAGGAAAAAAAGATTTCATTATAGGCCAACAGGCTCAAAACTTCACACAACTTTGCAATATAGTACTCGACAGATACAAGAATAGTTACACTACACTACGGTAGGACCTCCTCCGCGCCAAAGCCTTTTAACATCCGTACGGCATCGGCGGCACCGACGGCATGTTGGTAGGCCCTTGCACGTCGGCGGGGCGGCGCGCGCGGCTGCGAGCGATGCAGCCGTCGCCTCTGCCGTTCAGCGATATCGACGCAGCCACACCAACTACAGTCGGCGTCCTCGCGCCATCGCCTCTAGGAGGGCCCCCCTTGCTACCTCGAGTCTCGGGACGACCTCGAGCAGCGCATCGACGGCAGCAGCATCACGGGCTGCAGCTTCTTCCTCCGGAAGTTCGGCCATCGCCTGGTCGAACTCGGCCCAAAGCTCAGCCAAAGGGTCTTCTTCTTCTACCCCGACATCATCACCAAAACCGAAGACTAAAGGGTGCCCCGAAGCCATACCAAGAAAACAAAAAGGATTCTCGTCTAAAGATTTATCCCCCAAACAAGCCATAACGTCCTTATATACCCGGACGGAGGAAGGCTGAACGTCTCCAAAATGAATGCAAGCATCGAAAAACGAAGCGCCCTCCACGAAACCCGGCGATCCGAAGACGGCGGGCGGCGCGCCAGTCGTCGCGGCATGCCCAACGAGTAATTCAAAGCCCTGGCGTTTGAATGCCCAGGCGAATTCGGGGCAGCCGTCGGATGCGTTGGGTCACACATGGCACAAATCGTTTGACCTAATCGGACGGGCCAACCACTCGGGCCCAGTCACCATTCTCATCCAAGAATCAACCCCCGACCGAATCTGCCGAAATCACTCGGGGGTTCGGGGGCTACTGACGAATACTTATAACAGGTACCCAGCGGCCCAAGGTGACCAGGCCGGTGGCCTCAAGCAGCTCAAGCCCAGCAGCGCTTCCGACCACTCTGGCCAAGCACTGCAAGGCCACACGGGACTTCCCTTCCCGACCGACCGAGGGAATGTCTCCGACCGAGCTAAGCTCCCGACCTTGCGGCGAGGCGGCCCCGGGCTCCGACCAAGCGGGGCTCCAGGCCCTCGCGGTCGGAATCCCGACTCGATCGTGCCAAGACCACCTGTCAAGGGCGGCGTGTCGAAGCCTCTACGGACAACCGCCACGTACCCCACGAGCGGGTCAACCAAAGTGACTATACAAGGGCGGTGGCTCCTTCCCGAGAGGTTTAAATGGTGACCAAGTCATGCTTCCATCCCATCGTGGGCCGCATCTGATGCGAAGACACGCCCTCTCCGAGGCAACACCCACGTCGGTAGCGACAACGTCAACACCGTAAGGTTCGCGGAGGGCGTACGCGTTTCCGAAATACCTAACCGCCCTGACCGACTAAGCTACCGACCCAGCATGGGCAAGACTGAGCGATGATCAGTCAGCAGAAGCGAAGGACCGAAGCTCCTAGTGTAGGTCGTCTCGTCCTCTCCCAATTCTCGATGTAACCTGCCCCTTCCTTTCGTATAAAAGGAGGCAGGAACTCCCGTAGAAAGCAGAGGAGAGCGCCATCAAACCCATCTCGCTAAGTCATTGGCACTCTAAACATAAACTTTGTGCGGTCATCATCTTGAAGAGAATACAACGCCACCACACGAATGGAGTAGGGATCTTGGCTGAACCAAGATACATCTTGGACTTCTGAGTCTAACCATTCAGGGAGTGGAACGCGCGACCCCTTAGACTTACAAATTTACTTGCCGGTGCTCGAAACGCCGACATAGTCAAAGTATTGCTTGAGATTAAATTGAGGTATATATGCATGCATATATTTTGGAAAAGACAAACTAATGGAGAAGAATAAGTGCATGCAGCTGCATGATATATGGATGATGGAGAGTGGTTACATTTTTAGAACCCGAACAACTTAATGTGCTCAGTGATTTTTTTTTTCATCAAAGCTCATAATTCCATTACGTTCCTCAAGTTGTCATTTCCTTCAAGCTTCTATGTCTCAAAAAGCTAAAAAGCCTACAAGGTACGTAAATATATTATAAAATATCTAGTTATATCATTTGATACTATAAAGTTTGAAACGAAATTAGCCATGCAAATGCGCATGCCACCTTGCTAATTTATTTGAAAAAGAAATTTACTTGTATGTAAAAGGTTCAGTTCAATTACTTCATCCGTTTCAGAACACTTGACACTGTTGACATTTCATGGTCTCTAAGGTTAAACTTTGATTGTTAATTTTACACTAATACATTTATAAAATATAATAGTAGTAAAATATTATGAAAGTATTTCGTATAGCAAATCTAACAATTTCATTTTAATACGATCAATCTAGATATGTAGAAAATAATTATTAGTATAGGATTATAAAGTTTGACTAGTCTAAATCAACAGCGTCAAGTATTATGAAATGGAGGGACTATATTTTTTTTGGCAAGAGAATACATGCACTCCTGGCAAAAAAAAAAAAATCCATGAACTGATAAATAGGTAGCTTTATGCTTGTATATACACACAAGACATATGTGACGTGGAGGTCATTGTTAGCGCATATAGGCAGGGACGGAGCTAGAAAATTTTTACCTAGAGCTAGAGCCTAGATGTTAGATAGCAAGAACTAAACACCGAGGTCTACTAATCAGCCCGAGACGTCCATGACAGCCTATATTCCTTCCCTTCCTAGCCTGTCAGGCAGTGCCACTGCCGTCTATGTTGGCCCACGGCCCATGCATAGAGAAGTCGAGAAACCCTATCGCTATCAGGCTCACACCAAGCTCTCCCTTCCGGCTTCTGCATCGCCCATCTGAATAGCGCCGTCTCCTCTCACTTGCCTCATGCACGCTTCGTCGCGCACGCATCTCCTCACGCTGCCTCCTCTCTCTCACTCCACAATTCGCGCTGCCTCCCCTCTCTCTCCCTCTCTCTCGCGCGCGTGTGGATGAGATGAGGGCCGAGTCGCAAGCCATGAAGCGACAATGCAAGCTCCGAGACTGTGAGCACTGTGCCCTCAAGCCGACTGCCGACCACCAACTCTATGTGATTTTCTCTTAACCTTTTACTGTGCCGCATTGTATTACCCACCTTCGGATTTGGCTAATTAGGGATTAATTGATTCGATTGAATTTGATGTGATATAAATACATGATGAAGAGAACCAAGACATTAGCATCTTTTTTTTACCACAATTACTGTCCAACTAATCCTCTCAAGAAATAACATGGTATGCTACATTGAGCGCTACATGAGAAACATCATATAGAGACGTTTTTTTATAGTAGAGACGCACTTTTTTTTGTCTCCATATGATTTTAATGTCATTTTCAAAATACGACAGTGGTGCCTCTACGTACAGTGCCATTATGGCCAAAGAGACACTAAAAATGTCTTTACATTCTATATAAGATATTTTGTAAATGCACTATATTGTGTTTCTAGTACTCTCTTGAGAATGAAAAATATATTATAAAAATATGTTGGAACCAATCCTCGAACTCGAGACTTTTTGGATAAACAAGTGGCCTAACTAACGATCTCATCCTCACGTCACAACTCGCATATACTCATATTGTAATTCTTATGTGTAGTACACACATGCCTTAAGTATCTAAAAAAATATCTCTAGAGAATAAAAAGTATTTCAAATAACATCTCTACAACATACATCGATTTAAGAAAGTGTCTAAAAAATATCTTTATATGATTTTTATTTTGTCCATATAAAAATGCCTCAAAAATGCATGTACGGTTCATATTCCATATTTTTTATCCAAAATATATGAAAATAGTGTCTCTATATTTAAGGCACCTTTTAAAATACCATAGAAAGTGTCTTTGCAATATGTTATTGCAATTTGTAGCCGTAAATAAAAATAATATCTATAGGAATGTGCCTCTACATGAGGTTTTTTGTTGTAGTGGCAAGATACATTTGCAAGCATTGAGGATAACACTATTTTATAACGTTTTCAAAGTATGAGGTCTCATAAGAAAAAAATTACCTCGTGATCTTCGTGGTAGGGGTATGTTACATTCTTGTTTTGCAATTTGTGTCAATAGTTAACTTTGTAGTTTTGTGTCTAATTTACATATACAATTTTGACTTTGCGGGCTCTAGTTTTTATACTATTGTTAATAAAGATATAATAGGCTCGGATGAACCAAACAAAGACATTTGGTGTTAGTTATAGCCGCTAGTTTTTAGCCTTATCGGAATTTTGGCTCCGCCACCGACGGTAAGGATAACAAAATAGTAAAAATTTTCACTCTTTTGTATCACATGTTTCATTTCTAGCTTACTTTTTTTTTGTCATATATATGCATGGGAATGTAGTGTGTTCCTGTGGGTTGGGGGTGTATATATGTGATGCAAACAGAAAGTTGTTGCTTGCTTTTAGTTCATGTTTCTTAAAATAATTTAATAGCTACATAATTTGTTCGAAGGTGATCCGGGATTTGTTCCAAAGAAAAAAAAACTGTATTTTATTGGATAGAAAAATGTGCTAACGTCCCTAGACTTAGGCTGCGTTTGGTTTGGGGTTAACATAACTGGTTTAGCTTAACCTAAATCTTCTTTGGATCACAAATAGTTGTCCTTTTGGACATAGCTGCAGTCAAAATTTCAAAACTTTGACTTTCAATATCTTTTAAAATATTTAAATTAGATTCATGAAAATTATATGTGTAGATTTGTCTCAAAAAGTACTTTCATAATATTACAATTTTATTGGATCTACAAATATAATATAATATAATATAATATAATATAATATAATATAATATAATATAATATAATATAATATAAATTAGTGGTCAAAGTTGTGTTTTGGAGACCATATCAATATCCAAAATAACAATTATTTGTGACCGGAGGGAGTATTTGGCAACAAACCTTGTTAATCTAAATTACTGTTTGGCTATATTAGGTGGGTTAGCTGGGTTAGCATTAGAAAAAGAAAATTTAGAAGGATTAGAACTTATTTAACCAATTTAATAGGTTAACTTGATCCTACCTTAGAAGGGGTAAAATGCTTTACCTGAGTTATGGTGTTTGGCGGGTTAAAACCATTTAACTCACATTTTTACCCCAAACGAAACGGGGTCTTAGAGTTAGGCTAGAGGGCTTGAGGCCCATGTGAATAGGGGTGGGCATTCGGTTTTTTCGATTTGATCGGTTCGGTTTTTTCGGTTTTAAAATAATTCGGTTTTTGAAAACTAGCAACCGAATTTCTCAGACCAAAATAAAAAATTGAACCGAATTAACCGAAATATTTCGGTTCGGTTAATTCGGTTTTTCGATTAACCGAAATATGAATAAACACTAGGTAAATTAGATTTAGTCTTTCTCATATCGCAACATAGAGTAGGATTAAACCTACACAATATTAATAGATTATTACAATATAAGTATAATAGAACATGTGAATATACCAAATATATACATAAATGTATTAGAATATGAGAATTGTTTAGTAATTTTAGGAAGAATATTATAAAAGTGGTATTATATGTGGGCTATTCGGTTATTTCGGTTTTTGGAAGTCAAAAACCGAACCGAACACCGAAAACCGAATTATACCAAAACAAAAACCGAACCGAAAAACGAAAACCGAATAAACCGAAATAATCGGTTAATTCGGTTCGGTAATTCGATTTCGGTTTAAAAATGCCCACCCCTACATGTGAAGTAGGGATGCCAGGTCGAGCCGAGATAAAGCGCCCCTCTTGAACCTGGAATTTTTATTTTAAATAATACAATATTTTATTCAAATTGCAAAAATATACGTCCATCTTAAAAAATTACAAAAATATACTTTTGTCGTCTGTACATGGGGCGATCGCCCCATACACGGGCGATCGGTGCAGCTTTCAACGCGCAATATTTCCTCTGTCTGCGGTCAGTTCCTAAAGAAAATCATAACTTTTTCATATGATGTCGGATGGAGATGAACTTTATATGAAAATTGTAGCTCTCGATGGGATATACAACTGTTGTATACAAATTGTTTTCATTTGAATCCATTTAGATAGCTAAAAACAGGATAAAAGTTTCAGATCTAAAAACATATCTGTTTTAGATCTGAACATTCTATCCTGTTTTTGACCATCTAAATGAATTCAAATTGAAAAAGTTTGTATACAAAAGTTGTAGATCCTGTCGAGAGCTACAATTTCCATATAAAGTTCATCTCCATCCGACATCATATGAAAAAGTTATGATTTTCTTTAGAACTGACATGATGCAGGAAATATCGCGTGTTCAGACGGCATCGATCGCTCAGATATACTGCGATCGCCTCATATACGGGCGACAAAAGTATATTTTTGTAATTTTTTGAGATGGACGTATATTTTTGCAATTTGAATAAAAAATTATATTATTTAAAATAAAAATTCCTTGAATCTGAGCCTGATGTTTACCGGTGGAATTTAAAAAAAATTCAAAAAAATAAAAAAAATTTATGCGTTAAAAACCGTTGAAAAACCGCTTTTCGAGTACGTTCAATTGGTCAGCTGGTTTTTCGCGAAAAACCGCGGTAAACCGCGAAAATCGAGTGATTTTTCGTCAAAAACCACGGTTTTTGCACATAGATTTGACCAAAATTCATTTTTTTTTAATTTACAAACCATTCGGTTTTTCACGGTTTTTAAACTGTTTTTCGCGAAAACTGTTATCGCCGGATTAACGGTTTTTAACTTCGAAACGAAATTGTGAACATGGTTGGGCGAGGTGCGCCCTCCTGAAGCTCGTCCCTGGAGCTCATGGACATGTATCACTAGGGATGAAAACGGGTCGGATATCTCCCGCCCGATCCGGGACCGGATCCGGTCGGGATCGGATCCGGGACCGGATTTTACTATCCGGTCGGATCCGGGACCGGATCCGGATACTTGAATCCGGATTCGGGATCGGATCCGGAGCATCCAATATCCGGTAAATACGGGACGGGATCCGGATATTCGGATTTTTCCTATTCGGATATCCGGATTTTTCCTATTCGGATATCGGATCGGATATTCGGATTTTCCTATTCGGATATCAGCAAGGCCCAGCCCATTTTCATCATTTTTTTTCCATTTCAGCCCATTTACGTTAATAATTAGTTGGTTCTATTGATCCTTAAGTAGCATATTCTTTCTACGATGTTTGTTGAATTTAATTGATATATAATTTGTTACTATAGTCATGTACTCGTATGGTTTTAATTCAATATATATTACTCTATATATGCGTGCATTATCCGTATATCTTTATCCGTTTTCGACCCGAATCCATCACATATCCGTTCCGTATCTGTATCCCGAATAACCCGAATCCGTATCCGTATCCGGTTAGCCCGTATCCGGTTCCGAATCCGGGAAAAAAATATGGGTTAGGATACGGGAAGAGCAATATCCGCCCGTATCCGAACCGTTTTCACCCCTGTGTATCACATCGAATGTGCTCAATTCAAAATTCAGTGAGCTTCTGTCTCGGGGAGTGGGTTTCTGTGCAGTAATATTTCCGGTCATCACTATCGTCCGATTGACCAAAGAATATCCGGATCGTCCAACGTCCCTACAATGACTTGCTTTCAGGGATCCAAATTTCGGCGAACTTTTGCTGAAACTTCAGATTTCGGGCCCCCCAAGATCTAAATTACCGGTTAGAAAAAAATTAAAATGCTATCGTAATTTGATATTTTCGGTGAAATTTCGGTCAAATCGGACGAAATTTTATGAAAAAAATCCGTATTTTGGTTTTTTATGGCCGTATTTGACTTCAATTACATCAATAATCTATAATAAAGTGATCTTTGATGATAATTTGTCGAAAAACATATTTTCTGAGACATTTTAAAATTTTGGTAGAAATATTGTTGGAATTTTATAAAATTTAATATGATTTATAATGCTATGAAAAATTTATGGTACTATGTCAAGAAGTATAGGATCAAACAGGAAATTTTATAAAATATTTTAACTTCATTTGTTATCTTTTAAAAATAAAAAACAGAATTAGCATAAATGAGGTAGTAAGATTGTCGGAATTTTATAATTTTTTTAATGTTTCATAATCATTTTAAAATTTTATGGTAACATTAGTGATGCATAAATACTATCCATAAAAAAATTCAAAATGTTCCAACATAGTTTGAACCATTTGTCATGCAATTGAAATTTGTCGGTCAGCCTTCAGTTGCACTGTCCGAATTTTTAAAAATTCATGAAGCTTTATCATCATCTAAAAATTTTATGAGAACATTATTGATGGATCATAACCATTCAAAACAAATTTCAAAATTTTATAACGTGATTTGTACCATTTTTCATTCGGTTCAAACTTCTCGGTCAGCGTTTTATCTGGACAGTAGCAATGTTTGAATTTTTAAAAATTCCTCAAATATGATAATCATTTGAAAGTTTTATGGAAATATAACTGATGTGTCAGGAACCTCCAAAACAAATTAAATTTTTTTTTGTTGTTTGACCCACTTGTCAGCCGGTGCAAATATACCGAAATTTCGCCCAAAATTTCTGGATTTTTCGGCGAAATTTTGTTTTTCTCGGTAGAAAACGAACCGGATTTGAATTTTTGTTTTTGAATTTCGAACAAGATTTATCTGTAATATTCGAATTTCGGCGAAATTTTGGATTCCGGTCTAGGGCGATATTTTATCCGAAAACGAAATTTGAATCCTTGCTTGCTACAATGAAATATCGGTATAGTGTTTTTGAATAGTGTTTTCGAAAGATATGAAACTTCATTTTTTAATCCAACGGAGGAGCATGTGCAACTGCCACTAGATCTCCGTTCCCATCTCATGGCTTCACATCGTTATATGCTCTATTGGAGATATGCCATAGAGGCAATCATAGAGATGTTTATATTTCATTATGTTCATGATTTATTATTTTGTTCATTGAATAATGTCATTATTATTTATTAGCAAGTATATGACCTTGTGATGATTATTCTAAAAGTGATCCCTTCTCGATAAACATATAAGGACACATATAAATAGACTAACATATATATTGGTTGATGACCATGTTTCACAGGTCATAGATATAGATATATCAAACCAATAATATGGACATATGTTAGAGAACATGGAGTTGAATCGACCCACCTTGAGACACTGCGAGAGCGTTGTAATCTTACTTGCCATCAGTTGGTCTCATATACAATGTGTATGCTATATCCTTAGACTTGAGGTTGACGCATGTACTCGATATATGTAATGACTTACTTAGAGTTTGCCAAATGCTACTTATTAACTGGGTAGTTATAAAGGTGGTTTTCGGGTTTGTCATGAAGCATGCTCCGAGGCATGGTCGATCAAGATGGGATTTGCCCCTCCATACAACGAGAGAGATATCTCTAGGCCTCTCGTGTGGTCAGATTCCGAAAATGCATGTCCATGCTACTCGTAGTTAAAGAGTTAATTGTAATCGGGGATTTTGAGTCACATAATCGAGAAAGAGTGGTCAAGCTAACTAAACAAGAATAACATATACTTGCCTTAAGTTTGACCGATATAATGAGGCAAATGGAAATACATATAACTAAGTATTATTAAGGTTCGTTCGATATAATCTTTACATATACTAAGGAGTCGGCATATTCTGTTAGGGACCGCTACCGATTAATGGTCGAGTAAGAGTACTCGGGCCATGTCAAAGTATATGTGAGTATATAGGGTCGCACGATTAAAAGGTTATGACTTAATTCGGATGGTGATCCGAATTTTGATGAGCTTCCAGTTTTTGATGGGATTTGAGTTCCTAATTGACCTCTAATGTAGAGACCCATTATAAGGCGTTTATATAAAGGGAGGGATAGGGGCTTTAGGGTTAATAGACACCATAGGAATTTTGGAATTCCCGAAACCCTAGCCACCACACCTCCTTTGCCCAAATCCGCGCAGTCGGCACTAGTACTCTGGCGCATAGCGTCCTTGCTCTGTACGTGTGGATATCTTGAAGGCGTTACTGCGAAGCTTCAATGTTAGGATGATTGGCACTCTGTGACGGTGACGAGAACGGTCGGCAACTTGTGACTGTCGCGAGGAGTTGTTAGAGGAGGCGCGAGACTACTACAACTACAATCGCACCAACATGTTATATCTACTCTACTTCTGCTACGGATCCACACATCTAGTGGTAATTATATGATCTATAACTTGTAGTGGTTTCTTAGTTATATGGTAGAAAATTTTAAATGTAGGTTAGAGTAGTCTACCTATTCTCGATTATGCTTAACATCTACCAGGAGTCAGGAAGCCACGACGCGTGTTATCGGACCACGAAGCTAACGTCATTGACTAGCCTCCAATCCATGCATGGTTATCTGATTTATCTCTCGTCTCATGAACCAGCAATTAATCTTCAAGTACACGCATGTCGATCCAGAGACAGATCGCATCATGCATGTATACATGCGCACGATATATAGGAATATAATTCTATATATATAGTCGAATGGTAATTGCGATTTTATTTCTCTGATTTCGCTTCTTGCACGGTTGGACCTTCAGCGATGTTATTTCTCTGGTTTCGCTTCCTGCACGGTTGGACCTCCAAATTCCAATAAACTATATATATGTTCTTACTTGTTTATCAGATAAAAAACCCAAGTTTCCACGATCAATTCCCTAATTTCGGTAGATTTTCTGCACTTGAGGAGATTGTACTGACAGTTCATATATGTGAATTCAAACCTTATATTTTATATCTAAGTATCCGTGCGTTGCAAAAGAACATATTTTTAATCAAATAGTCAAATCATATCACGCGTTTAAAAAATAAAATTGCACTCTTAAGTTGTCATCGGGAGGGAGAAGTGGGAAATGGCCCGACCGAAGGGAGCGGGTATAGGCGAAAAGAAAGAAATGCAATTGATTTTCTTTTTATTTTCGAGAGGTGAGGGTAACATGTTGTGGCTCTCGGCGCATATGTTAGCACGGTGGCTTCTTAGAGAGAAGGAGGACAGACAACTACCACTAACTCATGTAACTCATGTAACGCAGTGTCAATCAGCCAGTACTCGATGGTGATCATGGGCACCAAAACCACACAAAGCCACCCCGCAAACACGGCAGCGAGCTAGCATTCGCATCAAAATTCAGCTCATAAACACAAGCAACACCGAGGGATGCAGCATGTGGCACTGCACCTAGGACATGCAAAGGAGCACCTGGGGCACCGGCAAGCGCAGTCGCACGAGCAGCGCTGGCACTCCACGCTGCACGGGCTGCAGCAGCAGCAGCTCGCGCACCCGACGCGGCACCGGCAGCAGCAACCGGACAGCCTCTGCAGCGCTCCACAGCAGCAGCAGCAGCAGCTCGGCCTCTTGAGCTGGGAGGAGGAGCACCCGCAGCAGCAGCAGATCCACGAGAGGTAGCTCAAGTACGTCCTTGCTCTGCACAGACGTGTTACCTCAGTCAGTGACTACTATTAACGCAGGTAACAACCAATTGATGGCCCTGCGGGACCTGTCGAATCGATGATTAGGGCAGGTAGCAATTAGTTGACTGTTCCGCAGAACATCAAATCGACGATTATTAGCACAGGTAACGACAGGTTCAGTGATATTATTGGGGGGGTAACAACGAGCTGATTGCTCTGTGAAATGTCATGTTGACAATCTATGATTGTTAAGGTAAGTAATGGGAAGTTAATGGCAGAGGTTTCTATAGTGGAGGGGCGGCATAAGAAAATTGGCAATAATTGAGCCTCAAAAGAAAAGAAAAGAAAGTGATACAAGCTGTCCTGACGCTGAATTATAGGCAATAGATAATAGAGTTTACTGTTTCTTTCAGACTATCGTGATTATAGAACATTGAATCAAACACTTTGTGTAAGTTGAGCTGATTTGGCGTTCTGTTCTGTCCTAACAAAGTGAAGAACATTGAATCAAACACTTTGTGTAAGTTGAGCTGATTTGGCGTTCTGTTCTGTCCTAACAAAGTGAGAGATTTACTAAACTATATTTGTTCCATCTGAACTAACTGAAGTGAAGAATCAGAGTGTAACGTCCCAAAATTTGCTTTAATATTATTTTATTGGCTATTTGTTCAATTTATGATTTTCTGAGATTTATTGGATTTTTCTGGATTTATTTGGTTTAACTTTAAATTAAGTATATTGGTATTTTGTTGAAAACTATTTAAATTTATGCAAAGTTAAAATAAAGTTTTGCCAAAAATATTTTATTTGAGTTCAAAATGCCTCAAAGTATTTTTGAGAATTTTCTTGGATTTTTCTTGATACTTTTATTGCCTAAAACAAATCAAATGATTTTCTGTAATTATTTTAAAAGAAAAATTCGGGGAAAAGTCAATGAACAGTAATGAGCCGAAGCCCAGTATTGTGCGGCCCGTTCGGTCTGGTTTCTAGAAGCTACGTCGCCAGCCGTTGGATCAGATTGGACGATTGGGATTTGAGGATGAGTTTGGAAACCCTAGCGACCGTGGGCCATTGGATCGAGATCTGGCGGTAAGGGTTGAGCCATGTTGGATTAGGAAAGGAAAATCGAGCCTGTTGGATTTGGAAAGAAGGGATTGGATCGTATCGGTTTGAGAGTAATCGCGACCGTCGATCAGTGATCGGACGGCTGTCCGTTGTTGTCTCCGATCGGGACTCGGAGTCCATCGCCGATACGTCACCGCCGTCGCACGAGTTAGGTTTCCATTTTGAGCGCGCTCGTCGAGGCTATAAAAGGGGAGGTTAGCCTCCTGAGGTTCTTCCTTTCGTCGCGCATCCATAGCCCTAGCCGCAAGCGCCTGTGTCGTTGTCGTTTTAGCGCAAGAGCTCGCCGTAGTTCTAGTTTGCTCTGCCATTCGTTTTCGCGCTCCTGCGTCACCGTCAAGCCATCTTCCGATGTGTGGGTTCCGGATCTGAGTTCGTCAGGCTGCGTCGCGTCGGATCTGTGGAGTTTCGTCTTCGGAGCGTCGCCAGAACGCTGTTGGGCTCGTCGTCATCTTCAAGTCCGGCAAGGAAGCGCCGCCGTGCCATAATCGCTGGACCCGTGAGGTATCAATCGTTGGATCATTTCTGAACCGCTAGGATTGAGCCACGTGCGCGCATCAGTAACTCGCCGTGGGGGCCGTCAGATTAGATCGGACGACCTGGATCGCGCCGCGTCTTGGACCAATACCGTTGTGACGCGTGTCAGGTTCAATAGCTGAAGCATCGTGGATCGAGTCCGCTGTGGTCCAGCGCCACATCGTGGACCAAGTCTAGAGACCGTGACACGTGGCGCATCGTGATTGGTTCCAAATCTCCGCTGATGTCATGCTTACGTCATAATTGTGTTTTCCGTTGGAAAATAATACGATTGGAAATTCTGCTATGCTGACGTCATCATGAGGTCACGCCGAGGTCATAAATGAGATTTTTCAGTATAAAAATAATTCGGGAAAATCGGATTTTCTAATTTCTGTATTTTCAGTATTTGTTCAAACTTTGAAAGGCTATAACTTTTTCATTTTAACTCGGATTTTTGTGATTCAAATTTCTAAATTTTTTTAAAATTGAGATCTATTTAATGGTGAATTTTATTTAATTTTTGGAGTTCATTTGATCTCTATTTTGATATTTATTTGCTTTTCTCCTTCGGTACGCGTAGATGTTGAATTGTGCGACGCTTCGGAGGAAGATCCGTCAACTCAAGATCAAGTTCCAGAAAAAGATCAGAACCTATTCCAAGGCATGTTGTGCTTTGATCATGTTGAACCCATGTTTATACAAATGCTATATTATTTTACTTTATTGCTTAGTATTTCAAGTATACAATTGTTTCAATTTAAATTGGGACCTAGTTAATCTACCAATTTTATCTATATACCCTACCTTGTCGTTTGTATACCATGATATAATTGTCACCCTAGGATGGTTAACTAATAGTTGGTTAATATTGATAATCAACATGGGCTGGGTAGACCGTCGTAGATTGCTTAGTCGTACCACGTCATCACATGTACATGAATCATCAATGATTAATCTTGACTAATGGAATATGGAATAATGATGTGAACTTGTGTGTCATGTGATGTCACACAATGAGATTGAGTTGTAGTGGCGAGTCATGTCACGCAACGAGGTTGATTTGTTGATGGCACGTGGTGCTTGGTAATCAACTTGGGTGGTAATCACTTAGATTGGGGCAAGTGACAAGGAGCGAGTATGCCAAGGTGGGCCGAAGGGCAGAGGGTATGTGGATGTCTTGCCCTGATCACTCTAAGGACTTAACCTTGCGAGTCTTTGACCTGAGTCAATCATGCAACCACATGTCTGGAATGGGACAGCCTAGCTGACTAATTTGTAAAGTCTAGATTTCGGTACTATCGTGGTGATTAGTGAGTTCCAAGATTTGGGTAGACTCACATGGCGCAAGAGGAGGGCCCTGAATGTGGTAACCAGTCCCACCAGTGTTGAATCCTTAGCGAGCAGTACTGAGTCTAGATGGAGCATTGTAAAAGCTTTGTTATGATCACTCGCCTTGGTGGTGTTTGGTCGTATCGTGTGGGTAAAGTGCGTAACCTCTACAGAGTGTAAAACTGTTCGAATAGCCGTGCTCACAGAATTGAGCTATGCTCGGGAATTACATTTAAGGGTTAGATTTTTGTTTAAAGTGAAACTTGGATGGGATGGCTGGACGCCACGTGGAATGTTGGAAATTTGACTTAGAGGTGAAAACTTGGTTATTTGAGGAAAGTCGAATCTATTTATTATTGTTATTTGTTTTACAGTCCTTATAATCTATTTATTGTATTTGTTCGTAAATGCTGCTTATTGCAAAGTAGCCATAATAGCCTTTTCCTTTGAAATAAGCCTTGTATATAGATACATAGAATTGCATTCTGTGCACAACTTGTTGAGTGCTTTATGTACTGACCCCACAACAACAATAATCAACAGTTGAAGAGTCTACACCTTTGTTGGAGGAGTTTCAGGAGGACACGAGTTGTTAGGGTCTAAGCCTTGTCGGTTGCCTATGGTGAACTGATGAGCTATCTACGTTTTCTACTTTCCGCAACTTATTTCTTAGCTTATACTTCAAGACTTGCCCTGCGTGGCTTAATAATGTAAATTAGTCATAAGATCATACATTTAGTTATATCAATAAATGAACTATTATTTATTTTAGCGTTGAGTATGATGTGATATGTGCCAATGTTGAGCTGTGTGCACTAGCGTTGATCCTGAAACTAGTGCGGTAAACACAGTGGGTTTGAATCAGTGGATTTGGGTCCTTACACAGAGCATGGCAATCGAACTTGTTTCCTCACTCAGAAGATAAAGAGTCTCATGCCATGAACTAAGTAAGGAGGTGTACTAGCTGATAAATGAAAACAAAACGTCCGCCTCTAATACAAACAATTTCATTACATACATCATGGTGCAAATTAATGTGATGGTGCGTGATGCACGAAAAAACAGGAAATATACAGAAATCTGAACATACTGCATAAGGTGAGGTTATTTGAATCTCTGCTTTGAATATGCGCAGATTAGTTATGTTCCTGTGTTCATTAGTTCAATTCTGTCAAGAATAATTAACTAGGAAGAACATGAGAGTGTACCCTAAGAAGTAATAACCACGAAGACGAAGATATATTAAGATCTGGGAATAAAGGAAGTACCGAAACTTTTTCAAAAAGTGGTGGGATTGATCAGTATTTCGCTTCTCCGATGAACTGCTTGTAAACAGGGATAATAAGAAAAGGTATCATTTATGTGAAGTTAAAAGACAAAATTTCAACCTGAAAATCCATTTTTTTTTAGATAATGAACCTGAAAATCCATACATCGTTATGAATGGATCGGCGTTCCTTCCTACGAACTCATCAACCCTGCAAAATTTATCAATTAAATGGGCAATCAACGATCATCTTTCTCCATGTTTTGGACAAGAATAATTAATTTAAGGTGAGCTAATTAGATTGTCTGAACAAACCTTCAACCAATTCTCTGGTTCAAACAAATTGGTTGATTCCAGAAAAAAAAGCAAGAGAAAATATGCTCAAAGCACAGTAACCCAAAGCAGACAAACGCTTATTAGGTCTTCAACTCATCTTCACAAGAATTAGTTCTAAATAGTTTTGTCATTTTGCACAATTCCATGTGAAAAGTTGGTTTTCACTAACTTTTTGAATACTTGCTCCTGACGCACCCTAGGTATGTTTAACGGGAGAACTTGCTCTCAAGACTGGATAAAATTCATACATATGAATTATAGTCATTTATCCCAAGATCACATTTTCAATTTAACTTAATCAACTGTAATATGTACTAAAAACTACTAATAACCAGAGTTGGTATAATGTTTCTGTAGCTCACTCCTTAATTTGCAATAGGAAAAGAAAAGAAGAAGGAGAGAAAATAAAATAAAAAATTAACTGCAGCTTACTCTTTGCAGCATCTGGAGGCAGCTTGGACCCCTTCGATGGAATTTATTTCACCCTACAAGGAAATTTTTTTTTCTTGAATTAATTTAAGTATTTCAGGAAACAATTTTTTATTCGAACCATTAGTGATATAAAAACGAGGAAAGGCCATGTGTTCAGCCTGTCAACTTTTCAGGTGATGTCTGGGATATTTTAACATAAAAAGCATTTGAAGCTTACTAATGACCCAAAAAAAGAACATATAGGCTCATTTGAATGGGAATGCGTACATACTGTGATGTTGGAACCATACTTTGCATACTTTAAAATCGGTGCTAATATTTATATCCCAAACAGCATAAGTGTGCTAATTAATTTTAAAAAATAACCAGGACGTCATTTAGAAGGCAAAAATGATTAAGTATACTGACGGGGTAGTACTGATTTTGTTGGCTCATCTGTACTTAAGGGTATGTATAATAACGTCACCTTATCTTATTATTAGTATGTAAACGTCAGTTTTGTCTTATATGAAAGAGTGAGAAAAGAGGAGAGAGAAGGGAACCGGCTCTTATTTAGTAGCCAGCATCGTACAGGAAAATAGGTGTTATTGTCGGCTAAAAGCTGATGTTGGAGCCAGCACGAGCAATTATTAGTGTTGAAGTTAGTGTTTTGTCAATAACCACAAATATAAAATTAGTGTTGAATACTAAAACTAAATAGTTTAGTATTTCTCTAGAGGTAACCTTTATAATTAGTTATTGTACCGGATGACTTTATTGCTCTAACTGTCGCAAAAGATTGCACGGATATTTAAATGCTCCCAATGAACAGTTTGCACTGGTGGAAGAGTTAGAAAATTGTGACAGTTTCAGTGATGAATAACTTTTGCCTAGATTGCAATATGTCTACGCGTACATATCCAACGGGTGCTACTCCATACATATTAGCATGCTTACGGCGAAAAGGCCACTTTTTCTACTGTTGTATATAACACATAGCCTGGGGGGTTTTACGAAAAAAAACTGCTATATTTTTTCATGTAAGCGCGACTTCAACACATATTATATATTTAAGAAATTACTTTTAAGATGAAGCTATCCTAAACAGGTGTCAGTCTTAAGTTAATCAACATCTTGCACCAGTTAAGTGAGATCGAACCATCTGCCTACATAAAGTAATCAAAAGCGCACAGGATCCTAGATCCTAAACCCTAAAACAAAACCACCGAAACGCTTTTGTTTGATTTTTGGTATGTAGAGTTGATCCTGTGGTTCCTCTCTAGAACCCTTCCAAAATCCAAAGGCAAAGGGAATAATAAGGCAGATACTTGACCTTAACACGCGCAAATGGATGGTACGATCCACACGTGCCCAGAGGAAGCAGCGCGTTAAAATAAAGCGAATTAATTAAGCTAACTAATTACTATACCTGGTTGCTCGATTTCTCCAGTTACTTAAACAGTCTCTAACAAGTGAGCATTTCGATTCTGTTTAATTCATATAATTTCGTTGACCCCATTTTATTTAATTTACATCCAATTTTCCCCTCCTCTTTTTTTTTTGGTCGCATCGGAGTAGTAGCTGGGTTGGGGGGAGATTGATAGATAGGGAGAAGATGATGCGAAAAGAATTAGTAGACTATGCTTGGAAGGAGCTAGCTAGCGAGGCTAAAATGGTATGTACCTCGAGGAAGCCGATCTCACGGTGGAGCGCGTCGACGGCGAGCTGCAGGCGGTGGCGGCCGCAGGGGTCGGGTGAAGCCGGCGGCGACTTGGGCCTGGGAGCCGCCGCCCTCGCCATTAAGTATATGTATCAGCCGGCCGGCCGATCGATCAGGTTCAGCTGGTAAAATACGATGGAGTTGGAGGGTAGCGAGCTAGCTAGGAGTGCACGGCCATGGCCACTCCGGCCGGGTTTAGAGATGGAGAGGAGTGGAGCGGAGGTGGCTGATGGATTAAATGGCGGAGTCAGAAGAAGAGATGGAGCCGCGGAGGAGCACATGGAGAGTGGGGGGTTGCCGTTTTGGGCAGTAGTAATGATGGAGGCGAGAGAGTGGACGCGTTCTTTTTCCGGAAAAATGGCGCGGTAACCAGGAGAAGCAAGGAGAGCTTGGGTTGGGATGGGAGGCCTCGGCGTTTATGGCCCTCCGTAGGGGTGAAAACGGTATCGGTAATTCTCGGAATTCCGGAAACCGTCTCCGAAATTTTTTAACCGGACGTGTCGGTTTCGGTAATTTTCAGAATCGGTAATTTTTGTCGGAAACGATAACGGTAACGGTTTTGATCAGTTCCGACCGTTTCCTTCGGTATCCGAAAAAAATCGGTAAATTCCGTCGGTAATTACCGGAATTGTTCCAGCCCATAAATCACAAATACACCTGTTCAAGCCCACATACACAAACCCTAAAGCCCACAGCCCATAATTAAAAACCCTAAAGAAGTACACATGTAACACATTGAATCAGGTGACTGGTGAGGCTTGAGCGCTTGGCTTCTCACGCCGCCTCTGCCGCAGTCCGTCGTCCCCAGCGCGTCGCGCCTCGGCCGTCCGCCCGTCCGGCCGTCCGCCGACCAGCGCCTCCGGCCGTCCGCCCGTCCGGCCGACCGCGCCTCCGAGCCCTCCGCGCCGTCCGTAAGCTACCTTGCCTTTCCAGCTTTCCAATCTGTGTAGATGAGTATTTCTTCCACAGGAACTGCAGGCGTTCTTGCAGTTTACATTTCTTCTAGGAATTTTTGTAGTTTGTGTGAGTGTGAACTGATTGCTACTTTGCTTGGCTTAAAACTGTTTATTGGACCTTTCATGGTTTAACCATTGTTAAACTATCTTATAATAGCTCAGAATCCTTTTGAATTGCCTGTCATATATGCTTGCCAAGTGCTGTTTATTTTCACCAACATAGGAAGAGAGATCTGGCTAGAAATTTTATAGATAGAAGTAGAACAAAAACTGGTACTCGAACATTAGCTGACGCTAAATGCTTTGTCTCTGGATTTCCCCTACTTACACTTGGTAGATGATTGTTATTAAAAAAAATTCTATGCACACTTTTAAGTTTAAAGTCTTGAGATGTTAACCAGCTCTATATTTTTATTCCATGGATTTTCATGCGAAAGCTTATATACTGTCAAAAGCGACCTAGGAAGTTTGGCTGCCTGTAGAAAGGACAAAAAGATCGACGCATGCATATAGAAGTAATCACCTAGCTAGCTTCATTCAACTCTAAAATGAGGAGTTTATAATTTTATATACTGTAGTCTGTAACCGAAATATTTTTTTTTCTGCATTCAACTTGTAACAACTAGACTTGCTTAAAAGTAAGTGTGCGATTTTCCTTTTGCAAAGGCGCTGAAAGTTTGAGACCGATGTATTATATGCCATCTTCCAAATTTGCCCTTCGACACTACATATTGCTTCAAGTATTTCACGTAGTTTTAAGCCAACTCAAGTATTTCTACACTTCTTTTAAGGGATAATTTAGTATACTATTTGTGCTACATTTGTTCGACAGTAAACGTGTTTGCATATATACTATGACCTGGTTGTTCACTTGTATCCTGTCCCTTTTTCCAGCTCCTAAGTGATACACTGATACTACATGGCCAGTGGCAGCGAGAAGCCAACGTGTTCACCTCCACGGAAGCGCATGTTGCTGGAGCCGCCAGGGGTAACGGTGCCTTGTAATGCCCCCGCTGTTGAACCTCAGAGTCAGAGCTACACCTCGCCGGATGCAATCAATTCATGTGCAGGCATGAGTCAGGCCCAAGGTACTGGTGTGTCTGCATCATCCACAACACTTGCACTAACATTGGACAGCTCGGGTACAAATCCAGAACAAGCAATTAATTTGGATGGGGATGATGAAGCTGATGATAGGGAGCATCCCTCAAAGCAGCCAAAGAAGTGCACTTCAAATGTTTGGCAATATTTTGAGAAGTACACGGTTGTAGCGGAGGAGAATGGAAAACCTGTTAACCAACTTTGGGCCAAATGCAAATTTAATGGCTGCAAAAACAAGACCAGCAAAGGCAGGGCTGAAAGCCATAGAGGAACAACTGTGTTTTGGTCTCATTTGAAGCATTATCATAGCATTGTGAAGGGCCAGCAACAACTCAAATCAGAAAAAGATCATGAGAAAGGTATATCATTGTTCACCATATAAATATGATGAAGCGACTAGTTTGAGGAAGTTTTATATTGCTATTATCATGCATGAGTACCCATTTAACATTGCAGAGCATGAATACTTTGTGGATTTTATTAAATCCTTGAGGCCTAGCTTTCCTATAAAGCCTCGTGTCACTATTACGAAAGAAATAATGGATCTCTACTTGCATGAAAAGGATATGTTGTATAAATATTTCAAAACCCTTGATTGTCGTTTGAGTGCTACTATGGATATGTGGACATCAAATCAGAATAAAGGGTACATGTGTGTCACCGTACATTGGGTAGATGATGAATGGCAAATGCAGAAGCGAATTATCAATTTCTTTCATGTTCCGGGTCGGCACACCGGTGAGAATGTCTCTTACCCTCAGTTCATGTTTGTTGAAATGGTTCATAGAGAAGAAAATGTTCTCTTTGACTCTAGACAATGCTGCTGCAAATGAAGTTGCTGTCAAGGATGTCATTCTAGAGCTCAAGAAGCACAGTCCTTTAATCTGTGATGGTCTGTTTTTTCATATTAGATGTGCTAATCATATTTTAAACTTGGTTGCTAAAGATGGTATGAGTGTGATAGCATCATCTATTCAGAATATTAGAGCATTTGTGCTAGCTGTCAAGGGGTCTCCATTGCAGTGGGAGGAGTTCCAAAAGTGTGCTACTGAATGTGATATGGACACAAAGGTTGGGCTGTCACTTGATGTTCCTACTAGGTGGAACTCAACGTATGCCATGTTGAGGGATGCCTTATATTACAGGCCTGCCTTTGAGAGGCTTGTGTCATATGAACGTCGCAGGTATGAGAAAATTTCACCTTCCTCTGCAGAATGGGATATGGCAAAGTCTCTTTTACCATGCTTGAGAAAGTTCTTTGATTTGACTGAGCTATTTTCTGGTACATTGTATCCAACTGCCAACTTATTTTTTAGAGGTTTTTGTGAGATTAAGTTGTTGCTTACTGATTGGTGCCATAGTAGTGATCCCACTATTTATAAGATGGCAAACACTATGATGGTAAAGTTTGACAAGTACTGGAAGAAGTCCAATATTTCTCTTGCTGTGGCTAGTGTCCTTGATCCTAGGGACAAGAGGAAAATTATAGAATTTTACTTGAAGAAGTTGTACCCATATTCCTATCAAGCTGAACTTGATAAATTTAATGATGTTATGAAGAAGATGTATCAATGTTATGCTTCCAACGCACCCTCAACTTCAGCAACCGCACTTGAGTCAGCATCAGCAGTTGATATGTTTTTGAATAGTGTAGATGATGAACTTGATAGCTTCATATTTGATGCACAAGGAGATGATGATTGTATTGACACAAGTGACTTAGAGAAATACTTGGCAGACCCATTGTTAAAGGTTGCTCAAGGTAATCAGCACACATTTGACATATTAGCATGGTGGAAAGTCCACAAAGATGAATATCCTATCATGTGGCAGCTAGCTCGTGATGTCTTGGCTATGCAAGTGTCAACAGTAGCTTCTGAATCTGCTTTTAGTGCTAGTGGCCGTGTACTTGATCCATATCGTACTCGCCTTGACCCTAGCATGGTAGAAGCACTTGTTTGCACCAAGGATTGGATAGCCGGAGCAAGAAAAGGTTATAGTCTAAACTTATACTTGTTTAAAATTTTATTAGTCATTACTCTTTTACTAATGCACCGATGGATCTTTATATTCCCAGGTTATAAGAGTGTTCCTTCCATAGTTTGTGATCTGGACGATCTTGAGGCTATTGCTAGTAATCTTTCTCTTCAGGTTAATTTCTCTTCATTTTCTATTCTCATTTGTGCAAAAATATTAGATGCAGTTTAACTACATATTGCTCTAAAAAAAATCTGCAGAATGAAGATCTAGATGATGATGAAGATGGACCTGAGGTCCAGTTGTAAGTTGGTTGCTGTTTGGTGATATTGAAGGAAGAAACTGAAACTATATGAATCTATGACTATGATGATGTATTTTGTCTTGTACTGGTTTCTTTCTTCTCATGTATGAATTGTGAACTATGAACTATTGAACTGTGATGTATTATTTGATATGAGATATTGAGACTATCTTATGCTATGTGTTGTAAAGACTCGTGTCGAGTCTATCTTATACTATCTACGCCTGTATGGAATCATTGGAATGTGTGATATCGTCAACTGTAAATGCTTGTGAGGTATTGCTTTTAAGTTCTATGTGAATCTGTTGCTTAATGCTTTAATATATGACTGTATGTAAGTGCTATGTGAATCTGTTTCTTAATGCTTTAAGCCTTTAATGTATGCCTGTATGTAAGTGCTATGTGATGTTGCTTAATGCTTATGCGGTTATGCGTTATGAGATATTGATCTATTAGACTAGTTATACTATTGTATACATTTACATTGGTAATGTATATTCATCATAAATTTGTGAATATTTATTTATTACTAATTTCTATGTGGATGTACGATTTGTGTGAATTTTTTGAAGTCAATTGGTGGTACATGTCATTACGATGTTACCGATCTCTTTTTTCGGATTCCGATCGTTACCGATATATATTTTGTATCTAATTTTTGTTTCCGATATTTCCGAATTACCGATGCCGTTTCCGTTCCCGTAGTTATCGATTCTGGTATCGTTTCCGAGGAAAAATATGAAAACAAAAATGGTTTCAGTGTTTTCCGACCGTTTTCATCCCTAGCCCTCCGCATATTTTTATTGTGGAATAGGTCCTTGAGCGCATGGATTTACATCTTTGGTTTCTAAGCGTCTCTTGCTACGGTATGATACTGATAGCAGGTATAAACAAGAATTAGAAGTACTCTCCAAGTATCTGAAAATCCATTGAACTGCTTTTGAACAGTCTTTTTTAGGATTTTTCATGTATCTATCGACAACACTCAATGACTCAGATATGTCGGGACAAGAATATGCCGTAGCATACATAAGTGAACCGACTACACTAGTACATGGCACTCTAGACATGTACTAAATGACATGATGCATGTTGAAACGTTTTTGAACTTTATCAATATATCTTTCTGACTTAGGTATATTTTTTTTTCAAATTGTCATACCTGGAAATCTCCATAAAAAGAATCTTCTTTGCTGCACCAATTAAGTACCTTTATCTCAAATTCACTGTTCAATTGTGCATTCAACTTTGAAACTTCTGCC
Source organism: Otatea glauca (assembly GCA_036346275.1). Lineage (NCBI taxonomy): Eukaryota > Viridiplantae > Streptophyta > Magnoliopsida > Poales > Poaceae > Otatea > Otatea glauca. The sequence goes on along the minus strand of CM070722.1, from coordinate 28,336,150 downwards.
TTATCTTTTGTAGCAATCAGCATATATCATCAACATATAGGAGCAAGTAAAAAGTTGAACTATTAACGGTCTTCAAATAATAGAGCTATCATAATCGGATCTTTAGAAATTTTGAGAGATCATAAAGGAGTTAAATCTCTTGAACCACTGTCTTGGTGATTGCTTAAAACTATAAGGAGATTTATTTAACATGCAAGAAAAAATCTCCTTTTTTGGAATGATAAAATCTTCTGATTGCTCTATATAAATATCTTTTTCTAGCTCCCCATGTAAGAATGCAGTTTTCACATCCATTTACTTAAGCTCGCAATCACGCGTAGTCACAATGATGAGTCAAGTACAAATATAACTATGCTTCTCAACTCGGGAATATATATAGTAAATTGATACTTGGAATTTGGTTTTATCATTAGCAACAAGCCTTTCCTTGTACCTAACCTCTTCGGTTGGTGAAATGCCTTCTTCTTGAAGATCTATTTGTAGCGAATAGTGTTCTTCTCAATTGGCAACTTGATCAGCTCCCAACTGCCATTCTTCTGAATAAATTGCATATCATCATGCATGTTAGTCATCCATCTTTCTGAATCATGAGAAGAGATAGCATGTGAATAAGTTGAAGATTCTGCAACACCTTCAATTTCTTCTATCATATTCAAACACTAAGCCATAACATCGGCTTCTTCAATCAATCTATTAAGAACTTGAATATTCCACTTAGGTTTGTTAGCTGTATTGAAACATTGTGGCGGTTGTGTAACAATAGGAACGTCCTTTATGTTTTCCTTTTCACCTTCTGGTGTAGATTCTGAATCAATAATGCTACACTTGCACACTCGTTTTCTGCATATTCTCAACAGAAACATCAATAAATGGTTTATCATGCAACATAGGAGATTCATCAAATATAACATTTATGCTAATAACCAACTTTCTAGTTTTTGGATTCTTCAATTTATGCTAATAACAACTTTAGGCTCCAAGTTACCATGGCTAACATGAGCATAATCATGACAACTAAATATTCTCAAATTTGAATAATCAGCTAGAGAGCCAGGTCATACCTCAATAGGAGTCTTTGTCAGGACACAGATATGCAAATCTGGACCCTTTGTGTATACAGCACTAGTCCAGGTTCATACTAGTGCACATAGTGGCAACCTAGATGAAATATCCACTCCATACATGGTGGAATAATAATAAACGACTAGATTTAATAAATAAATAGATAGTGTGATAACCTTTTGGCTGATTTACATTTATTATGTCTCGTATGGCTTATTCACTAAATAAGATAAACTACAGCAGAATGAAAACTTCAGCGGACAACCCATCGATCTTCCACAGGCAATTGACAAGACTTGAATCCTAACAACCGGCCTCCTCATGATACTCCTCTAGAGATGGTGTTGACTCCTCTTCTCCGACCAATTGATTATTATTGCGAGAGTGAGTATATAAAATACTCAACAAGTTCAGCATAGAATGCAAGTCTAGTATAACTATATTCAAGGCTTATCCAAAGAATGGTTGGCATGACTTCTTTTTGCATAAAACAACATTTGCAGTTGAATAGAATAATAGATTGAAATCACAAGATAAAATAAATAACTATAATTATAAGATTCTTAGACATTTTCCAAGTTAAACTTAGCTGAATTGACACACAGCCTCCTCCGCCAAGTTTTTCTAGTACGCAGCCTCCTTCCCATGTTTTAATTTTTCAAATATAACCCTTGTGTGAAATTCCCAAGCATTGTCCATAACCGGTGTAACACCCCGGCACCCATGTGCTTCGAATGTTACACCCACAAGCACCAACAATCAACGAAGCACCCAATCTACTAAAAAATTTAACTTGAACCCTACGTATTTAGAGCCAAAATTCAACAATACAAGTAATATGGAATAGCTAATACACAACCATAAGTGCAAACAAATCAAGGAAGAGTAAATCTATGCAATAACAACGTACCAAGTCCCTATTCATGATCCACAACCTCACAACTAAATTACAAGACATGAACTCAACAAACATAACCACAAAGCCATCATAGACTACTCACAAAATATAATTAGACATAGCAACGAATTAATCGCAACACAACCCACTAGTAAGAATATATTACATTAACTTAAACATGCGGGTGACTAATTCGAGTGATAGCAAGTGTGAAAACAGTGCTAAAGCCCTTTCCCATATGCCGCTCTTGAGGTACCTAAAAGAAAATATTACAAAACAAGTGTGAGTTCAAAAACTCAGCAAAGTGCATCATATCAAAACATGTAACACATAATAATAAATCAAGATAATTGTAACATTGAATGATAACCGCACAAAAGTATAAACATTTTGATAACCACATTACAATATAAACACATTCACTTAGCATTAATTTCTCTTTACCCATGCAATGCAACATGCATGTTCATAATGCCCATCTCATAGCATATACCAGTATAGCTGAGTGCACACTCGTCGGTGTGCACCCTCTCATTCCCATCCAGCTCGTGGAGGGGCCTACTGAAGTAGGACTTTCGTGTCTCACTACGTGTGAGACATAGAGGCCCACTCGGGTCACCTCTTCCATTATGAATGAACTAATGCAAATGAAATGAATTAAATTTCAATTTACATTCTAATACAACATTCTCATCACCATAACATAACCATAAGCATTTTCATAATCTTAAATTCATAAGCTCAACATTTGCATTATCATAACCATACTCATAATCCTAAGCATAATCATACTCATAATTATCAACATAATCAAAATCACAAAGCAAAACAAGCCACAATTTCTTCTAGTAGTCAATCTGCATGATACACTTGCCTCTAACCGCGAGGAGCAGAATGGCACAACGATGAGGCCACTGCCGAAGTCACTCTACCTGAAAATAGCAACTAAATATATATTTCAAAACAAATCAAATCACAACATTGCACATCGCACCTACGTCCTATCTCAAATTTTCATTCTTTCACGCGACAAACCAAAAACCCTCCTTGTTGTCCCAATAAAGTAAAGGATACAAATTCTAACCCAAAACCCACACAAGTAGAGGAGTTAACTATAAGTGAGCTACCAAAGAATACTCGCTAAATTCTAATTGCTCTTTCTTCTCAAATAATCTATCTAGCCTTCCCATGAACAACCCTAAATTCCATACTACTGAAATTCTGGAAAGCTAACTTCAAATTAGCAAAACTTCTAGTATGCAACTTCAAATTCAGTAAACAAAGACATTTTTGGAATCTACATGAAATTTTCTAGCTATCTCTAGTTATAGGAATAATTTAATTTGGCCTCTAAATAATCCTAAACAACACAAATCTGAGACCACTGCTAGCAGTAATCGGTTCTGGATAGCAGGCACATAAATGATCATATCTTCTAAACATCTAAACCAAAAATTATGTTCTTGGGCTCTAATTAAACATAAGACAATGATCTACAATTTATTTTGCAGCCAACCTCTCAAGAAAAGCCTATAAATAGCTCAAACCAACATAAATCCGAAGCTACTGCCAATCAGCAGCAACTCTGGATAGCAGACATAAAAATAATCATATCTTCTAACGGCTGAACCAAAAATCGTGTTCTTTGACTCTAATTAAACTTAAGATCACGATCTACAAATTCTTCTACAGCCAACCCTATAGAAAATGCCCCTAGAGACCTCAAATCGCAGCTCCAAAAACGGCCATTGTACAACCCAAAATTCAGAACTTCCCCCAATTAGATCCACCATTTCCCACCCAAAATCCCCAAATCCAACAACCCCTAGAACACCCAAATCTAGTAGAGCTCCTCCTAAGAGCAGCATGCAATCCACCACAAAACCCTAAACAAATCTTACCTTCACTTACCCTCAAAGAAGATCAAGAAGAGGGAGGGAGCTTCGGTTGGGGGCTGCTGCAGGGAGGAGGCGCCATGGGGGAGCTGCTGCAGGGGGAGGCGCAGCAGGGAGGAGAAGGTGCAGGGGAAGGAGGAGCAGGGGGTGCTCGGTTGGAGGAGGAAGTAGGGGGTGGAGGCGCCAGGTAAAGCTCGTCTGGGAGGAGAGCCAGGAAAAGAAAAATGAATGTGGGGTTAGGGGGATTAGGTGGGGGGAAGAAAAATAGGTGGCCCACCTACTGCAGCCCACAAAACCCCGTCTGAAATTTCCTTAAACTGAAAAGATCAACGATATTACAACCGGAGACATAGTTATTCGAATGGGTTTCACACTCTGCATAGGTTATACACTTTACCCACAAGATATGATCAATCTTATAATATCAGCCATTATACGTACCCATCGACGTGTGACTAAGAATATCATAACAAAAACTTTTGGAAACTCTATACGAACATCGACCCTCCCAATAAGTCTAATATCACTATTCCACCCTCACATAGAACAGAAGAATAGGAGGAACTTACCGTTGAACAAGTAATAATAACTATTCAAGATGTAGATCCACTTCAACACACACCTTACTCGACCTGACACACAGCTTAGTCTACCACTTGAGGTATCATATGCCCAGACTCGGTAATAGTTTGTTATGTCCCATTACATATATGTGGTTGTATAATTAGTCTAGTGCAATGGCTTACAAGGTTAAGTTCTTAATTGACTGAGGCAAAACTTCCAATCTACTTGTTCACATCAACCATATCATTTAGTTCACACATGACCTCCATCCTAATATCTCACAGACCCACCTAGGCTCACAACCTCTTGCCACTTGCATCAATCTAAATTATTTACCACCCCTAGTTGATTATCGTGCAAGACATGCCACCAATATCATCATTATGTGACAACACATGACACACCCTTTTTCATAAATATATTCCATAGACAATTAGTCATATTTAAATTTGCACTTCAAAATGATATACATAATCCGTTGCATGGCTAAGTACACTAAAAACTTTCTAACCAACCCACTTTAGTGATATATTAGTGACCAACTATTAATTATCCATCCTAAGGTGACAAATGATCATGGCATAGCAAATAAATAACAAGTTAGGTATAACTCAATTGGTTGTTTTTGGTGCTGAAAAATTTGACGACGGATTGATCGGCTCAAACACATGCGAACGCCGGGTTCAAGAGGTTTGAGACGTGCCAGCCAATTTGATCATGCAATTGGCAAAATAGATTGAAAAGTACACTCAAAGCCGATCTAATGTGATAATCAGTAAGGATCTAAACAGCTATACAAAGCCGATTAAATCAAATGTAATGATAAGTCTAAATAGCCTGTTAGGGCTAATTAGATGGTTGATAAAGATAGATTTTCCTGAAAAAGGTGACGCGCAACAAGATTGGAGAAAACTAAACCTGGCGTAATCGGAGAAGATCAACAATTGGCGATGCGCAACTTTATTGATCAACGACGAATTACAAGAGATCTAAATTACAAGACTACTCCTAGTTGACAGAAAAAAGTAGATGCGAGTTGTTTGATTGATTGGTTGTTGGATTCTGCTTGCCTTTGAACCCCTTTTTATAGTGCATAGGTCGATTGTATCCTTCTCCAATGCGTTGCTAGCCGTGATCTATATCGGCCTTTGTACAGATAAAATTCCATCTTTGAATCAATATTGGCCACAATTCTATCTTCATCTTAACTTCTTCCTTTTTAACCGATATCGGCTAGAAATATCCAATTTATCCCCAGCCTGACAAATTGGTTATACCTTGCCAAATTCTGGCGTAAACATATTCTCTCCATTTTTGGGAGATAATATGTTATTTTCCAAAAATCTTCTTCATTAGCTTTAACCATCATTGGCTTAACCATGATTTTCACAATATTTCCATCGCTTTTTGGTAACTACTCCACTTATTGCATCGCAATCCTTTAAAATGCACCGTTTTTACCATAACCACAGCCGTCGCTTAGCAAAATTTTCTCGCCTTTTACTCTTCCTTTTACCTATCTATAAATATGGGGCCCATCCTCCCATCATTTTCACGCGCTTAAGCTTTCAATCCCCCTGCCATCGGCTTCATCATTTCGAGCTTCAGGCTCTCAGTCAATTCTTCCTCCGTCGGCTAAACATCAATATTACTTAGGGCTACTAGGAAACCTAAACCCATCGGCTATAATAGAATAGGACGTGCCTAGACTACCCCTTCATGCTCTAGAGTATAATGTTAATGGATGGAGCAAAAGTTTCCGAGCATAGCCAACGACACTAAAAGGTTGGAGAAATGGGTTCAATCAGGTAGCGGCACAAAAAATGCCATTATGGGAGCAGATGGTATAGCCGAATGCCTTCCTCTCTCCTTAGCCGACTCAGAAGCCAACAAACCCTTGGTGGTCACGACATGCTATTTCTGGTTGGATACCCTGAATGCTTTCATGTTCAAGTCGGGACCCGTCGGCCCAACTCTTTTAGACGTAGCTCAGCTCTACTATTTGAGGCTTGATGGAATTCAATTGTTGGCTTTCAACACACAACCTCAACATAAATTGATCTTAAGCAAAGGTGAAGGCTGGAGCAAATACATTGAGAACAACCAAGGCACCAGTCTAGTGACACCTCGGCACTCCACGTGCCCTGAATGTCACCGCAACATCCACAAATACTAACAAATACTCCAATTAAACACAAATTTCAGCAAGCAACCTAAATAAAATTTCATATCTATAATAAGCCATGAACCACAATCATGAGCATAAATATATAAGCAACTATGAAACCATGAATCTCATGCATAATAACAACTAGTAAGGCATTCCAACAATTAATTTCAGCGACATCAACATCACATTACTAGTCCAAAGATTACGCTCAATAAGTAACACAGTTTAACCATTGACCAAGATAGCGTTTAACCAAGAAGATCAAATAGATCACATCCAAAAGGTAAACAAAGATCCATGACTGAACTTACTAATTTATTCAATAAGGTGAACATGCTCCAAAGCTAGATAACATGTAGGGGCATGAATATGAGTGATGTGGTGGAGCTAAGTCCCATCCCAGCATGACGATCCCAAAGTACCTAAAACATTAAACAAACAAGCGTGAGTCCAAAAACTCAGCAAAATATATCATACAAGGATAATAAACATGTAATTACTCATCAGTAGGACACATCATTCATCATTATTCATACAAGTATTGGACTTCAACATACAGACTCTTTTTATCAAACATGCCATTTACCATGCGTTCATGCTCAAAATGCATCATTCATAGCTTATACGGTATAACTTGAGTGCACACCCGTTGGTGTCACACCCCTTTCATTCACTACCATCCCAGTGGGTGGGCCTACAAGTGGGTCTCACTCCCATCCATCCCCGTGGATGGGATTACTTAGTAGGTCTTACAACATAGCACTCCGGATTAGTCATATGACCTCATATGACTTTCTCACCGATGTGACTCAAATTCTTTTCATATTGTAAATGCAAATGATGTAACATAATATTCCAATTTTACATTCTTCATGTAACCATACTAACCAATGACCATTCAACCATCTTTTAAACATCTCGATCATAATTTGACATCAACAACATATTTCATAAACAAATTCATAAAGATAGCAACTTATTCATTTAATCTCGAAGTTCATCTCAACCATCTTTGGTCGTACGATATACTTGCCTCTTTATGATACGAAGAGGAGGAGCGTGAGCTTGAGGCCACACCCGGAATCACACCACCTACAGTATACAAACCTCCTCAAAAACATGCCATAATAGTACATATTCCAAATAAAACCATAGCGCATCTACGCATCAAACCCCGATTTAAACTATCCGTCTCGACAAACAACTAACCCCTTGCTATCCTATCATAAGGAATACTATAATTTTTAGCTCAACACCCCAAAATTAGGAACCCATATACTTTATAAAAACTACAAAATAATACCTACAATATTATAGTTATCTAATTTTTTTAATGACTACATTTAATTCCTCGAATTTAGCCCAGAAAACTGATCTGTCGTCACCCAGAACAGCAGACTTCATAATTTTATAACTATTCTTATACCACTCCAAATTAAGCAAAAGATGATATTTTTGAAATCTAAAGGAAATTTCCTAGCTTTCTCTAGTTATTGGAATAATTTAATTTGGCCTCTAAATAGCCCTAATATGCAAATTACCGTGCTGCTTCCAACAGAAATAGATTCTGGACAGCAGGGCTTCAAACAGGCATACCTTTTACACCACTTAACCAAAATTCATGTTATTGATCTCTAATGAAACTTAAGATAAAATATACAATTTCCACAACAACCAACCCCCTCCGAAACTGAACAAAACTGCCCCAAAATACTGCCCTAAAAACGCAGTCAGCACTGCACGAGTTCAAAAATTGCCCCACACATGGATTTCCCCCAAATCAACCTAATCACAACATTAAAGAAGGGAAAACTAACATGGCATCCCCAAAATCACAAAACTAATTCCACCCACCCTCAGAAATCTACAAGAAATATTCCTTCCCACAAAAAACACGAAATTTTAAATAAACTTTGGTTGAAAATAATTTATTTGAGTCCCAAATGCCCTAAAATATTTTCCAGATTTTTTCAAGAATTTTATAAGTATTTTGCTACTTTATTTGGAATTTTATAAATTTTGGAATTTATTTTAAATAATAAAAACTCAGAAGAGGCTTAAACCCTAACTGGGCTGCAACCCAATGGGCCCAGCCTAGGATCAATCTGTCGCTAGCCCAAACCCATCGCGCACAGCCAGTTTCTCTCAAAACCCTAGCTCACGCGTGTACGAACCGTGAGATCTTGATCTAACACTCGCGATAGTGCTGCATCGTCGCGCGCTGTTGGCCACAGGATCATTGCCACGTGGACACGTGTCGAGACCCGAATATGCAAATCCGGACCCTCTGTGTATATCGCACTAGTCCAGGATCACGTTAGTGCACACAGGCTCAACATAGATGCTATCACAGTCATACACAGCGGAATATAGCATAGCATCAATAATTAATAATAACTGTTATCTTACATGATTATTGCCTCACAGGGCTTATCTAAGAAGTAGTAATTAAACAGCAGCGGAAATGAAGTAAACGTAGTAGCTCCCCAGTTCACCACAGGCAACTGACGAGGCTCGGACCCTAAGCATCAGCGTCATGGTACTCCTCCAAGAGTGTCGCGGATTCCTCCTCTTCTGAAGTTTGTTGCGGCGGGATGAGTACATAAAGCACTCAACAAGTCATGCACAGTATTGCAAGTCTAATATTCTACATGCTTGGCTTATTCCAAGGAAGGCTAACATGGCTATTTTGCATTAAAGAAGCATTTATAAAAGGATACAGTAAGTAGATTGAAAGACAGTAAAACAAATAACAGTAAATAATAGATTCAACTTTTCAAGTAAACAGGGTTTTCCATCCTAAGTCAAATTCCAAGTTTTTATGGCAATCCACCATCCCAACAAGTTTTTATTTAACAAAAGTCTAACCCTTGACTGTAATTCCCGAGCATTGCTCAATTCCGTGAGCACGGCTATTCGAACAATTTTACACTCTGCAGAGGTTATGCACTTTACCCACACGATATAATCAAACACCACACAGGTGGGTGACCATAACAAAGCCTTTACAATGCTCTGTTTAGACTTTGTACTGCTCGCTGAGGTTTCAACACGTAAGGGACTGGTTACCGCACTCCAGGCCCCCCTCTTGCGCCATGTGAGTCTACCCGTACACCCGGGACTCATTATACACCACCGCAGTACCGAAATCTAGACATCACAAATTAGTTGGCTAGGCTGTCCCATTCCAGACGTGTGGTTGCAAGTAAGACTCAGGTCAAAGGCTTGCAGGGTTAAGTCCTTAAAATGACCGATGCAAGACTTCCACATACCCCTGCCCAACAGGCCCACCTTGGCATACTGCCCCTTGCCACCTGCCCCGATCTAAAATGATTACCACCCCAGGTGATTACCATGCACCATGTGCCATCAGTAATTCAATCTAGTTGTGTGACCTCCTCGCCACGACAACTCAATATCACTATGTGACAACACTTGACACACCCATTTATAAACATTGTTCCATATTCCATTAGTCAAGATTAAATATCAATGTTCCAAATACATGTGATGACGTGGCATGGCTAAGCAAACTAATACGCTCTAACTAGTCCCATGTTGATTATTAATAGTAACCAACTATAATTTCATATCCTAGGGTGACAATTAGATCATGGCGTATAATTAGCAAGGTATGATTTAATTCAATTAGGCATATTATCTAATTCCCAGATTAATTGAAATTATTTATACACAGAAAATATCATGCATAAATTTTAAAGACAAAAAAGCAATTTTGTGAAATTAGTTGCAACATGATCAAAGCACAACTTTCCTTGGAACAGGTGCTGGTCTTGCTCTGAACTTGGGTCTTGAAGCGATGAATCTTCCTCCGGAGCACCGAGCAATTTAACGTCTACGCGAATCGAGAAAAATAGCAATAAACACCCAAAACATAGAGAAAATAGGATACAAAATTCAAATAAAAAGCACCATTAAATAGATCTTGATTTTAAAATTTTTTGGAAATTTTAATCACTCAAATCCGAGTTAAAATGCAAAAGTTATAGCCTTTTGAAGTTTGAATAAATACTGAAAATACATAAATTAGAAAATCCGATTTTCCAGAATTATTTTTCTACTGGAAATTACCGATTAACGCGCAAGCGATGCGTGGACCAATCAGAGACTGACACGTGGCTTCGACGCATGGACTCAGTCCACGAAATCACGCTGGTCTACCGTGGACTCGAGGTACTGTGCTGTGGACCGGATGATGTCAGCATGACGTCATCGCACACGTGGACCAAACGGGTTACGCCACGTTGCTCGGTCTACGGACTGCGTCCATGGCACGCTCCTGTCCACCGTGCACCCGGCGCACAACGCTTCGGCTTTCGAGCCGACACGCGTCGCACATCCGCGCAAGGATCCAACTGCTACCGATCTAATCCTACGTGGCTCAATCTTGATCGCTCATCCTAAATCTAACGGCTAACGCTTACTCGAGTAGAACACTATTGATGATGGAGACGTGGCATGATCTGGATTGTTCGGTGAAGATCCGACGGCTGAGCGAAGCTCCGAGTTACGGCGATGTTGCGGCGGCGCTGAATTCCTGGAGGTGAAGACGACGATGAGCCTGATGGCGAACTAGGTCCTTCCGGCGACGAAGAGGTGGCAGCTTCGGTGCGGCTTGACGCGGCGAACCCGAAACTGGAACGCACACGGCGGATGGAGGCTCGACGGCGGCGGAATGGCGAGAAAACAAGCGGCGGCGCTTGAAAACTACGGCGAGCTCTCGAGCACAAACGGCGAAGGCACCGGCGAAGTGACTAGAGCTGTTGGGTGCGCACTGGGATGGCGATCATCGAGTTGCGGGCTGCGGCTTTTATAGCCACGACATGCGCGCTAGGATGGAAACCCTAAATCACGCGGCGGCTAAATGGCGGCGAATTCGGAAACCGAATCGGAGACAATGACTGCGGTCCGCCCGATCTGCAACGAGCGATCACGATTAGATCTCAACCAATACGATCTGATCCACCTTTTCCAAAATCAACGGGCGCGATCTCCTCCTTCCAAACATAACGCGAAGAATCCTCAACGCACGAATTCGATCCAATGGCTGACAGCGTTAGGGCTCCGCGATGAAGAAGGCTACCCGATGGAAATCCAATGGCCGAGCGCGAAGGCGACGACGAAGCGGGCCGAACGGGCCGCACACGATGGGCTAACGAGCGCACAGTGCTGGGCTTCGACCCAGTACTGTTCCCCACGATTTTTCTCAATTTAACTTTTAAAATAATTACAGAAATTATTTTAATTAGTTTTAGGCAATAAAAATATCAGGAAAAATCCCAGAAAATTCTCATAAATACTTTGGGATATTTTGAACTCGAATAAAATATTTTTGGCAAAACTTTATATTAGTTTTATCTATATATAATTATTTTTCACTAAAGGTTCAATTTACTTAATTAAAGTAAAATCAAATAAATTCCAGAAAAATCCAATAAATTCAGAAAAACATAAAATGCACAAATAATGAGAGAATAACATTATGAGCAAATTTTTGGGATGCTACAACACGCTAGATCATGCCACGACGTTGTCATCATGCCGTATCTAAGCCAGACTATAGCACCGTTAGCCACCATGTTCGTTTCAATGTCCTTGATTTGCGCGCCTACTGAGCCCCTATTTAAGGCGCCGCAACATGCATTAAATTCCCTGTTCTGCGCCACCTCGTTTGCCTCGCTTCGTGCCTTGTAGATCGACGTCATTCACCCGCAACTCCTCAGTGTAGACTCGAGCTGTGTCGCCATGGATTTTGCGAGATTTCATCACCGACAAGCTGTCTCTGCTGCGTCCAAGAGCTCTAGTGAGTTCAGCGCATCGAGATACCCTAGATCTGTGCAAACCCGTTTCGAATCCAACGTGTTTTTTTTGTGATTCATGTCATCATCCTTAGCTTTGATCTTACACCGCAGTCGCACTCATCGCCATTGCTCTGCCACATCTCAGCCATCCGATTGGAGGTCAACCATTCTGATCTCGTCGTGCGTCACCACATCCTTCTGCCGTGTGTCGTGTCGTTTCGTTGCCATTGCGCAACTGTAGCTGTTCGATGTTAAGCTAGTGCTCCTAATTGCGACACGTAGGTGCCAGCTCCGTTCACCACGTGTCTGTGCCGTCGCTTCACTGTTGGATCAGAATTTGATGGTCGTGATGTCGCCATGTGGCGAGCACTTGATCCGCCGCGTGCCCTTGCTAACGTCGGTGACATGACGTCAGCCGTGACATCGGGCATGTTAACCGAAGCACCGTGGACCGAGTCCACCATGTGCGCGCATTAGCCGTGGACCAAGTCCATAGACTCGGGCTCACCTGTCAGCCTCTATATAGGTTTTTACATTTGTTTTTAATTCGGGTAAATGGATTTATGATGTTAGCATGACGTCATAATTCGATTTTCCATTTAGAAAATAATTTGGTCGAAAACTAAAAATAGCTGTGACATCAGCATGACATCATCAACCCAAATTTCCAATAGAAAAGTAATTCAGATAATTAGGATTTATTCTTTTTCTTTTATTTTAAATTTTCGTGAGCACGTTCTCCTTAATACGAGCTCCGATTGAGGCGATTCAAATTTCTAAAAATTTATAAAATTGAATCTATTTAATTGTGAATTTTATTTGATTTTTGGTATTTTTTGTCTCTGTTTTGGTGTTTATTTGGTGTTTTTTCTTGTTACGCGTAGACGTCGAAGTGCTCGGAGCGTCCGAGGGAGATTCGTTGACTCAAGACCAAGGTCTAGAGTAGAAACGGGAGCTTTTCTAAGGCATGTTGTGCTTTGATCATGTTGAGCCCAGTATTATAAAATTTATATGTTGATTTAAATTATTGCATATTATTTCATGTGTACAATTGAGTTCAAATTAGTTTGGGATCTAGTTATTCAGCCCAATTGGAATATACCTACCTTGTCATTTGTTTGCCAAGATCATTTGTTACCCTAGGATGGTTCATTTCTAGTTGGTTAATATTTGAAAGCAACATGGGTTGGTTAGACCGTGCTTAGCATACTTAGCCATGCCAAGTTTAACTCATGTCTTCAGAATATCAAATTAATCTTGATTAATGGAATATGGAACATGTTTATGAAAGGTGTGTTAGGTGTTGTCACTCGATGATGTTGAGTTGTGGTGACGTAATGTCTCACAATGATGTTGATTTGTTGATGGCACATGGTGCATGGTAATCAACTGGGGTGGTAAATAATTTAGATTAAGGCAAGTGGCAAGGGGATGTATGCCAAGGTGGGTCAGAATGGCAAATGGATTGTGGAAGTCTTGCCTTAGTCAACACAAGGACTTAACCTTGCAAACATTTGACCTGAGTCAAACATGCAACAACATGTTTGGAATGGGACGGACCTAACTGATTAATTTGCAATGTCTTAGCTCTAATACTTCCAGTGGTGGTGTGAGTCATGACTATATGAGTAAACTCACATGGTGCAAGAGAGGGGCCCTGAGTGTGCTAACCAAACCCATCAGTGTTGATACCTTAGCGGGTAGTACTGGGTTAAGATAGAGCTTTGTAAAGGCTTTGTCACGATCTCTCTACGGCACACCAAAGGAAGTGTGCTAATGACGTTGCATAAAGAGACGATCATGTCGTGTGGGTAAAGCGCATAACCTTTGTAGAGTTTAAAATCTATTCGGATAGCTGTGCTTTCGGTATTGAGCAATGCTCGGGAATTACAGTTAAGGGATAGATTTTGTAAAATGAAAAATTGGAAAGGGAGGCTGGATGCAATTGGAAAGTTAGAAATATGATTTAGAGTTGGAAGCCATGTTTACTTGAGAAATGCTTGAAAGTTATTATTTATTGTTACTTGTTTTACTGTCATTTCAATCTATGTATTGAATTTATTTGTAAATGCTGCTTTAATGTAAAATAGCCGTATAGCCATTCCATTGGAATAAGCCTTGCATATAATTATATTATAATTTTATTCTATGCACAACTTTTTGAGTGCTTTATGTGCTCACCCTTGCCAATAACAAAATCACCAGTTGAGGAAGAGTCTACACTAGCTTTGGAGGAGTACCAGGAAGAGACGAATGTTTAGGGTGTGAGCCTTGTCAGTTGTCTGTAGTATATGGAGGGATTTATCTACATTTTCATTCCACTATAATTTAATTTGTTATCTAAAGTTTAGCCCTACGTGGCACATTCATGTAAGGTCGACCATAAGGTCAGTCAATAGGTTATAATTAACACTTCAAGTCTTTTATTATGTTTTTGCTATCTATGATTGTGATATTCATCTATGTTGAGCCTGTGTGCACTAGCGTGATTCTGGACTAGTGCGGTATACACAGAGGGTCTAGATATGCATATTCTGGTCCCGACACTTTATTTAAATCCCTAAAATCATCACACACCCTAAGTTTGCATTTTTCTTCATAATAGGGACGATATTGGAAACCCACTCAGCATATCGGCAAGGCCTAATAAACCTAGCTTCCAAAAATTACTCAATTTATTCTTTTATAGTGGTATATAGAGCCGGATTAAATCATCTAAGGGACTATTTAAACAGCTGGTAACATGGCTCTACAGGTAGCCGATGTTCAATAAGTTGTTGGCTAAAACCAAGCATCTCATGATACTCCCAAGCAAAGCAATCTTTATAATTCTTTAACATCTTGACCAACTTTTCTTTATAATCTGTGGCTAATTTTGAACTAATAAAAGTTGGTCTTTTTCTATCACCATCATCTATGTCGACTTCGTCCAATAAATCAATCGATGTGAAACCTTGGCTTAACTTCTCGATTTCTTGAAAATCTTCAATGGCCTCATAGCTATCCTTTGTTTGCTGATAGCTTCGCATTTTATCTTCTAAAGCCTTTATTGCCGATTTGCACTCCATCGACACAAAATTTCGCTGGTCCGATCAAGCTTTGGTTTGTTGATCAAAATAAGCCCTGTTTTGTTGATGTAGATGAAATCACAATCATCTAGGGCTTTACCTGATATGCACTCGGCCTCATCATATTGCCAGTTCGCATCTAAGCTCGCCATGGTTATGTGAGCCAATGTGTCAGCTTGAACCACTTCAACCTCATCCTCATTCCATTGGACAAGCATGACGGGACACAACAGTTGGCGTGATTCCAATCTCGCCCTAATAATACGTTGTAATTACCCTTGGCATCGACCACGAAAAAAGCGGTTGGCAATGTTTTGCTGTCGCCTGTTAACTCTATCATCATAACACCTTTTGCTTCAGTAGGTTGGCCTATGAAGTCATTTAAAACAATGTTAGTTTTAATAAGATCTTCGTCGGACTGACCTAGCTTTTTGCAAGTGGAGTATAGCATCAGATTGAAGGTCACTTCTCCATCGACCAACATCCTTGATATCGACTTGCCATTAATATGTCCTTTCAAATATAATGGCTTCAGATGCCGATGATCACCTCGAGGTTTCTCAAGGATTGCGTCTTGAGCCCCCAAGCACAACTGAGCAAAAGCCTCTCTAGCCGATACAGTACTTATTTTAAACTCAGCCGGTAGGGTGAACACAATATTGATATCCATCGGATGTGGAGAATCATCTCGAATCATGTGTGAATCTATATCATCGGTTGAATTGAACTCATCTTCAACCGGTTCTTTTTTCCTCTATTCCTTTTTAGCGATTTTAACCGGTCGGAGTTTATCGAAGGTTTCATCCCTTTGTTTTCCTGCTCAGCTTCCCTCATTTCTCGAGTAGCCTCTGAAGTCATCTACGTTGTGATCGGCTAAGCCCTGGAGGACACCATCTAGGCTTTGGTTTGATTGGCTCAAGTATTTCCCGCTAGATAAACCTTAGCCGTAGAACCTGACCCCTCTTTCACTCTTGTTTGTGATTGGATCGGCCTAGAAATCCTCTCATGTATCGATCATTTATGGATCTCATCATGATGGCCCTACATTGGCTCATGTATTCTATCTTTGGCCGACCGTCGCTGCCAATCACATTGATGCGAATAATGTTCCATCAGACAAATATATGGTTACGGTAGAGCTGACCCTCTTTCCCAACAGAACTACCAAAAGGGGTATCGTTGGTGAGCCTTTTCCAGGTTGTCAGGCTAATACATATTTTCTGGTTGACGATCAGGATAACGGGACATGTTGTTTCTTCTTTCATATTTTTCCAATCGATGGGAGAAAGTTGGCTTCGGCTTTTGAATCGGCTTTCATGGTGGCGATTCTCTCTTAGCTTTGTACCACTTGCCGATCTGCAAGTCTCCCTTTGGCTTGATGGTCCTCGAATTCCTTTCTTCACGGTCGGTTCCTATTTGCAGTGAACCGACCGTGATCTTCAGGGTCTCCTTGTTGCTAGAGCTTGACTGAATGTCAACATGTTTGTAACATCCCAAAATTTGTCGATAATCTTATTTTATTGTTATTTATGCATTCTATGATTTTTATGAATTTATTGGATTTTCTAGAATTTATTTGAATTTATTTTAACTTAAGTATATTGACCTTTGGTGAAAACTAATTATAAGTATATAAAATTAATATAAAGTTTTGCCAAAAATATTTTATTTGAGTTCAAACTATCTCAAAGTATTTATGAGAATTTTTTGGGATCTTTCCTGATATTTTTATAGCCTAAAATAAATTAAAATAATTTCTATAATTATTTTAAAAGTTTAACTCGGGAAAAACCGTTATGAATAGTATTGGGCCGGAGCCCAGCATTGTGCGCGCGCAGCCCGGCGCTGTGCGGCCCATTTGGGCCGCGTCGTTGTACCGAGTCTATCGGCCGTATGATCTTCATCGCGCGGACTTGGGGTTGGAAACCCTTGCATTTGCGAGCTGTTGGATCAAGATTGGGCGGTGCCGATTGAGTCGTGTTGGTTTAGGAAAGGATAGATCGCGCCCATTGGATTTGGAAAGAATGGATCGGATCGGATCGTCTCGAAAGTAATCTCGGTCGTTCGTTGCAGATCGGACGGTCCTCGGTTGTCGTCTCCGATGCGGACTTTTGAGTTCGTCGCTGATTCGCTGTCGCTACATAGATTTAGGGTTTCCTTTTCCGTGCGCTCGTCGAGGCTATTTAAGTTGTGAGTGACCCCCGAGGTTCGCCATTCCATCGCGCATCCGTAGCTGTCGGGACCCGAATTTGCAAATCCGGACCCTCTGTGTATACCGCACTAGTCCAGGATCACGCTAGTGCACATAGGCTCAACATAGATGCTATCATAGTCATACACAGCGGAATATAGCATAACTTTAATAATTAATAGTAACTGTTGTCTTACATGATTATTGCCACACAGGGCTTATAAAAGAAATAGCAAATAAGCAGCAGCGGAAAAAAATAAATAAGCGTAGCAGCTCCCTGGTTCACCGCAGGCAACTGATGAGGCTCGGACCCTAAGCATTCGCATCCATATAATCCTCCTCCACGAAAGGCATAGATTCTTCCTCTTCTGAAGTTGTTGTTGGGGTGAGTACATAAAGCACTCAACAAGTTGTGCACAGCAATGCAAGTCTAATATTCTATATGCTTGGCTTAATCCAAAGGAATGGCTAATATGGCTATTTTGCAGTAGAGCGGCATTTAACAAGAATACAGTAAATAGATTGAAAAGCAGTAAAACAAATAACAGTAATTAATAGATTGAAAAGCAGTAAAACAAAGCCTTTACAATGCTACACCTAGACCCAGTACAGTTCGCTAAGGTTTCAACACTGAAGGGTTAAACCACTACAACAGGGTCCCCCTCTTGCGCCATTTGAGTTAAACCGTAAACCCGGGACTCACTATTCACCACGACAGTACCAAAATCTAGGCTTCACAAATTATTCAGCTAGGCTGTCCCATTCCAGACATGTGGTTGCAAGAGAGACTCAGGTCAAAGGCTTGCAAGGTTAAGTCCTTAAAGTGATTAAGGCAAGACTTCCACATACCCCTGCCAATCTTGGCCCACCTTGGCACACTGCCCCTTGCCACTTGCCCCAATCTAAATCATTACCACCCTAGTTGATTACCAAGCACCACGTGCCACCAACATTTCAATCTAGTTGTGTGACCTCCTCGCCACGACAACTTGATAGCACTGTGTGACAACACATGACACACAAATTCTTAAACATTGTTCCATATTCCATTAGTCAAGATTAAGTAACAACATTCGGACACATGTGATGACGTGGCATGGTTAAGCAATCTACGACGGTCTAACTAGTCCCATGTTGATTATTAATATTAACCAACTATAATTCCGCATCCTAGGGCGACAATTAGATCATGGCATAAAATTGACAAGGTGTGATTTAATTCAATTAGGCATATCATCTAATTCCCAGATTAATTGAAATCATTTATACACATAAAATATCATGCATAATTTAAAAGACAAAATAGCAATTTGGTGAAATTGGGTGCAACATGATCAAAGCACAACTTTCCTTGGAGTAGGTGCTGGTCTTGCTCTGAGCTTGGGTCTTGAAGCGATGAATCTTCCTCCGGATCACCGAGCAGTTCAATGTCTACGCGAAACGATGCCAAAATAGCAAATAAACACCAAAATAGAGAGCAACCAAACTCCAAAAATAAAATAAAATCCACCAAAAAATAGATCTTGATTTTACAAATTTTTTGGAAACTTGAATCACTCAAATCCGAGTTAAAATGCAAAAGATATAGCCTTTTGAAGTTTGAATAAATTCTGAAAATACAGAAAATAGAAAAACAGATTTTCCCGAATTATTTTTCTACTGGAAATTACCGATTAATGCGCAAGCGACACGTGGACCAATCAGAGACGGACACGTGGCTTCGGCGCATGGACTAAGTCCACGAAAACACGCTGGTCCACCGTGGACTCGAGATACTGTGCTGTGGACCGGTTGGTCCACCGTGGACTCGCGATACGTGGGCCAATCAAATTGCGCCACATCGCTCGGTCTATGGACCAAGACCACGGCACACGCTTGTCCACGGTGCACCCGGCGCACGATGGTTCGGTACCCGCACCGACACGCGTCGCACATCTGCGAGACGATCCAACGGCTGACGCACTACGCACACGCGTCTCAATCCCGAACGTCCGATTAAATCTAACGGCCAGAGGTTTACCCGAGCAGAACACTGCTGATGATGCAGACGTGGCGCAATCTGAATGGTTCGGTGGAGATCCGACGGCTACGCGAAGCTCCGAAGAACGGCGATGTCGCGGCGGCGCTGAGTTCCCGGAGACGAAGACAACGACGGTTCCAACGGCAAACTAGCTCCTTCCGGCGACGAAGAGGTGGCAGCTCCGGCATGGCTCGACGCGGTGAACCCGAAACTGGAACCCACGCGGCGGATGGAGGCTTGACGGTGGCGAAACGGCGAGAAAACGAGCGGCGGCGCTACAAAGAACTACGGCGAGCTCTCGGGGCTAAGCGGCGGTCCGTGAAGAGCTTGGCTAGCGGTCGCGATGGGATGGCGATCCTCGGGGTGCGGTCCGCGCTTTAAATAGCCTCGACATGCGCCCAGAAAGGGCAACCCTATATCACGCGGCGGCGGCGGCAAGTCGGCGGCGGATTCGGAAACCGAATCGGAGACGACGACCGCGAGCCGCTCGATCTGCAACGAGCGGCCACGATTAGATCACAATCGATACGATCTGATCCGCCCTTTCCAAAATCAATGGATGCGATCAGCTCTTTCCAAAATAATGCCACACGATCTCAACCGCACGATCTCGATCTAACGGCTGACAGCACTAGGGTTCCGCGATGAAGAAGGCCGTCCGACTGGATCCACGGACCGAGCGAAGGTGGCGGTGAAGCGGCCGAGCAGGCGCCGCGCTGGGCTGAGCCACAGACACCGATCGATCTTGAGCTTGCCCGATCGCATTCACCGATTTTTCAAAAGCTCTTTGATTTAAAATAAATCCTGAAATTAGATTAATTCATTTAAGGTAATTAAAATATCAGGAAAAATCCAAGAAAATTCTCATAAATACTTCGAGACATTTTGAATCCAAATAAAATATTTTTGGCAAAACTTCATATTAGTTTTATCTATATATAATTAGTTTTCACCAAAGGTTCAATATACTTAATTAAAATAAATTCTATTAAATCCCAGAAAATCCAATAATTTCAGAAAATCATTAAAATGCACATAAGTGAAACTATAGGCCAAATTTTGGGATGTTACAAACCTCCCCCCCTTAACAGACCCCGAGATTCAAGGCTAACTAGGGAATAGGTTTGGGAATTCTGACTTCAGATCCTCTTCACGCTCCCAGGTTGCCTCATTCTCGGAATGGTTGCTCCACTGAACTCTGCAAAAGCGAACTGACTTGGTCCTGGTCTTGCGGTCCATAACATCCAGGATTTTGATTGATTGCTCCTTGTAGGTCAGATCTTTCTGCAATTCAATCTTTTCTACTGGCGTCTGCTCTGTTTGTACCCGAAGACACTTCTTGAGCTGCGACACATGGAACACGTCATGCACACCTGCCAAAGACTGCGGCAACTCTAACTGATAAGCAACCTCTCCCCGACGGCTCAAAATCTAGAATGGTCCAACATTTCTTGGAGCAAGCTTTCCTTTAGTGTGAAACCTTTTAACTCCTTTCAGAGGGGTAACTCTAAGATACACAAAATCGTCTGGCTCGAAACTCAAGTCACGGTGTCGATGATCAGCGTAACTCTTTTGTCTTGACTGCGCGATTTTCAACCTCTCTCTTATCATGGCAACTTGCTCTTCAGCTTCCTTGAGAACATTAGGGCCAAATATCATACGCTCTCCTGTCTCATTCCAATTCGGTGAGTACGACAAGCACGACAATATAAAGCTTCAAATGGCGACATCGCAAGCTAGCACGGTAATTGTTGTTATAGTGAACTCGCATCTGATAAACATTTGTCCCATGAAGTAGTGTAGGCTAAAGCGCAAGCCCTCAACATATCTTCAAAATCGATTTACTCTTTCCGTCGACCATCGATGCATGGGTGATATCTTTATCTTGAAGTTCAATCGCGTTCCCATAGCTTCGTGCAATTTATCCCAAAATCTCGAGGTGAATGAGTACCTCTGTCTAACACTATTTTCCTAGGCACACCATGCAAACACACGATTCGGCCATGTATAATTACGCTAACCGGTCTCTGAGTACGTTGTCTTAAGCGGAATGAAGTGAGCAACTTTGGTCAATCGATCCACAATGACCCATATAGAATCATACCCACTTTGGGTTCTTGGCAAACCGTGATGAAATCCATACCGATTTCTTCCCACTTCCATTCAGGACTTTTAGCGGTTGTAGCAAACCCGCTGGTCTCGGTGTATTACCTTAACTCTCTGGCATACATCGCACAAGGCAACGTGCTCGGTGACTTCACGCTTCATATTCGGCCACCAAAACCTCTCCTTTAAGTCTGGTACATCTTAGCGCTTCTGGATGAATTGGATACTTGGAATCATGAGCCTCTTCCAAAATCAAGCTGCTTAAGTTACGTGCATTTGGCACACAAATGCGACCCTTGAACCACATGGTACCTTGGTCATCCACGGTAAAGTCCTTTGCTAATCCTTCATCCTTTTTAGCCTTGATTCGGTTGACTTTCTCATCATCTTTTGTCCTTCTCGAATTTGATCTTGACGTTGGCTTCACTTCCAAAGCGACTAGGAATCCTACGAAACTACTTCCGCTTTTAAATTTTGCAATTCTGCTGCGATTCATTGTCCTTCTGCACCATCATATTCGCCACGTAGCTCTTGCGACTTAAGGCATCGGCTACCACATTTGCTTTTCCACGATGGTAATGAATTCCCATGTTATAATCCTTGATTAATTCCAACCATCTCCTTTGCCTCATATTGAGATCTGATTGAGTGAAAGTATATTTCAAACTCTTATGGTTCGTATATATCTCACATCTATTTCCAATGAGATAATGATGCCACAATTTCAAGGCATGCACCACGGCAGCCAATTCCAAGTCATGCGTAGGATAATTTCCTTCATGCGGTCTTAACTGCCTTGACGCATATGCGACCACTTTACCCTCTTGCATCAATACGCATCCAAGACCCTGTCTTGACGCATCACAGTATATATCGAAGCCGTTCTGAACATTAGGCAAAACCAACACTGGGGTTATTGTCAAACGCTT
The DNA here is from genome assembly GCA_036346275.1 of Otatea glauca. Classification (NCBI taxonomy): domain Eukaryota; kingdom Viridiplantae; phylum Streptophyta; class Magnoliopsida; order Poales; family Poaceae; genus Otatea; species Otatea glauca. The sequence goes on along the minus strand of CM070722.1, from coordinate 28,313,425 downwards.
CTTTAATTCCTCAAAACTCTTATCACAATCTGGCGTCCATGAAAATTTCTTTTCCTTTTTCAATAACTGCGTAAGAGGTCTCGCAATCGTCGAAAATCCTTCTATGAACCGGCGATAATATCCTGCCATTCCCAGAAAACTTCGGACTTGAGTGACAGACTTTGGTTGCTCCCAATGCAACACTGCCTCCACTTTGCTTGGGTCGACGGCAACTCCTTCTGCAGTCATAACATGACCGAGAAATTCCACCTTTTCCTTCCAAAAGTCGCACTTATCAATTTAGCATCAAATGTTGCTCACGCAGCTTTTCCAACACTAGCCTCAGATGATTTGCATGCTCTGCTTCGGTCTTTGAATACACCAAAATATCATCTATGAACACAACAACAAACTTGTCCAAGTATTCCATGAAAATCTTATTCATCAAGTTCATGAAATATGCCGGCGCATTGGTCAATCAAAAGACATGACCGTTAACTCATAATGTCCATATCTTGAAGAGAATGCGGTCTTGAACATCTTCCGCTCGAATCTTTAGTGATGATATCACGAGCGAAGGTCTATCTTGGAGAAAACTCCGGCTCCTCTCAAGCTGGTCGAGCGGATCATCAATCCTTGGCAGCGGATACTTATTCTTAACCGTCACTTCATTAAATGCACGGTAATCAATACACATTCTAAGGCTTCCATCCTTTTCACGACAAACAAAACTGGCGCTCCCCATGGCGACGAACTTGGTCTTATAAAACCTTTCTCTAATAACTCGTCGATCTGTTTCTTCATCTCCACCAACTCATCGGTAGGCATCCGATAAGGTCTTTTTGCTATTGGTGCGGTTCCCGGTGCTAACTCAATGACGAACTCGATGTCACGGTGCAGCGGCATTCGGCGAGATCTTAAAATCGTCTGGATATTCCCGACTCTTGGCACATCCTCTATGACGATGGTTCTCATGCTATTAACCATTAATTGACCACCACGAATCTTGTCGCTTGAAATTTCACTTTCTCTCCTCTAGGGCTCTCAATGGATACAACCCTTCGACCACAATCCAAAACTGTCTTATGCTTGGTTAACCAGTCCATTCCCAGAATGACATCTAAAGCTTGGGCATCTAGAATAATCAAGTTCGCTAGGAACTCTACCCCATTAATTATTAGCTTCACCCCAAACACCCAAGGTTAGATCTTCACTCGGATCACAGGGCTTGGACTAGCATCACACACATAAGATTTTCATGCTCAAACCATTTTGGATGCAAAAGCTCGAGGACAAATGAATGCGAAGCTCTGAATCAAATAATACTATTGCGAGGGTGAGTTTACAAAAACTTACCCGATCTGACGTCGATGCTTCACAGGCTCCATCGGCGGTGATGTGGTTGACTACGCCTCGAATAGTAGCTTGAGGCATCGCTCCTGCCTGTCCAGCTCCTCGATTCGCTCCCGTCATCGGTGCCTTAGCAGGCGTCGTTCCAAGGTTGAAACGCGTCTTGGCGTGATACCTCCTTTACGGGGACATCTATTAGCATAATGCTGACTCATTGCAAGCTAGCACCTTACGGCGGTGATCGCTGCACTCCTCCTTGAGCATTGTTACCACGAACCGGCGTCGATAACTCGTCACGGTGGTCGCGGCGCGGTGTTCTTTGGTTTACGGCAGCCTTGCGGTTGGAACCTGGCAAACTGTTGTGGGGTCATCCTCATTCGCAGGTGGTTAGGGCGTCCACCTTGGTTGGTCATCAAGCGCTTGCGATTTTCCCCCAGTTCTTTGCGCTTATCCTCCAGGATCAAAGCCTTGTTTACCAATTCTTGAAAATCCAGAAAAGTGTGGGTAATTAGCCCCACCTGCAGCCCTAAGTTTAGTCCTTTCATGAAGCAGGACTTCCTGGCCTTGTCCGTCGCTACGTCCTCAGAAGCATAGCGAGCTAACTGCGTGAATTTGTTCAAGTAATCGGCCACCGGTTGGCCTCCTTGCTTAAGCGCCCTGAACTCTTCCTTTTTCAGGTCCATCATCCCTTCCGGTACATGGTACTGGCGGAAGGCCGTTGCAAACTCTTCCCATGTGATTTCCATGGGTGCTTCATGAGCAGCACAATAGTTCTCCCACCATTCGGCTATTCCTCTAGGCGATGGGATGCGTAAGAACCTTCGCATGGCCTTCACATTGAGTGATGTACAATTTCCTCTCAATGGTTCTCGACCAATCATCCGCTTCAAGGGATTGACATTTCACGAGAATGTTGGTGGTCGGGTCCTCATGAAGTCCGACAACTTGGAGTAAGGGCGAGGCCCGCCATTGTTGTTACGGCGTGGGTTGTTGATCGCAGCACCATATTGGTCATTTGTTTGCATCATAGTCCGCATCAAGCGAGTTTGTGCAGTGAGAAAAGCTCCCAAGTTACGCATATCCACTGGCGGTGCTTGCTGCGGTGGTGCTCCTTCATTGGGATTGTTGCCTAAGCGCAGACCACTTCCTGAAGCTCCATTGTTCTTTGCGAGTGTTCACCATCCGCTTGATTGCTTCTTGGGTTAGGAAAGATAGATGTAGCATAGATAAGATGCAAGAATTTCTAAGGCGGGGGAAACAGGTTAAACCCAACTTAAATAATCTTTATTAATACTTAGTATTGCTGCTTACAATGCCTAAGGGCTTTGCAACGCATACAGCACACTCAGCAAACAATTAAGAACCAAACTAAACATGCAACCTTAACGTCTACTAAAAGGTAAAGACTATCTTAAAGACGCGACTCAACACTCGAGTCTCAACACAACTCTAAGACCAACTCTCACTCATCCAGCCACCCTGGCTGGGACTGATCCGGCGCATACATCGGAGGGTAGGCTGGCATGGGTGCGAACCCATCCTGGTGACCCTCTGCTGGCTCCTCTGGCTCCCACTTGCGCTCCTCTGGGTCTTCCTCTTCTTCTTCTTCTTCGGTGACTCCATCTGGCTCCTGGACGACCTGGTCCGCCAACTCCTCGGCTACCTGCAAGGCCTCCTCCAGCTCGCTGATGACCCTGGCTGCTGCGTCACGGGTCTTCTGAAGCTCTCGCTCGGACACCCTTAGTGTCTCGTACACTGTCTCCAGCTCCTGAGCAGTGGCAAACTCGGCAAGGTGTACCACAGTAGCACACTTCCCCTCCATGATCCGTCGACGCTGGCACGCTCGCACTATCGGGTGAAGCCGAAACACGGTGTCGCGAAGCTCGTAGGCGTAGTCGTGGCAGATCCATCGTGAAACAAGTCCGCGACCTCCGAATTCCCGCATCGTACGTGAACCTCCGGGTGGTGATGTGGATCAGTCTGGTGGTCTCGTCGCACTCTCTAGCGAAGATGGTCAGCTTGCAGAAGAACCCCCGATGCACACCGTTGACGTTCCAGTTGCTTCCTTGGTAGAGCGGACGATCGAAGCCTCCAATTACTTGAAGAACTCTCCACAGCTCCATGGCATAGCCACCCTGCCTTGACTCGAAGGACTGGAAGATCGGCATCTATTCAAAACAAAATTTTGAATAAGATCTCCACTCGAAACGGCAATGAAAAGAAGGTAATTTAGCAAGGATGAGAGTAGAGGGATGAGATAAGCCAAGAGTTTCTTATTAGTCAATTTTACCTTTTTCTTGAGAAAATAATTTTGGACACTCCTAAGAGATACCAACTACCTAGGGCCAAGACCTATAGTCAACCTGGCTCTGATACCACCTTTGTCGGGACCCGAATTTGCAAATCCGGACCCTCTGTGTATACCGCACTAGTCCAGGATCACGCTAGTGCACACAGGCTCAACATAGATGCTATCATAGTTATACACAGCGGAATATAGCATAACTTTAATAATTAATAATAATTGTTGTCTTACATGATTATTGCCACACAGGGCTTATAAAAGAAATAACAAATAAGCAGCAGCGGAAAAAAATAAATTAGCGTAGCAGCTCGTCGGTTCACCGCAGGCAACTGATGAGGCTCGGACCCTAAGCATTCGCATCCATATAATCCTCCTCCACGAAAGGCGTAGATTCTTCCTCTTCTGAAGTTGTTGTTGTTGGGGTGAGTACATAAAGCACTCAACAAGTTGTGCACAGCAATGCAAGTCTAATATTCTATATGCTTGGCTTAATCCAAAGGAATGGCTAATATGGCTATTTTGCAGTAGAGCGGCATTTAACAAGAATACAGTAAATAGATTGAAAAGCAGTAAAACAAATAACAGTAATTAATAGATTCAGCATTTATGAAGTAAACCAACTTTCCAATCCTAAATCAATTTCCACCTCCCATGGCACCCTGCCATCCCAACAAGTTTTTGTTTAACAAAAGTCTAACCCTTAACTGTAATTCCTGAGCATTGCCCAATACCGTGAGCATGGCTATTCGAATAGATTGTACACTCTGCAGAGGTTATGCACTTTACCCACACGATACAACCAAACACCACCAAGGCAAGTGATCATAACAAAGCCTTTACAATGCTACACCTAGACCCGATCTTTGTTCGCTAAGGTTTCAACATCAAGGGTTAAACCACCACAACAGGCCCCCTCTTGCGCCATTTGAGTTAAACCGTAAACCGGGACTCACTATTCACCACGACAATACCAAAATCTAGGCTTCACAAATTATTCACTAGGTTGTCCCATTCCAGACATGTGGTTGCAAGAGAGACTCGGTCAAAGGCTTGCAAGGTTAAGTCCTTAAAGTGATTAAGGCAAGACTTCCACATACCCACGCCAATCTGGCCCACCTTGGCACACCGCCCCTGCCACTTGCCCCAATCTAAATCATTACCACCCAGTTGATTACCAAGCACCACGTGCCACCAACATTTCAATCTAGTTGTGTGACCTCCTCGCCACGACAACTTGATAGCAATGTGACAACACATGACACACAAATTCTTAAACATTGTTCCATATTCCATTAGTCAAGATTAAGTAACAACATTCGGACACATGTGATGACGTGGCATGGTTAAGCAATCTACGACGGTCTAACTAGTCCCATGTTGATTATTAATATTAACCAACTATAATTCCACATCCTAGGGCGACAATTAGATCATGGCATAAAATTGACATGGTGTGATTTAATTCAATTAGGCATATCATCTAATTCCCAGATTAATTGAAATCATTTATACACATAAAATATCATGCATAATTTAAAAGACAAAATAGCAATTTGGTGAAATTGGGTGCAACATGATCAAAGCACAACTTTCCTTGGAGTAGGTGCTGGTCTTGCTCTGAGCTTGGGTCTTGAAGCGATGAATCTTCCTTCGGATCACCGAGCAGTTCAACGTCTACGCGAAACGATGCCAAAATAGCAAGTAAACACCAAAACAGAGAGCAACCGAACTCCAAAAATAAAATAATATTCACAAATAGATAGATCTTGATTTTACAAATTTTTGGAAATTTGAATCACTCAAATCCGAGTTAAAATGCAAAAGATATAGCCTTTTGAAATTTGAATAAATACTGAAAATACAGAAAATAGAAAAACTGATTTTCCCGAATTATTTTTCCACTGGAAATTACCGATTAATGCGCAAGCGACACGTGGACTAATCAGAGACGGACACGTGGCTTCGGCGCATGGACTTAGTCCACGAAAACACGCTGGTCCAACGTGGACTCGAGATACTGTGCTGTGGACCGGCTGATATCAGCATGACGTCATCGCGATACGTGTGCCAATCAAATTGCGCCACGTCGCTCGGTCTATGGACCTAGTCCGCGGCACATGCCTGTCCTCGGTGCACCCAGCGCATGATGCTTCGGTACCCGCACCGACACGCGTCGCACATCTGCGAGACGATCCAACGACTGACGCACTACGCACACGCGTCTCAATCCCGAACATCCGATTAAATCTAACGGCCAGAGCTTTACCCGAGCAGAACACTGCTGATGATGCAGACGTGGCGCAATCTAAACGGTTCGGTGGAGATCCGATGGCTGCGCGAAGCTCCGAAGCACGGCGATGTCGCGGCGGCGCTGAGTTCCCGGAGAAGAAGACGACGACAGTTCCGACGGCAAACTAGCTCCTTCCGGCGACGAAGAGGTGGCAGCTCCGGCGCGACTCGATGTGGTGAACCCAAAACTGGAACCCACGCGGCGGATGGAGGCTTGACGGCGGCGAAACGGCGAGAAAATGAGCGGCGTCGCTACAAAGAACTACGGCGAGCTCTCGGGGCTAAACGGCAGCGACTCCGACGAAGAGGCTAGGCTAGCATATGCGCACTGGGATGGTGATCCTCGGGGTGCGGTCCGCGCTTTAAATAGCCTCAGCATGCACCCAGAAAAGGCAACCCTATATCACGCGGCGGCGGCGGCAAGTCGGCGGCGGATTCGGAAACCGAATCGGAGATGACGACAGCGAGCCGCCTGATCTGCAACGAGCGGCCACGATTAGATCACGACCGATACGATCTGATCCACCCTTTCCAAAATCAACGAATGCGATCAGCTCTTTCCAAAATAACGCCACACGATCTCAACCGCACGATCTCGATCTAACGGCTGACAGCACTAGGGTTCCGCGATGAAGAAGGCCGTCCGATCTGGATCCAACGACGAACACGGCGGCGGCGGCGAACAGCCGAACGGCGCACATCGCGGACAGAGCAAGACACACGATCTTGGGCTTCGCCCGATCGCATTCACCGATTTTTCAAAAGCTTTTGATTTAAAATAATTCTAAATTAGATTAATTCATTTAAGGTAATTAAATTATCAGGAAAAATCCAAGAAAATTCTCATAAATACTTCGAGACATTTTGAATCCAAATAAAATATTTTTGGCAAAACTTCATATTAGTTTTATCTATATATAATTAGTTTTCACCAAAGGTTCAATATACTTAATTAAAATAAATTCTATTAAATCCCAGAAAATCCAATAATTTTAAAAAATCATTAAAATGCACATAAGTGAAACTATAGGCCAAATTTTGGGATGTTACAGTAGCCCTAGCCACCGTCGCCAATGCCACCGTCGTTGTCACGCGTTAGCTCGCCGAAGTTCCAGAAGCGCCGCAGCTCGTCTTCTTCGTTTTCCACTGTCGTCAAGCCGCGATCTGTCGTTTGGGTTCCAGATCTGAGATCGCTGTGTCGTGCTTCGTCATATCCGTGGAGATTTGTCGCCGTTCTGTCGCCGCAGCACCTTCGCTGAGGTCGTCGTCTTTGAGTCCAGTGGGAGTTGCTCCGCCGTGCCGCCATCCGCGTCGGGAAGTTCAGGAGCCGTCGGATCTTCATCGGACCACCGACATCGTGCTGCGTCGCAAAATCAACAGCAAACACCATCGATAACGTCAGTCGTTAGATCGGAGGTAAGCATCAGGATTTCGCCACATATTCTTTGATTGATGACCGTTAGATCGCGCTTGTGTGGGTTAGATCACGTTGCTCGGTTCGGCCAATGGCGTGTCGATGCGTGCCAGTGCGGGAACTGGAGCGCCATGCGCCGGGTTACTATGGACCAGAGGTGACGTGGCAACCAGTGATTTGTCCATTGTCGCTAGCATAATAATATGATTTTCTTTATAAAAATAATTCGGGAAATTCGGAATTTCTATTTTCAGTATTTTCAGAATTTATTCAAACTTTGGATAGCTATAACTTTTGTGTACGAACTCGGATATGGGTGATTCAATTTTATAAAAATTTGTAAAATAAAGATCTATTTAATGGTGAATTTTATTTGATTTTTGGAGTCTGGTTTCTCCCTATTTTGGTGTTTATTTGATATTCTTATCTCGATTCGCATAGACGTTGATTTGCTTGGTGTTCCGGAGGAGGATTCATCGCTTTAAGACCCAAGTTCAGACCAAGATCAGAACCTTTTCCAAGGCAAGTTGTGCTTTGACCATGTTGAACCCATGTTTATAAAATTGCTATATTGTTTTACCCTGTTGCAATTATTTCAAGTATACAATTGTTTCAATTTAAATTGGGACTTAGTTAATATACCTTTTGATCTATACCCTACCTTGTCATTTGTATGCCATGATCTATTGTCACCCTAGATTGATTCATTATAGTTGGTTAATACTAAAATCAACATGGGATGGTTAGACCATGTTAGCTGCTTAGCCATGCCACGTCACCACATGTACTTGAATCATCAATGATTAATCTTGACTAATGGAATATGGAACATGTTAATGAACTTGTGTGTCATGTGTGGTCACACGATGAGATTGAGTTGTAGTGGCGAGGGAAGTCACGCAACGATGTTGACTTGTTGATGGCACGTGGTGCTTGGTAATCAACTGGGGTGGTAATCACTTAGATTGGGGCAAGTGGCAAGGGGCGAGTATGCCAAGGTGGGCCCGATGGGTAGAGGGTATGTGGAAGTCTTGCCTCGATCATCTTAAGGACTTAACCTTGGAAGCCATTGATCTGAGTGAATCATGCAACCACATGTCTGGTATGGGACAACCTAGCTGATTAATTTGTAATGTTTTAGCTTTGGTACTACCATTGGTGGTGTGAGTCCCGGATTCACGGATCAACTCACATGGCGCAAGAGGGGCCCCCCTGTTGTTGCGGCTTAACCCTTTAGTGTTGAAACCTCAGCGGGTAGTACTGGGTTAAGGCAGAGCTTTGTAAAGGCTTTGTCATGATCTCTCCGCCGACATACCAAAGGAAGTTTGTCAATAGCTTGGCAACAAAAGACGATCATGTCGTGTGGGTAAAGTGCATAACCTCTGCAGAGTGTAAATCTATTCGGATAGCCGTGCTCGCGGTATTGAGCAAAGCTCGGGAATTACAGTTAAGGGTTAGTTTAATTAAATAGAAACTTGGTTGGGACGACAGGATTGCCATATGGAAGGTTGGAACTTGACTTAGGATTGAAAACTTGGTTTACTTGAGAAATGCTGAAATTATTTATTACTGTTATTTGTTTTACTGTCTTTATAATCTATTTTTCATATTTTTCATAAATGTTGCTTATTGCAAAAGAGCCATATTAGCCATTCCTTTGGAATAAGCCTTGCATATAGCTATGTTAGAGTTGCATTCTGTGCACAACTTGTTGAGTGCAATATCATCAGTTGAGGAGTCTACACCAATGCTGGAGGAGATGTACCAGAAGGAGACGAATATTTAGGGTGCAGCCTTGTCAGTTGCCTGTGGTATACTAGGAGGTTTATCTACGTTTTCATTCCGCTGCAGTTCAATTTGTTATACAGCCTTGCGAGGCATAGTCATGTAAGTTGACCATAAGGTCATTCAACAGGTATTAATTAATATATGATGTCTTTCATAATGTTTCCACTGTGTATGATTGTGATATTCATCTATGTTGAGCCTATGTGCACTAGCGTGATCCTGGACTAGTGCGGTATACACAGAGGGTCCGGATTTGTATATTTGGGTCCCGACAATGTCGTGCAACTTTTGATCCTGTACCTTGTATTGGCTCATTTTCTTTTCCAGAACATTGGACCATATTGATCGTAAAGGGATTAGCATCCAACTGCATCGTTGGCTGTTCTGCAAACTTGTGTCGGCCATCTTCTATAGTCGATTGTATTTATTGTCGAAAAATATTGCAATAATTAGTATTATGAGAAAAAGAATAATGCCATTTGCAATACCTTTGCTTTTTAATTTCATCAGCCACTGGCATGGTGTTCTTTAGGCAACCATATTATTTTTTTATGCTGTAATAAATCAAAGATACGGTCACACTTAGAAACATCAAAAGCATATTTTACTTCCGACTTGTTTTTAGCCAGCTTGAGCCAAGAAAGACTAGGGACTTCTTAGACCTCTTAACCCATTCGACTATGTTTATTTCAGCCTCATCGTCTTCAGATGAATCGCTCGAGCCGTACTTGACGAGGTTGACCTTGGCTTTATCCTTATCGTTGTTAGTATTTTTGAACTTATCCCTCAAACCTCTATTATCGTAAAACAGCTTTCTTGGGTCGATCCCCTATGCAATAGGTGACATAAATTGGTTAATTCCTGCCCATTGAATTTTTTCTTTAGCTAAGGAATTAACCCTTGGAAGGCTAAATTAGCTAACTGATTATCAGGCAAAGCGACGCTAAAACACCGATTTCTCACTTCCCTAAATCTCTTAATATAACGTGTAACCAATTCCCCAAATTTCTAGTAGACAGAACTTAAATCAGAAATCCTAAGCTCTAAGCTTCCTGAGAAAAAATACTCGTGGAACCGACTTTCCAAATCGGTCCAAACATTGACTCAATTCGGAGGTAAGCTTGTGAACCATGTAAAAGCAGCTCCTTACAAAGATAGCGGGGAAAACCTAATTTTTAATCTATCATACTGAGAAGCTTCACCGCATTGCGCGATGAAATGTCCGACGTGCTCGAAGGTGGTGATGGAGTCATCCCCTGAGAATTTTGCAAAACCAAGAACATTGAAGTTATTAGGATAGGGCATCCGATCAATATAATCAAGGTGCAGCTTCTGATAGCCTGTAACCTTCCCTTTAGGCTTTATGATGAATTGGTCTCCAATACGGCGGATATCTGATCGACCCAATTCACTGTATTGGCCGATAAAGTGTTAGAAGTTTGTCAATTACGTCCGTAACCGATATTCTGCCCCCTGAGCGTAAGCTCAGGTTGATAGGCCACTTGAGCCGATGAGGGCTGATGGGGCTGCTCATAGCCTATGTTGGCTCTCCTAGCAATCAGCTCTGGTACTCAAACTAAGGGTTCCAAGTACGTCACAATCCTGTAGGAGCCATATTCCTCTGCAAAATTGGCTCAATGCACTGTGGGTGCCTAGGGGTTTCAATTGGTTGTGGAACTGATTGGGGAAAAGCGTGAAATGGAGTCGATGGTGGTAACTTGGCTGGTGCATCCAACTTAGCGGCATCGGTATATGCTTGATAATGAACAACCCCATTTGTATGATCATCTCGTGGCAATATTATGGTCGGCTGGGTTGGCATCATGGTAAGAGATGGAGTTGTAGCCGATGGCTTAGGATCGACCATTGACATCGGGTTTTGCGTGCTTGGCGCTATCGAATAGACAGGGTAATTTGGCAGGGTTTGCGTTGGATCGAGTAGACTTTCAGCTGACGCCAATTCTTGAGCTATGGTTTTAACACTGTTGGCGATCATCGGCTTAAGATTCATTGCCAATGCCGACGACTGATTGATCAAAGCATGGTTCACAGATTGATTGATCATACCAGATAATTCAGCTTGTGCATGCATATTCGACTTACCGATGTATCGATAGTCCCTATGTCGCCGAGGGGATTAATCAATTGCAATGCGGTCTTTTGGGTGACACCACATCGGGTTTTTTGATAGCATCTCAACATAATCTCCTTGAGTGTGACTTTCCGATCCTCGATCTCCTTGCGCTATTCTAGTGTCAAATCGTCTAACATTGGGATGATTATAGCTTTGGTGTTGAGATCGGACGGTGGAATTGATTTCCCGGAAGAAGAAATCATGTCCCATCGGGCATGCCAAAAGTGTGTTGGCGTCGAAAAATGTGACGACGGATTGATCAGCTCAAACACATGCGAATGCCGGGTTCAAGAGGTTTGAGATGTGCCAGCCAATTTGATCCGACAATCGACAAAATATATTGAAAAGTACACTCAAAGCCAATCTAATGTGATAATCAGCAAGGATCTAAACAGCTATACAAAGCCGATTGAATCAAATGTAATGATAAGTCTAAATAGCCTGTTAGGGCTGATTAGATGGTTGATAAAGGTAGATTTTTTTGAAAAAGGTGATGCGCAAAAAGATCAGAGAAAATCAAATCCGGCGTAATCAGATAAGATCAACAATCGGTGATGCTCAACTTTATTGATCAACGATGAATTACAAGACTACTCCTAGTTGACAGGAAAAAGTAGATAAAGTATATGCGAATTGTTTGATTGATTGGTTGTTGGATTCTGCTTGCCTTTGATTTCCTTTTTATAGTGCATAGGCCGATCGTATCCTTCTCCACTGCGTTGCCAGCCGTGATCCGTATCGGCCTTTGCACGGATAAAATTCCATTTTTGAATCAATATCGGTCACAATTCTATCTTCAACTTAACTTCTTCCTTTTTAACCGATATCGACCAGAAATATCCAATTTTATCCTCAGCCTGACAAATTGGTTATACCTTGCCAAATTCTGGTGTAAATAGTTGCATAACTAATTCCCAAACTATTTAAACAATTGATAGGTAAACTAACATTCAATAGTTTAAAACAAAATAACTTTTGTAAAACAGGGTTCAACATGATCAAAGCACAAATTGCATTGGAATAATTCCTGGTCTTGATATTGATCTAGAGTCAACACTTCACGTTCGTCAAACTATCCTTGTCATATACAGCTCTGCCAAATGATCTTCGGAGTAGGTAGTCTTAACCGATACGAAATGGGCAACTTTCATCAATCGATCAACTATGACCAAAATAGAGTCATAACTAGACTAAATCCTAGGCAAACTAGTACTAAAATCCATACCAATTTCTTTCCACTTCCATTCAGGAATCTTGAGCGGCTGTAGCAAACCGACTAGTCTTTGATGCTTTGCCTTTACCTTCTGGCACACATCACACAAGGTATACTCGATAACTTCACACTTCATACTAGGCCATCAGAATCTTTTCTTAAGATACTGATACATCTTAGTATTTTTAAAGTGAATTGAGTACATTGAATCAAGAGCTTCCTCAAGTATCACCTACTTCAAATTCTTTTGGTTTGGTACACAAATTCAAGGAGAAATCCTTAGCTTTACCTTCATTTATTTTGGACTTACTGCTTTTGAGCTTGGCATCATCTTTCTGAGCCTCATGAATCTAATTCTCTAAAGTTGGCTTTACCTCCAAGGTAGTTAGGAATCCTTTCGTAACCACTTTCAACTTTAGATTCTGAAACTCTTCATGCAACTCAGGCTAACTCCCCTAAATAAACATATTGACACTGTATTTTTTTTACGATTTAAGACATCTGCAATAATATCTGCTCAACAATGGCAGCTCTTTGTGGCTAGGGTTTGCGTTTTGGACAAGGACAATGTAGCGATGCTGGTGAACTAATTATAGTGGTCTTGGAGTTCGTGTATCATGGGATACAGCTCCGAGTCGATGACACGCACGACATGGAGACAGAGTCCATCGCGAAGACGACGAACAGAGTTCCAAAATGTAAGCCTCACGTATAAGCGACACGGCGCGACGCTTGCAACGTGAAGGTGGGTGGGGTAGCATGCAGGATTCAGTTAGGCGGGGCTGAGGAAAGCTGGGCCGGTTGGGCTGGGTTTTGGCTTGAAGAGATTTTTCAATATTTAATTTAGTTTTTTTGTTTTTAGAAAATGCAAAAGAGCTAAAATAAAATAGTAAATACACTAAAAAAATCTCAAAAAATTCTAAAAATACTTTCAAGCACAAAGAACACACATAAAATAAATTTGACAGCTGTTCACTTGAGAATTAATCATATAAAATTATTTTTTGTTTATGAAAGTTCCATATTAAGCTTTAATTAGGAAACAAAATGGTGAAAATTTTTAGGGGGCTAAACTACTCAAAAATGATTTTCAATGAGGCAAAAATTGAGATGTTGCAGTCTTCTTACCAATTGGCAGGTTTGGTAACTAATTGATCAAATAAGAATGGAAGCAGCTTCAGCCCAATAACTCTTAGATAAACTAGAGTTAGATAAGATACATTGTACCTTCTCAATTATGGTTCTGTTCATGCATTTGGCCTCACCATTTTGATGGGGAGTAACTGGGACGGTTTAATATCTCACAATACCATCTGATATGCATAAAGCTTCAAATTCTTCAGAACATAACTCCAAGCCATTGTCGGTATACAACTTCTTGGCATGCTTGTCAGTTTGTTTTTCAATCATAATCTTCCACTCGTTAAATGTCTTGAGCACATCCGATTTGTTTTTTAATAAAATATGGCGAAACTCTTCTAGCGTAATCATCAATGTTGATCAACAAGTAGCTACCACTTCCAAGCGACGGAACGCATGACTATTCCTACAAATTAGAGTGAACATAATCCAATATGCCTTTTGTAGAGTGAATTGCAATGCTGAATTTCACTCTCTTTTGCTTGCCAAACACACAGTGTTCACAAAACTTCAACTTGTTGATGCTTTGACCATCAAGGAGTCCTCTTTTGTATAACTTCATCACAGCAGCTTCACTTATATGCCCCAAACGCATATGCCAAGGTTAGTAGCATCACAATCAGATAATTTGTTTGAGGCAACAATTGCATTACATAAAATTGTAGTACCTCACAGATGATATAGGTTAGCAGCCTTCATATCACCCTTTATCACAACAAGTGAACCTTTGGAGATGTTCAGAACTCCACCTCCACCTGAATATTTTTACCCTTTAGTATCAAAAGTACTAAGAGATATTAGAATTCTCTTGAAACTCGAAATATGTCAAACATCTGATAAAATTCTAGTAGAGCCATCAAACATCTTGGTAACATAGAATCAATGGCCTGCAATCTTGCATGATGAACTATCACCTATCAGCATTGATCCGCTTGACATAGCTCATAATTAACTAACCACTCACAGTTTAATCTTATGTGAAATGTACAGGCTGAATCAAGAATCCACTAATCACCGGTTACGGAATCACATGCAAAGGCAATGAGAACATCACCATTAGAATCTTATTTGGCAACAACAGTAGCTTTGGCTTCACATCTTGTTAATGCTTCTTGAAATTATTATTCCCTTACTTCGTTTTCTTTAACCACCAGCACTCAGATATGTTGATCGTCAGTTTCGGAATCACAGGCAAAGGCAATGAGAATATCACCATTAGAATCTTCTTTGGCAACAACAACGACTTTGGCTTCACATCTTGTTAATGCTTCTTGGAATTATTATTCCCTTACTTCTTTTGCTTTAACCACCAGCACTCAGATATGTTGATCGCCAGTTTTGAAATCACAGGCAAAGGCAATGAGAATATCACCATTAGAATCTTCTTTGGCACCAACAACGGCTTTGGCTTCACATCTTGTTAATGCTTCTTGGAATTATTATTCCCTTACTTCTTTTTCTTTAACCACCAGCACTCAGATATGTTGTGTTTATCTATCTTGCAATACTTGCATGACTTGTACCTTCATTTGGAATTTGATATACCTTTGTAATTTCTGCTCGAGCTTTTGCCTCTTGTGTCGTTGTTTGAATTGCTCTCCTGTTGTCTACCACGGATAAACAGGCCTTCTGCATGTGAACCCAAACTTTTGTTCGAAACCATGAGTTTCATCTTTTCCTTCGCATGTAGTGCTTCGTAGACTTTATTAAGTGTAAGAATATCTCGGCTATATAGAATAGTAACTCTGAATGTAGAATACGAACTAGGTTGCGAGCATGAAAGAATAAGATGCAAATCTTCATAATCAAATTTTACATACATAGACTCGAGATCCATTACGCATCTTACTGGTCTTGGATGACTTGCATGACTTCGTTGAACACTGTCAGGTGGTTCATAATGACATATCTTCTGCTCTCTTGCGTGAATAAAGCTTCTCCTTCAAATACATCTTACTGGTCAGATCTTTGGTCATGCATATCTACTCTGGCTTCAACCATAATCCGACGATTGTCTTCTACTTCAAAACCTACTACAAAATATTTTTTTGATAGATGAAGGTGAAACTGAGATAAGGCCTTACTGTAACACCCCAGCACCCACATACCCCAGATGTCACACCCACAAACACTAACAACCACAAAACAGCCAATCTACAAAAAAATTCGGCATGACCACTACGTACTTAGAGCAAAAATCGGCACACAAGAATTACTAGATAATCAAAACACATCTATCAGAGCATGAATTGCAAGGAAGAGTAAATTAAAGCAACAACAATATAACATAACAACAACAACGACAACAACTTATTCATAGACATGAACCATAACCACATGACTAAATTACGAGACATGAGCTCAACAACCATAACCATGAAGCAACCATAGACATCTCACAATAGATAATTAGACAAAAGCAAGGAATTAATCATGACACAAACTACTAGAAGGAATCTATTACATTAACTTAAATATGCTGTTGACTAAATTGAGTGATAGCTAGTGTGAAAATAGTGCTAAAGCCTTTTCCCATATGCCGATCTTGAGGTACCTAAAGAAAACATTACAAAACAAACGTGAGTTCAACTCAGCAAAGTGCATCATATCAATTCATGTATCGCGTAACAATAAATCATAGTAAGTTGTAACATTGAATGATTACCGCACAAGAGTATAAACACATTGATAATTGTACAAGAGCATAAAACCTTGGTAAACGCTTAAGAGTATAAACATCTTGATAATCACATAAGATTATAAACACATTCAATTAACTTTAATTTCTCTTTACTCATGCAATGCAACATGCATGCTCATAATGCCCATCTCATAGCTCATGCCGGTATAGCTGGGTGCACACTTGTCGGTGTGCACCCTCTCATTCCCGTCTAGCCCGTGGAAGGGCCTACCGAAGTATGTCTTTCATGTCTCACTATGTGTGAGACATAGAGGCCCACTCGGGTCACCTCTTCCATTACGAATGCACAATGCAAGTGATATGAATGAATTACAAATTGCATTCTATTTCAACACTCTCATTGTCATAGACATGATTATAAACATAAACATAAACATAAACATGAACATAAATATAAACATGCACATTGCCATATACTTAAATCCATCACCTTATCATTTGCATCATCATAAACATAATCATCATCCTAGACATAATCATAAACATAACCATAATCATTAGCATAATCATATTCATAGTCACAAGCAAGCAACCAATATCCTAACATCATTCTAGTTGATACACTTGCCTCTAACCGCGAAGAATGGGGTGGCGCTGGGTTGAGGCCACCCCCGAAGTCAAACTTTTTGAAATAACAATTACATACATCTCAAAATAATGCAATCATAACATTCGGCATCAACAATTTAAACACAACAAAGTGACCTCACAACTACATGCCCCTTGTTGTCCTGCTAGACAAAACACTAAAATTTCAACCCCTAGTTATGCATGCACAGCACAAACTCGAAGCTGCTGCTAGCAGGAACACGTTCTGGATAGTAGGTAAACAAAACACCATATCTTCTAAACGGCTAAACCAAAAATCACATTATTAGACTCTAATTAAACTTAAGGACACGATCTACAATTTCTTCTACAACTAACCCCTCAGTAAATAACTCTAGATTGCCCAAAACAACACAAAACCGAGACTACTGACAACAGTAGCAAGTTCTAGACAACAGTCACAAAAATAACCATATCTTCTAAACGGCTGAACCAAAAATCATGTTCTTGGACTCTAATTAAACTTAAGACTACGATCTACAATTTATTCTACAACCAACCCCTCAATAAATGGTACTAGATTGCCCAAAACAGTACAAAACTAAGACTGCTGATAACAGTAGCAAGTTATAGACAACAGTCACAAAAATAACCATATCTTCTAAACGGTTGAACCAAAAAATCATGTTTTTGGACTCTAATTAAACTTAAGACTACGATCTACAATTTCTTCTACAACTAATCCCTCAGGAAATAGCTCTAGAGAACTCAAATCGCAGCTTCAAAAACGGTCATTAAACAGCCCAAAATTCAGAAGTTCTCCCCAAACTCTAGAATTTCCATTTCCCACCCAAATCCCCCAAATCCAAACCCTAGAACACCTAAAAACTAGCAGGGATCCTCCTCAAAATAGCAATCAAGTCACCACAAACCCTAAAACAAAGTTTACCTTCACTTACCCTCAAGGATGCAAAAGGGGGAGGAGGGATTCGGCAGGGAGGAGGACTCCAGGGAGCAGCTTGGCTGCAGGGAGGAGGAGCTTCGGTTGGGGGAAGGCACCAGGAAGAAGAGGATGATAGGGAGAAGGAGCTTTGGTTTGGGGAGCACGGTAGCCAGGGGAGGAGGAGGAGCTGGGCGCCAGGAGGGAGTGTTGCACAGCTGGGAGAGGAGCCAAGGAGAAGAAATTAGGGGATTAGGTGGGAGGGGAATTAGTTGAGGGAACCCCTCCCACAAGGGATAAACCCCACCTCCTAAAGCCCACGGACAGGCCCACAAGACCCCGAAATAGACTGCAAGACCGGCCCACACCCCAACTAAATTTGTTCTTGACCTGGAAATGACCTACGATATTACATTCTCCTCCCCTTAAAGGAATTCGACCCTGAATTCCAAGAACTCCAACGAAATGAAATAGATCGATCAACAAATTTAAATCACAACACATACCTGGAAGGAATAACTCTGGGAATTTCTCATGCATGTGAGACTCCAAATCCCAAACCACTTTTCTCTTAGAGTATTCCGAGCAATCACCTTAACTCATTTCATCTTCTCACGACTCCACATTCACTCTAACTACTACTTAAATTGCATGGAACGAGACTCGAAAGCATGGCCTTGCTCAAAGACCAACTCCTAATAATACTACCTCGACTTCTAGATCCCTCAAAAACTTCCTGAACAAGGAATTCTGCAAAAACCTTCTCAACCTGCAACCTCAATGTACCCACGCAAGGACTCAGTCATAATCAATCGATATACCAGATTCCCATAGTATACCACTATCGCAAACAGTCTGATGTAATTCAGAAAAACTTTCCTTTGGCACTACAGGGTACGACCTTCAAATAACCAATGATTCCTCTCGAAAGAACATGGTACCAATCTCTAAACTCAACTCTAAATTCCCTCTTCAACTTCAATCGCAAAACTCTGATCTCCTCTCTCAACCTCTCTACCACAGATCGTTCAACTCCAGACGATAGCAACTACACAAGACATTTCACTCTCGCAAGCTTCTAAACCAATTCTGAATATATCATCCATACCAACAGCCTGAACATCCATGGTTTCAAACTTGAATCTCCCAGGAACCAAAACACAAATTCCCAACTCCCAAATGGGTTGACCTTTACAAAAAGGGCCAATACCATTAAAAGGATTAGTCCACTATGGCACAATCTCTTTTTCCACAAAGTTTCCACAATGCAATCTTTAATCTGCCTTATACCAGGTATACTTCACAACTAAGGGATAGCTACCCAAGATAAACATTCACACCAAACAATTCACATCGGATTGTCCAAACCACAACTACATCCCATGAAACCAAATACTCAGGTATACTACACTAACGATTTTGTAAATACTAACCACTTTCGAGTGGTCTACTAACAAAGCTTAAACAAGCCCTATAAGGAACATCGCAACCAAACTATCCTCCCAAGAAGATAAGGATCGAGACACGGAAAAACTTCCGTTATTCTCCACCCTTTAACAATTGAGGAACACACCTAACCAAGGTAAGGACCAAAAGTCTTTACTAACCCATACTCGCTTCTCTTCCTAAGAAGGTCTCGCCCCCAAATTCTTTTACTCAAGAAACCAAGTCAAAGAGTACAATACCTTATTGTATCGAACAAACCAATGATCATTTCCTTTCCGTTTCCCAAGCTAGAACGCAAAGGAAATCTCGATTATCTTTAACAACATAAACCACTCTTACCACCTTAAAATCCAAGGCACGAAACTTCACACCGGGAAGTCACTCAATTTAAAAGAGAAACATCACACAACTTTTGCCCAAAGCCAAACAATTCAAGAAGAGAAAACCAATCCTGGAACTCAAACTTCTTTCACAAAACAACCATCACCTTTATCAAGAGAAAGGGGAAATTTTCATTTCCCAACAAAAAACCACTTCACTAACAAAAATCACTTAAGAACGATCATAAGATTTACCTTTTAGAGACATTCACAGTTACCACACCGTTTAGTTAAATCCATTTCTAGACGAGATAGAACTACTAATATCTTAGCAAAGACAATTGAAATGTGTTATTCCACGGAGTAATGCAGTCATAATCCACCAACATATTACTTCATGTTTAATCCTTCTTTCATCCTCATTTTCAATCACCAAATCTAACTCCGCAACTTGGTAAAAAAATGCAAACTAACATGGGAATCTCTAATAAACATAAATCAGAGCGTCTTAGCCAAAGGCATCCATCCATAAGACCACATGAACAAATGAATCCATATACCTTTAAAAGAAGGTTCACCTCAAATCACATCATCTCTACTACTCTAATGTGCTTACAATTAAAGGTTTCAATACTCACAATTATCACCTTAAGTAACCCCCTCAAGATTTAACATAAATTACGTAACTACTCTCCTTTTAATTACTTTTTCCAATAATTATATCCACGATTGGCAATGCTATCATCCAACATAAAACCAATTCTATCCCATTATAATCATTAAGGGAAAACATGTCATATTTCTTAAACAAATTCAACCTATCAGTAACTATCACATAAGACAGTGCATTAACAATTCTTTGGTCTACTAACCATAACGAACCATCAGTCATACAACTCATGTTAACCTTCCTTGTGTGGACATAGAAAAGATTTGCAGAGTGCTGGTACACTTTCGCGTATGTGTAGAAGAAATCACCAAATCTCACTTGTTCCGATGCACAGAAAAATAGGGACAAGAGACACAAATTTTACATGGAAAACCCTTTTCAGTAAAAACCACAGGGGCACGAAGACTGTATCACCATATGAGGAGATATTTATAATAAGAATCTTTTTCTCTTTTTCTTGCCCTTTTATTCTATGGATTATAGGTTTGTATTTAAAAGGGATACATAAAGAACTCTCTGTGTAGGAGTAGAATTCCCCGTTGCAGAAGAAAACGAAATTGTATCATACTCAAACTCAACAAAACAGATGTCTCCTTTCACTGCAACCGTGATTGAGAGGTGACCAAATATGCTTCGAATAGGAGAGGGCCAAGTCCAGACTAGGCTCAAAACTTAGCACCGAACCACTTGGTGTAGAGAGAGAGAGGCGTTATTGTGATTGAGCAAGCGAATGAGAGGAAGAGGGGGAAAGAGAGAGCTCAGGATTCAAGTGGGATGTCTCATTTGCCCGCATTAGACGTCGAAGGTTACGCGGGCTAATGCAGCGCCCCCCAAACATTTAAGCGGGACATGCAGCACGTATCAATATGAAGTGCGTTGATAGCTAAGGAACTACAGTTGGACATGCGGGAGACACTCTTTGCCAGGGAGAACCTAGAGCTCGTCGGCAACAGTCACACAGTCCTCGACCTATGTCATGTCATCCTTGCCAAACCTCATGGTCCATGTGGTGATGGTGAAAGTGTGACGAGAATGTTTGTAGAAGGTGGCGCCAGAGCACCGCAGCAGCAGCGAGGGAAGTTGTCGAGGAACTTCACCGCCACACTTCTATCTGTGATACAGTCTTCAAGACAACTTTCGGCATCCATAGCCATAGCTAGATCCATATCATATACTATCGGGAGGGGATTCTATGAATAGGTGGCCAAGAGCATGTATCGAAGCTCAGGACTCGCATCGAACAAGTTGGAGAAGGTGGGCCACGAGAGTAGTCAACCCAGCATAGCAACCAGTAGCTTCAGTTCTCCACAAGGACATCTCCTTGGCTTTGCTCTTGTAGTGGTGGATCGGCACCCGCTTCAACTCACACTCACCACAGATAGAATAATGCAAAGCTCGGACTCCGCCGGTGCATACTACGTAATCTCGAGGTTCGCCGCCTCCACCGCCTCGTCACCGTGGAGTAAGAGGCTGGTAGCCTGCGTGTCCATAAAGCATCAAGTATGTAGCAGAGGCATCGACGTATTGTTCTTCGTTGCTTGGATTTGAGCGAAGCAGCCTCTCAATTTTTTAGTGGGCTATGCGAGTAGGTAGTGGGCTACGCGAACACCCGCAAGCAGCCACAAAATTTGTTAATGGGAATGTGGACAGCCATGGACAAAGGGACCTGTGGTGTCCATTCCAGCCAGTGAGATCAACTCAGACGGATCCGCTGCGGTTACAGCAAAGAAGCTTTTGAATGCATGCAGCAAGAGATTGCAGTGGATCGGAGCCATTCATATGGATCCAACACCCCGAGAGCAAATGCAGCCACCTTCAGATATAAAAATGACCAGCTAGGAAGGCCGATCCACTTCCTTTTGGGCTCGACTAAACTAACCGAGTAACCAGAATGGATGAACAGAGAGGATCCAGCTTAACTCGGTTGGCGATGGGAGTCATTGAATTCTTTGCCCACTAAAGTTCGATTATGTCAAACTTTTTATGTCTCACCATAATAATTAAATAGGTACATGTATATATATGTGTGTTAATTGAGATATCTTGTTTCCACACTACAAAGGTTGCGGAGCCTCCGATTAATTCCTTAAAGTGTGTATGAGACGCACACGCATGTATATATGTGGTGCATGAGTGTGGTGTACCTAGTCCCTCCGTTTCAAAATGCTTAGCATTTTTCACAATTTTTAAGGTTAAATTTTGACTACTAATTTTACACTAATATAATTACTAAATATTGTGGAATTATAATATTATAAATCTGTTTCTTATGATAAATCTAATAATATTATTTTAATATAATCAATCTAAAATTTTTCAAAAATAATTATTGGTTGATGATCACATAGTTTGACTAGTCTAAATTAACAGTACCAAGTATTTTAATCAAGGACTATTAACTAGTACCACTCTACTACATACTAAGGGCAAGTACAATAATAAAGCCAACTGCTTACTCCATCTCCCATCCATGTCATCTAGAGTAAGCACTAAAGCCAACTTGTACAATAGCTATCTCTAAAGATTGGCTCTATATGTCATGCATTAACTATCTCTTCTCTCTTGTACATAACTAATCTACCTATGCTCCTGTGCAATGCTTACTACTAAATAAGAGCCAGCTCTCTTCTCTCTCCTCTTTTCTCACTCTTCCACATAGAACAAAGCTGACGTGGACATGTAAGAGTAAGCTAAGGTGACCTTATTGTATATGCCCTAAGTAGCAAATATAACATTCTTTTTTTGAGTGCAATTAAGCAGCAATGTACAAAACTTCAACTCCCGCTTATGTGTCTAAACACTCTTTTCTTATAGGATGCATTGCAGCTACTTATACATCCAAGCCATGCTTTGCACACACTATTATAGAAAATCTTATCACAGATGGTTCTAAACACTCTTTTCTTATAGGATGCATTGCACTTAGTTATACATCCAAGCCATGCTTTGCACACACTATTATAGAAAATCTTATCACAGATGGTTTTGCAAACAGTCAATAATAATGTGTCAGTGATGTAAGAGCACATCACATACGATTTTAGAATCGTCTGTGAAAATTGACATCACACACAATTCTAGTTTGGAACCGTCTGTGATGACCTTACACATCACAGACGGTTCCAAACTAGAACAGTCTGTGATGCCTACTACATCAAAGATGGCTCCAAACTTGCACCTTCTGTGATGACCAATGCAACACAGACGCTTCTATGCACCCTTCATTGTCTAACAATCTTTGCATCAGGTGACAACTTTAATATCTTAATTTACCTATTTGCAATCTAGCTGTCAGATATAAACCAGTTCTCTAAATTTAATTTTAAGAAACAAAATATACAAATGCAAGATCAGATAGCCTAACCTGCTTTACAAAATAGCCAACAACATTGTTATCTGCATATGTTAAGAAATGGGTGAGCCCATCCGCATCTCACGCATGTTGCTTCAGATGATTCATTAACCTTGTTCCATAGCCTTTAACTTGCTCATCAGCTATAATTGCACAGAATGCTATTTCTCCAAACCTTTGTCTACAATTTTCAAAAGCAGAATCAGGGCATTAACTTATGTAGCAGAAAAGGAACAACATTGACATGACGCACAACATAACATAATAAAAACAAATCAATTGCCGGAGAAACAAAAGTAAACATATCTCTATCCTACAATGTAACCTAGCAACTGCTTTGAGATCATTGAACAATGGAATTGTATGAGACAAGCTCATCATTACAAGTCAATATTACCTTAGATAAATTGAATTAATAGCTGTCGGCTGCCATTTACTTTCAATTGTCAAGAACTATCAAATCTTTAAACAGAAAAAGTAGCACATACGAAATTTGATGAATTGACCATGCAAGTGCAAACACAAATGTATAATATCATCACAAGAAATGTTAGTGCTGAACAGCTAAAGTGGCAACATTGCCTTGAACAAGGGCGGTAAGTAATGCCTCCTACAACAATATTATTCCTGATAACCATCATTGATTTTTGAGTTCTGCAAAACAAATTAGTTACCTTGAGTAAGTACCATTCAAGATATTTAATAATCTTATAAGCAACTTTCGAAAAATAGGCATGTTGAGTATATCTAAATTATAAAACATAGGCACATTACATTGGGCATTACCTATCCATAACGAGACAGACAATATACTCCTTGGGCATATTAGGAAGCTATCGAGCGAAGATATTCTTCAAACCTAACAACATGGGGGAAGACATAGCAATTGGTAACAACTCCCAGGTTGTTAGCAAAATGAACTAGAATACGCACCAAATCATGTGGTCATCAACTCCATTGTTAGAATAGCATAGAAATTCCAGCCTCCCCGCATCTTCCTACAGAACAAATTCACTTACCTATGCAAATTTGCATTATAATTATCACTTGATTGCTCTAAACCCTAACAAATGGTCCAGCATAATCAAACCGAGTAACTAAATACTAAGTCTTCACCTCGCGCTTGGGCGCTATACGCACCGCTGGTCTGGATGTTGTCTATGAACAACCCCTTGGAGTCATCCTTCCCGTCGTCGGCCACCGCGAACACATCATTAGCCTTGGGAGCCGCCGTCGCCACCTCCACCACTGCAGCGACGGCAGTAACGGATGAGGAGTCGGGCTTGGGGGCAACAGGAGGCGCGCTGTCGAGGCAGGTGGCGGTGAAGGTGTGGAGGGAGGAGTCGTCATCGTCATCGGAGTGGGAGGAGGATGGAGAAGACGGGCCAAACGGTGAGGAGGGGAGGTGGATGGGGACAACGATGTGGTGGTGTCGTCGTCATCGTCGGCGGTGGAGTTAGAGAGGGACGATGGCGGGAGCTTCCACTTGTGGTGGGAAGCACCGTCGCCGGAGGTTGTACCAGAGTGGGATGGCTAGGGCACCACGAGGCTGTTCATGGGGGGTTCTCGAAGGTTTGAGGGGCTAGGATTTTGAGGAGATCTGGGAGTCAGAAGCTTTCGAGGCTTTAAGCGATACAATTCGAACTGAGGATGGGACTTCTTATCTGGTCTATGGAACCATATTTGTTTTGAATTTGTAAATTATGGTTGTAAAAAGAATTTTAATAAGTGTAACTAGGTATGCTAAAAATACTGCCTGATAGTATATTGGGTTTAAGGCCATGTGCAAGTGTAAGTTAAAAAATAGTGTCAAATTCAAGGCATCTTCAAAGTTGACAAATTAGCTAATGTAGATACTTACTATCAAACAAATATCCATGCTTATCGCAACACATTTAGCAATTCAAACTACTTTGTATTTCTATAGTTACAGGAAGCTAATAAAAGGACTAGTAAGTAAAAAAACATAACTGGATACTGATACTGATTATTAAGTTTTAAAGTGGTATGCACTGTCGGGTGTCAGCCATACCTGAGCTTCATATGTAATGGGCCAAACCAACATGCTAGGTAGAAGCCTTGTAGAGCCACTGTTATAATGCTAGTATATGCCATATTTATTTTTGCTTATTGAGATGCTATTATAGAGATGGTAGTCATCACTGACGGTTTTTGGATAAAAGTGTCAGTGATGAGGATTCACATCACTGACTGTTTTAGCCAAAATCCATCAGTGATTGGTCATCTCACACGGTTTTTGGCTAAAAGGGTCAGTGATGAGGGTTCACATCATTGACGGTTTTTAGTAAAAACCGTCAGTGATGACCATGTTAGTAACCACTGATGGTTTTTGCAAAAAATCGTAAGTTATGAGGGGTTTGCAATAAAAAGTGTGCCTTTTTGTAGTACTGGCACTAGAATATATATTCAAAAAAAGAACAAGGTACAGTAAAATGTGTTTTGAATAAAAAGTGTGGCCAAAAGTTTAGCAGAATTATTTAAAAATGAGTATATCACATGTGAATTACGAGGCTATGAAAGCTAATCAAATGCACATGGTTTACTGTAGCTAAAAATAATATTACCCAGGATGTTAAGTTGTTGTAGCTAGACTTAGCTTGCATCATGTTCTCGGCTCCGCCGTAGTGCCTAGTCAAGTTTCGTCCCAGCCTACACCATGACCTGCTAGCAACCTTGGCTTACACCACACCCTTGACTTTGCCACCATTGTTTGCATCAAGGGAGAGAAGGGGGGTTTGGGATAGGCATTACATTTTTTTAGTAGTTAATTTATTTGTTATAGAGAAATTTTTTTGTTATCGATTTCTTTGGGGTGGAAGAGGAATTTGAGGAGAGGTAGGTAGAGATTGGAAAGGTGAAAAACTCACCATTCACCACCTCTAGGTTCTATAAAAGGAGTAAAAATATTGTGAGTAGCTGTCAAGACCCGAATATATAAATCCGAACCATCTATGTATACTTCATTAGTGTAAGATCACGCTAGTACATACAATGGCAACATAGATGAAATGTCATCCTTACATAATGAATTATAAATAAATAAGCTAACTTGGATAAATAAATAAATACTGAGACCTTACATTTGAGTTTATATTTATTAGGCCTCATAGGGCTCAAGCACTAAATAAGATAATTGCGACAGAATGAAAATAAACTTGAATGGAACCCATCGACATGCCACAAGCAATTGACAAGGTACAAGACCTCTATGGCTTGATCTCCTTGCAAAACTCCTCCTTCAAGACAGATATAGATTCCTCCATCTCTTCAACTGAATGTTGATTAATGCATGGGTGAGCACATAAAGTACTCCGCAAGTTGTGCATACAAAATACATAGCCTAATTTACTATATGCAAGGCTTAAACAAAGGACATGGCTTTAGGGTTTATTTTTGCACAAAGCAACATTTATAAGAATAAGATAAATAGTTTGAAAGAATAATTTAAAATGATATAGTAATAATAATTTAACAATAAATTTCACTGAGTTTCACAAAGCCTCACATAGCCTGAACCACTTAACCACAGCCAATCTTGTCAGTTTTATTTTATGAAATTACCCCATGTGTGAAATTCCAGAGCACATCCATGACCACAGACACGACTATTTGAATATATTTGATTAACTCTCTACAGAGGTTGTACTTCTTTACTTACAACATATGATCAACGTCTTGGTCGAAGCACATTCCCTTGGAGTGCGACCCAGAGGATCATACCAAAGCTTTTGAGAAACTCGGCCCCACCAATTGGAACTCCCGGTACTCTACCTACACCATTATTCCCATACAACGAATTTCCACACACAACGAATGAGCGTAGGAGTATACCATTGGATTTTAGAACGAGAACCATCCTTGATATGGCGGACACACATTACACCATATTGAAAGGACTATAACATCCCAGCACCTCATGTGCCCTGAATATCACCACATCTTACTATATAAATGTAACACCCCAACACCTCATGTGCCCTGAATGTCACCACATCTTACTATATTGCTAAGTCTTAACCATTTTACACATAAATTTCAGCAACACATTATTAAATATTTAATCGCTAAACAACCACTAAAGGATAGTTTCTAGATATAACAAGAGGTCACAAACAATCTCATGTTACATAGCACTGAAATAACACTAGATATGCATTTTAGAGAATAATTTCAGCATGCTACCTAAACAAGTAATACCGATCCTAGACCATTAATAACAAAAAAAACTTGGGACCACGCGCACAAGCACGCCCAAGCCTTCGAGCTTGGATACAAAGGAAAATATTAATTAAACAACAGATTAACTAGCCATACTTCTCTATTTATCAATTGCAACTGACTAGGTTCAAATGTCCAGTAATGCGACTAAGTGATTCCATCAACTAAATAAAGTTAAGCGCTATCTTATTCATGCGTGAACACTAAACTAGATCATGGTGAAGATGGTGTGACAAGTGATACAATGACGCTAATCCCTTCCTATGTATGTTGCCTTCAATGATCACCTAAAACATTTAAAGAAAGCAAGAGTGAATCCAAGCAAATACATAATAAAACAACAACATAAACTTCATCGTATTTAAAATCAATAAGGGTGAATCCACGACTCAACCAGTATATAATAAGTAATATAATACCGGTACGTAATAAAGTAATATCATACCAGTTATTACCTTCAACACCTTATTCATCTTTGGATGAGTCCACGACTCAATCTCATCACCATGTATCACAATAATCTCAATAAACACGATTCATTATTAGCAATGCAATGCAATGCAAATATGCTTGCATGCTCATATGCACATTTCATAGCTTATACAGGTATAGCTTGAGTGCACACCCGTCGATGTCACACTCTCATTCCCTTCCATCCCCGTGGAGGGGCCTACCGAAGTAGGTCTTACTCAAGAGCACTCAGGTCAAATCATATACCTTTCTCACCGACCTGGCCTATGCACTCCGGATTAGTTATATGACTCTTTTACCGACCTGGCTCATATGCACTTTTAATGATATGAATGTAAGTGATGCAACACTTTTCAATAACCAATCACCACGTAGCAACAATTCCTAAGTGACCATCCACATCATGTGCTCAATATCATCATCTCAAGAGCACAAGCTCAAATAATGACAATGATTAACATTAATCATATAAAAAAGCAAGGTGATATTTATCAATCTAAACAACAATTCATTCCACAACCAAATTATCATTCTACCATGCACTTGCCTTAACCATGAGGAGCAGAGTGGCGTGGGGTTCAGGCCACTCCTGAAGTCACACCACCTGAAAATAAATTGCATACAACTCAACAATGCAATCACTGCATAGGCAATAAATTTAGCGACATCGAACCTAAACCCTACCCCAATTTTAATAACATTCTCGCTCGACGAACAAAACCGCCCCTTTTCTGATTCGTTGGTCTAAAGGTTATAAGTTGCACCCTAATAAACTAAACCTCAGAGATCAAGAACTATATGAAACTACTAGAAATTATCCACACATTTCCCGTTAACCAACTTTCTCAAATAAATCATTTAGCCCTTCATTTTTAGCCCTGAAACCCGATCTGCTGCCACACTAGACAGCAGGCTTCAAAATGGCATAACTAATTCTATACAATTCCAAATGAAGTAAAATATGATATTTCTGAAATCTAAAGAAAATTTCCTAACTTTATCTGATTATTAGAAAATTTAATTCTGCTTCTAGATATCCCTAATCTGCAGTTTTTCACGACTGCTGCCAGCAGAGACAGATTTTGGACAGCAGACTTCAATCGGCCATAACTTTTAAACCGCTTATCCAAAATTCGTGATCTAGATCTCTAATTAAACTTAAGACAACTATCTACAACTTTCACAACATGCTAACCCCTAAAACTGACCGGATCTGCCTTGAAACTCAATCCAAAGAACGCAATCTGCATTGCTCGCGAACACAGACCGCAGAAAACGTAGGATCCCCAAACAAATCTAATCCTGTCTCTAGGACAGGTAAAACTAACATAAAACCTCCTGGAAACAGCAACCAAAACACCAACCAAAACCCTAAAAAAATTGTACCTTCACTTACCCTCAAGGTTGCACAAGGAGTGATGAGGGGAGGTGTCTCCAGGGCTGCACCAAGAAGAAGGAGACCCGAAGACGCCAGAACCAGCGACGGCTAGGAATTCCCAGGGGGAGGACGGCTGGGAGGAGGGGATGGTGTGGCTGGAAAGAGGAGGGGAGGGGTGGGCTAGGGTTAGGAAAGAATCTCCCCACATGATCCAAAATAGGCCACTAGCGGCCCAAAGACAGCCCTCCAAAGACAAAAACAGCCCACACAGCCCCAAAACAACCCCAAAGTGGTTCAAAATTAAAATGGAATATTAGAAGACCATGTGGAGGTCTACCCACGATTGTGATTAGTTATTGACATTATTCAAGCTTGTGGTGTTTTGATTTGAATTGGAAATTGAATTTGAAGCAAATTGGTAAAATTTGCCTAGCACTTACGGTGCTACCGTCCTGGGGGTGGTAGCACCGGCCATGGGTGGTCATACCAACCTCTGGCCGATGTGAAAATTCCAGAGAGCCATTTCTTTGGATGGTGCTACCGGCGTGGTGCCGATAGCACCGGCCCTTATGAGCAAAGATGAATTTTAAATTATGATTTCTGATGAAGTTCTTTGCAATATTTTTGGATATTTCTACGTGATGTGTCATTACAGGACGATGGTGTTTGATCATGGTGAGGTGGAGGATGATCGGGATTAGGCGAGGTGCGCCAAAGGTCCAAATGGTTGAGGATTGCCGAAAATGATCAGAGACGGAGTCGTGGCAAGCCTAGAAGACAAGGGATGGATGAGATGCTAGAAAGACACTACTCGGGTCAAGTAGGGCTGTCGGATCGTGGCCTAGGTGATAGAGTAGCAGGTCTAGATAGTATGCTTTGAGATGCGTGCAAAAACCTAGTATGCTTGTTTGGTTTTGGGTTAGCCCATGTATGGCTGTGTGTGGGAGTCATCCCTAGCCTTTGATCTGACCCTTAGGGTAGAAGGACCTCATCCAAGGGTGGAGGGTGACTAAAGAGTAGTATAAATAGAGGTGGAGGGATATCCTTCCTCCTCTTGAATGTTTTGAGGTTTTTGTGCTCCTTTTGAGCTTTGCCCACTTTGTTGTGAAGCTTTGTAAACCTCCCTTTCAGAAATGAAAGCTTTATTTACTCATCTCTAAATTTATTTTATGCATTTACATTATGTTTTAAATTCAATCTTTAAATTCCTCTATTTACATTCTTGCAATTTACTTCTTGCATATTTGGATTTGCCTCCCCTCCTTCTAGATGCTTTTGGATTTGCCTCCTCTCCTTCTACATGCTTTTGATTCTTGTTCTAAGGATGTTGATTGATGCATGAATCTTCTTCATATTATACCTCAATCATTTAGGCAATCCATGTGTTTTTCTTGCAAGAAACCGATCTTGTGTTCTTGAGTGAATCATTGTTCTAGATTGAGTTTGTGGTGGTTTTGGACTTGTGTTCTTGCTTGCTATGATGTGTGGGACGTTATCCAAGATCACCTTGATCATCAAAACCCCATGAGCAAGTCTAAGATCGAGTTCTTGAGTTTTGCTCAAACTTGATGTGTTCTTCCTTCAAAGTGAAAAAGATCGAAACTTTGACGTTTGCGATTGAAGGTTAGAATAAGTTCCTGACATCTCTAGGATCACATCTGCCAAGTTTCGTGAGTTTTTGTCTAGCCGATCAAAAGATTCATCAAATTGGCTTTTGAGTTCGTGATGTTTTTGGCTCTGTTCTTCCTGCTGTTCTTGAACCCGGTCATACCGCCCATTGTACGGTCATACCAGAGACCCTGCGGTCATACCGGCCTTATAGAGCAAATGACTCATTCTCATTTGTCTCTTTTGATTATTTTTGTTTGAGGGCTTATTTGGATTATCTTGATTGGGGGAAATTTTATTTGGGATCATTCACCCCCTCTCTAATCGCCATCTCGGTCCTTCACATATCCTCCATCCTACACACAGAGTTTAACCCACAACCTGAGGATGCCAATGTGGAAACTCGGAAACTTATTATGCTAAATTCTTCTCATTAGAACATATGGTTGTACGATTGGGCTCAGTTTAATGGCTTACAAGGTTAAGTCCTTAACTGTTCAATGAGAGACTTCCTGATGCACTAAGTCTACACACATAATCACATAGTCTCTCACACAATCCACCACACATAACCTTCCACAAAGTTATGCCACTCGCCCTAGTCTAAATCACTAACCACCCTTGTTGATTATCACAAAGCATTCATATTTCCACATTGTTATTTTATAGTTATTAATCAAGTGTAATAATGACATTCAAATGCCATCAATATCACATTATGACTAAGCATTATACTACACTAATGATCCCATGTTGGTGTTACCATAGTTACCAACTAGTAATTAACCATCTTAGGGTTACAAGGAATTGGGGTGTACAATCAATACGGACTGATAACAAAGGGCTACATAACTGCTCTTAGAAATAGTGAAATATTTAATAATTAAAATAGCATGAAATAATTTAGAACAACATAATTTTTGTAAAACTGAGTTCAACATTGTCAAAGCACATAACTTGCCTTGGAATAGATCCTGGTCTTATCTTTGAACAAACTCTTCGCCCTCGTAAGCATCCGAGATGACAACGTCTATGTGAAACAAACGAGAAAAATGAATAAACAACCAAATAGAGGCACAAAAAACTCTAAAAATCAAATCAAACAAATTGGAGTGTAGGGTTTGATTTTAGATGAATTTAGAAACTTTAACAGACTCAATTGAAGTTTGTATGAGGGAGAACAAGCTTTCGAAAGATTTGTTGGGAGAGAAAAAACTGGAAAAAGAGAGAGAGAAGAATATTTCTGAATATTCCTTCAGTTGATACTGACAGGTAGGACCCACGGTATATAGACTGAGTCTATGGATATGGTTCACAGGTCTATGGTGAACTTGGTCATGGCTTGGGCTGACAAGTGGGGGTCTACATGTCATAGACGTGGTCCATAGTGAATCGAGTCTACATAGATGTGATCTAGGGTTACGGTGATAGGGTAGTTTTTGTGGCGCTGAACTGGCGCTATGGTGACATCCACGTCAGCAGTGGCGTGCAGGAACCAAGGGTCATCGGTAACGGCGCTCCGACGATCGATGACGGTGGATAAGGATCGATTCTGGGTAATTGGACTACGACGAACACGATGATGCGGTCAAGGATCAGCGACGACAACTGTGATGGCTGATGGTGAGGAAGAAAGAGGCAGAGCAGCGGGCTCACGATTGAGACGGGGCTACGGTGACGCTACAACGAAGGAAAGGGGCACACTAGGTAGAACGCAAGGCGGCGAAGGTAAGGGTGGTGTCAACGGTTGTAGAGGCTCACCGATGGCAGCAGAACAGGGTGAAGAAGCGATAGCAGCGCAAGAGATTGGATCGGCTTGATCCCGACACATGGTGCACAAAATTCGAATTTATGTGGGGGATGAGAAGATCTGAGCCTAGCACACACAGTGTCGTGGTTAGATTTGAGAGAAACTGATAAGAGTGGAGAGGAACGCGATGCAAACGGCAAGGGTGGTGGTTCTACTTGCCGGAGAAGGAGAAGACAGCTGACGAAAATGATTTCCTGTGTGGGGATGGTGTTAGCAGGTGTGGGATGAGATGGCTTAGATGGTGATGGCCTCAGCTTTTAAAGGGGTAGCCTAGGCTTAGCGAGTAGTTATGGTTTCGCCAGGGTGGGTTAAGGCTAGGCCGAGGTGATTTGGTGGGGCAGGTCGGGCTTCTAGGTCATGCGGAAAGGAAAGAGGGTGGGCCGGGAAAAGAAAGCGGCCCACGAAGGATTTTGGAATCTAAATTGATTTTTAAAAATTTTCAAAAATCCAATAAATCCAAATGAGCTCAAATAAATAGCAAATGATCTCGAAAAAATCCATAAAAATTCCTTATAACATAAGAAACCCAACTGGAAATTCATTTAATTGAGTTTCACATTTTTCAAATTAAATCTTTTTAATTTTGGAAATTTCCAGTTAAGCTTCAATTAGTGAGGAAAATTGGTAAGAATTTTTAGGTGACCTATTCTACACAAAGAAATTTTTAAAAAGTGAAAATTAGGATGTTACAGTAGCCATAGTCACTACAGCAAAAGAAAAGTTGAGACAATTTTAATGCCACGGTTTGTCAAGCTGTCTTTACCCAAACCTGGTGTGTAGCCAATACATAGGGCCATTTAGAGAAAGATAAAAGAGACAGGTAGAAACCGTCTCAATCTATCATCATAATAGCACGCACAATCGTGATCCTCGAAAAGTAGAGAGAGATTTTAGGGTGTATTATACTAGTAGTATATGATGGGCTGTAGAAATCAAATTTAGTTATTAATTTATTGAATGTATTTCTACTACTTTACTACGGGAGGAAATATAAATAAATACTAGCTAATCTGATCCATTAATTAAAAAGTATGAACAGTCTATATAGAATTTAGTGTACCATAAAAGAGCTTAAACTAAAATATAAACAACTATTTTACCATTATTTAATACAGAAATACTATATAACGGTATACAGTTGGTCTCTAAAACAACAGAGCACAGCGCCAAGGCTACTGAAGGACCTGAACGCCCAGGTCGAGGTGGGCCCCGAGTACGTGACAGCAGAGAGCCAGACTCCCTCCATGCGATCGTTCGCGTGCTGCTGTGGAAAAGGATTGCGATGTGCGGCTGTGAGTCTCCCACGTACATCGTATATATGTTATTAGGTCATGCGATAGTAGCAACGCAAGAGACCTCCGGCGCCTGCTATGCAAGAAAACAAGAAGTGAGTTTCGGCATGACAGTGATTCCCGTCCCTACAGTACTGTTACAGGAAGTTCAGTTCATCTCATCCTTGCAGGTTATGCACGTGTTCTTCCATTTCCCCAGCACTTACCGATGGCTAAGTTTTATTAGATTTTATAGTGTTTTACGTTGTTTCATAGATAAGTTTCATAATATTTCATAAATAAGATTCATTAGGTTTCATAGTGTTCCATCAAATTTCCTTAGCTTTTAATACTTTCACGACTAAGTTTCAATAGATTTTATTCATTTTTTACTAGGTTTCATGATAAAGTTTCATCTGATTTTGTGGGTTTCACACTACTATAGAATGGTACATCACTATCGCTTCATCTGGGTCGGTTCTTAAGTTTTTAGGAAAAAACGATTGTGATAGATGACTTAGGAGATGTGATAATAATAATCACTATCGGTTCTCAGGTTAGAAGTGATTGTGATGTAGCACTGGGCACATCGCTATCGGTTCTCACAAAAGAACCGATTGTGATGCGTGATAGATGACTTAGGAGATGTGATAACAATAATCACTATCGGTTCTCAGGTTAGAAGTGATTGTGATGAAGATCGGCGATCATCGCGATCGGTTAGCATGTGAGAAGCGATAGTGATGTTTCAACAGAACATCACTATCGCTTCACATAAGAACCGACGCGATGTCAAGATCTTCATCACTATCGCTTCTTTTATGAGAAGCGATAGTGATAATCATGCACATCGCTATCGGTTCACACAAAAGAAGCGATAGTGGTGTGCATGCTCATCACTATCGCTTCTTATGTAAGAAGCGATAGTAACAAGCATGCACATCACTATCGCTTCTCACATGAGAATCAATAGTGATGTGCATGTAATCATCACTATCGCTTCTTATGTGAGAACCGATAGTGATGACATCCACATCACTATAGCTTCTCACATAAGAACCGATAGTGATGTGCATGATCACATCAATATCGCTTTTCAAGTGAGAATCGATAGTGATGTGTGTGAACATCACAATCACTTCTTAAGTGAGAACCGATTGTGATGTGTCTCGCTAGGTTATTTATACCTCTTAGGCTGAACTCTCCTCTGTTGTTGTTCCAGAGGATATTTCTCCGCCGTCATCCGAAAAAATAGCTCATATTCTGTGGTTACAAGCAATACTTGGGTGAGAAAAATTGAAATCCTCAAGGGTGGGTGTTAAGAGGGTAAATTGGAAGCCTAGCCTAATGAGATTTCCCCTCATTTTGCAGAATTTGTGGTTTTCTTCAAAATGTGAGTATTCCTTCAAACCCCTTCATTTTTGCAGTATGTAATTTTGACATGTCGCGAAGAAAGTTTAGGTTGCACTGGTATTATGTATATCCTATCATATTTCGCACTCTTTATTTGACAAGCACACATGTATTTAATTATCTTAATTTGTAGTGCTCTCGTGTTAATCTGGAATTATTGTTGCAATCATGTGATGAATGTTAGAGTTTAGGCTGCGGAACCTACGTCTCCCGTTCGAGGGTTCTTGTTTATAAATATGTCGATCGAAATAGCATATTTATAAGCAAGCAGTCTCGAATTGTCCACGTTCTTTTGACAGTTCGAGGATATGTGGTTCGGGCAAGTTTCTGAGCTGTTGTACAATTCCAGAGTAGATTTTGGTAGCGTCTTCTTGGTGTTCTCTGGATACATACCCCTCTTGACCTGTTGTCGAGACGTGTATCTGGAGAACAGCGGGCAGATGCTGCCGAAATTTTCTCTGGAGTTGTACAACGGCTTAGAAACTTACCCAAACCACATATCCTCGAATAGGATTAGGACCTAACCTATTTAGAGATTAGGAGTTATCGTTGGTACCCTCGTTTTGTTTCGTTGTAATCAAAAGATTTGCAAGCTATTGCACTATATAATTAGTTCATTCGATATCATTATTGATGTTTGCAATGTATGTCTCCTATCTAGGGAATTGGAAGCTCTAAACTAGGGAAGAATCTAGGTATCGATCGAGAGTACATATTTTATATATCTTGAAACATGTTCTCGATTTTTCAAAGGTAATATTAACTGAAATGATGTCTCAATATTTCAAATAGTTAGCTAGGTGTCGCTTCAGTTTTTCTTTAATTTATTGTGCGAAGTTTAATTGCAGATAGACCGTGAGAAATGGATGTATCAAAAAAGTCATGTGAGTGCTGAATTTCAGAGGGGTGTTAAGGAGTTTAAAAAAATTGTAGAAGAGGACATGGTATGGAGGGGTGTAAACTTCATATATTGTCCTTAATTGATTGCACAAATCTGAGAAGATTTAACAACTTAGCTCAAATTGAGTACCACCCGATTCGACGTAACTTCGTGAGGAATTACACGTGTTGGAACTATCATGAGGAGACAGGTAGTACCCTTCCGGTATGCAACGATAGAGATAACATCCTCATCTCTATCGCTTCTTACAAAAAACCGATAGAGATGAGGAGCTCATCTCTATCGGTTTCTATAAAGAATCGATAGAGATGAGAAACTTATCTCTATCGGGCAAGAACCGACTGTAATAGTAGTGACTCATCTCTGTCTAATCACTTTGTGTCACCACCAGAACCGACTGTGATGATAAAAAAGAACCGATTGTGATGTATAAACGTGTAGTAGTGTCAGAAGGTTAAAATCATTTGAAACCCATCGAAATTTATTTAAACACATTGAAACCTTACGAAACTAGTTCGAAACTTTTTTGAAACTTGTATAACGTGCTTTGAAACTTTGAAGTTATCCTTTTGAAACTCAGTTAAAATTCTTTTGAATCTCGTTTTAAATCAAGTTTTAGATTTGAAACTTGACGAAACTTGTAGTTTCATATTAGAAACTCATTGAAATTTATTGAGACATACTGAAATATTTATAAAATATATTTAAAAATCTTTTGAAACCTACGAAACTGAAACACTATGAAACTTGTAAGTACACTACGAAACCCGGTGAAACTTAACTGTGAAACAATATGAAACCTATCTAGACGAAACAACATGAAACCTATCTAGGTGAAACTTAGTTGTGAAACATGGTATACCGTTGAAATCAATGCCAACAGTATAGCGTTCAGTAGTACCACTCTATTTAATAATATGGAGAAGCTAGCAAATGCTAACCCGTCAGATACTATCTCAATGGGATTCGTCTCCACCGTTCGATATAGATGTTGCTGCTACTTTGGCCTGTTATCCTAGCCACTCATCAATGTCTACCTTATCCAAACATTGAGAACCAGATTCCTACATCTCTCTCTCTCTACCAGACTCCACCATCTCTCTATCTAAGAACCAGACTCCACCATCTCTCACTCTCCTTCTCTATACACTCGCACTGGGCGAGCTAAAGAGGTTGGAGTGGAGGTCAAGCCGGTGCTCTGTGACTAGCGGCATGGGCCATGCGCACGTTCATTGAGGGCCACAGCCAAAGAAGGGCAACTGGTGAGAGGTGAATAGATAAGTGTGTGGCTAGAGAAGAGTGGGAGACGAGGGGGAACATGATGGTGTGGCAGAAGAAGGGCGGGTGTAGCAGCGGCTGGAGAGGGGCACATCTCCAATGCTTTTGACTGTCTCCATCACCCTCTTCTCCATGTCCCATCCCTACGTGGTGCTGGCCAAGGTGGGCACAAGCACCATCGTTGTCGTAGCCAAGGTGAGATCAAATTCGTCAAAAAATTTTGGTAATTTTTGAAAATATTTTTTATGAAACTTTTCAAAACTCATCAAGCTTGCTGAAATTTCTTGAAATTTTTAGGTTGAAACTTGCTAAAACCCGTTGAAACTTACTAAAACTTCTTGAAACTTTAGCTTGAAACTCTTTGGCTGGAACTATCGAAAATCTGAAACTTATTGAGACTTGATCTTAAAACTTTATTGAAATCTTCTAGAAACATGTGAAACCCAATGAAACCTAGAGGCTTTTCAAATGTCTTAATGGGACTTCCTCAAATTTGATGAAACATGTTGTTATTCTCTAGTCGCTTGCTTAATAATAACATGTAATTATCTTTTTTGGAACTACTTCCATCTAAAAAGCTCTCCTATGATTCCAAGTCAATCTGTGAAAACTCCCATGCCTCCTGGGCGCCCCATGTCCATATCTCGGGATATAAGTGGCATGCATTGTGGGTTAGTTTCACATTGCCCACATTGACTGCAAACATTTATGCGGGATATTGTGGTAGCCCGCGAAAGGTTTATGCGGGCAATGCGGCGTCCACAAAACTCACAAAATCTTATAATTTTTTTTAGTTGAGCTAAAATACAATGGTTTGGGCATGAAAATTTGTGTTTGCTGCTGAATGTTAATGCTCTAAAATACAATAGTTTGGGCATTAACCATGCAAATGTTAATGCTCTACATCTACTGCTTCTTCTACCGTGTTGTTGCTCTGCTAGTACTAGTAAATAAGTCTTATGCTAATAGCCTGATACTGCTCCATTGCTTCTTCTCTATTACTTACAAAGAGCAAAAACAATAGCAAGTCATGTAAGAAATGTCATATCCGGTTCTTAAAAAAAAGAAACATCATATCCCTTGTTTTGATTGGAGACCCAATGTTGTTTCCATCGAATATGATGTTCAAAACTTCACTTAATACAGATCACTCCTCTAACAACAGTACCCAGATTTGAGAAGCTTACACACTACGCTTTTTTACAGAAGACATGAAAAGAGCAATCTTATTATCATTACTTCTATACAAAACAAAATACTAGAGGAATCCACACTACATCTGTATTATTATAACCATTGAAACTAGTCCAGTCCACACTACTGTAAGGACCCGAATCCACTGATTCGAACCCACTGTGTTTACCGCACTAGTCCCAGGATCAACGCTAGTGCACACAGCTTAACATTGGTACATATCACATCATACACAACGATAATAGAATAATAGTTCATTTATTGATATAGCTAAATGTATGATCTTATGACCAACTTACATTATTAAGCCAATGAGGGCAAGATCGAAAATATAACTAATGATTAAGCAAATGGAAAGTAGAAAGCGAGATAGCTCATCAGTTCACCACAGCAACCGACAAGGTTCGGACCCTAATGACTCGTGTCTTCCTGACTTCATCTTCCAAAACAGGTGTAGATTCTTCAACTGTTGATTATTGTTGTTTGGCAAGGGTGAGTACTTAAGCACTCAACAAGTTGTGCACAGAATGCAATTCTATGTATCTATATGTAAGCTTATTCCAATGGATAGGCTATCATGGCTATTTTGCAATAAGCAGCATTTAGGAACAAATACAGTAAATAAATTGTAAAGAATGTAAAACAAATAGCAATAGTAAATAACTTCAGTATTTCTCAAGTAAACCAAGTTTCCAATCCTAAGTCAAATTTCATCTCCCATATGACATTCCGCCATCCCAACCAAGTTGTCCAATTAATTAAGCTAACCCTTAACTGTAATTCCCGAGCATTGCTCAATACCGCGAGCACGGCTATCCGAATAGTTTCACACTCTGCAGAGGTTATGCACTTTACCCACGTGATACAACCAAACACCACCAAGGCGAGTGATTATAACAAAGCCTTTACAATGCGCTGGCTTAACCGAATACTACCCGCTAAGGTTTCAACACCGTGGGACTGGTTACCACATCCGGGGCCCCCTCTTGCGCCATGTGAATTACTCCATAACTCGAACTCACACCGACCACGATAGTACCAAAATTAAGACATTGCAAATTACTCAAGACTACTACGTAATAAAGACATCACTGCGGTTCCAAAACCCCATCATCGCCGGTCATTGGCGCCGGCGATGATTGGTCGGCAATGATACTCGAGATTATCACCGCGGCTCAGAACCGGCGGTGATAAGGATTATCACCGCCGGTTCTACCTACAACCGCAAGGATATTGACTATCACCGCCGGATCAAACTAAAATCCGACAAAGATAAGGACTATCACCGCCGGATCAAACCAAAATCCGGCGGGATAAGGATTATCACCGCCGGTTATATCTACAACCGCAGGATATTGTACTAGCACCGCCGGGTTGTACCATAATCCGACAAAGATATATACATATCACCGCCGTTTTCTCCAAGAACCGCAAGGAAAATCTTGCATATTTTTGTGCAATATATATATATTTTTATATAATTGTTTATAGTGTCCATATGTTAGTATATAAAGCATCGCTCAAAGCATAATTCAAATATATGCATGTATCGACTAAGCATCGTTAAAATCATAATTCAAATATATTAAATTACGCATCATATAATTTGCTTTTACAATGTAGCTCGACTACATGTCATCCCGCTTGCTTTGATTTTACAATGAGTCAAGTAGACATGTCACGCGCCTAGGCCGTAGGAATGAGGGCGATGAGGTTACTCGTGGAACTCGCCGCTTGGATTGATGATCTCATCATGAATGAATCCGTATTTGTTCTTGAATTGCTATAATTTCGTGAGCAATAACTTATTGGTTCTCGCTTGGAGCGCTGTTTTTGAAAAAAAATGAAGTTACTTAATGATGATATTTGTTAAATAAAAAGGGCATCAAAGTGTAATTACGCATACCATGGTTTCGTTATAGCCGACACTCTCG
Source organism: Otatea glauca (assembly GCA_036346275.1). Taxonomy (NCBI): domain Eukaryota; kingdom Viridiplantae; phylum Streptophyta; class Magnoliopsida; order Poales; family Poaceae; genus Otatea; species Otatea glauca. Next base: position 28,272,338 of record CM070722.1, on the reverse strand, counting down.
TGACAATTGAATGCATATCTGTACATACATAGAATGCACATAAATTGTTTCCGGTGCTGCTTCATGCATGGGAAGTCATTTATTATTTCAAAATTTTTCCAGTATGGACGATATCGAACACTTTTCTTGCAATGCATCGCAAGAAAGCCCCGTGAATGATTTTGAATAGTAATTAAACTTAAATGCAATAGAATGGAATTTTGCTAGAGTAATAACGCAATGATCGAGTTTACATTGCTCAAAGATGTCCCAAAGGTCTTGGTACAGATTAGTTTGTTTTCTCATGGAGTCCAAGACAAAATCCTGCTAGCATCTAATCGGATGACGAGGAGGACCCAGTGAAACCTGCACATATATGTCAACGTAGTCAATTACTCCCACATCGTACGTGTTACGCAAAAATAGTAAAACGATATTAGAAGTCAGGAGATACGTACTTGAAGTTATAGGGTAAAAGAACGGAGGTTTTGTATTGCAGCTTCAAAAAAACATTAAATAAATAGTCTTCAACGAACTGTGGATTGTCGTTCACAAGTTTCTCGTTGACGAGCCCCGGATCTAAGAATGCTAGATTGTCATTGTTATTTCTTCTACATGTCTGTACCTCCATTCTACATAAGAAAGAAGTTAGAGATGCAATTAAACAGTACAGAAATGCTCAACGATATAATCGGCTGCACTTACAAAGTCCATAGTCTAAGTATGTTCACGTCCAGGGCATCTTGCTGGTACAACATATACAGCTCCGTGAAAAGAACCCAGCAGATGTTATCCCCATTGTGAAAATCTTGCTCTGTGTATCTGACTGGGAACGCCTCCATACCATCGTTGGACTGCTGCATGTACCACTGATGGACGCGCCGCAGTTGAGTTGTAAGGTTGTCGAAATGAGCTGGTTCAACCACGGGTTTTCCCATAACAACCTCCACCTGAGACCTTGCGCCAGAGCATCTAGTTGAACATCATCTGCTTGAGCATCCCGCTTTAACGATGTCGGCACTAGCCACCGCAAGTACCGCTCGGATATGCGCCGTAGTCCGATATTTTGCAAGGTTCTAAGCCCGCCTGCCTTTTGCACTTTTGCCATAGTCAAGAAAAATTTTTGCGCACAAGATCAACTTTAGTCTTCTTACTTGATGGCACCTTTTTAAAGTGAGATGCTACGCAGCGCTTACATGCTTTTTCCGCTCTTCCTCGCCATGTCACCGATAGTTTCTTTTGTGGTTGTCCCGGTTCACGGATGGTTGAGATTTCTTCGAGGACGGTGCCGATCGCCGAGATGTTCCCGTTGTTCGATTCTTCACGCTTTTGGCGGAGGAGTCGGGCTTTTTCTCGTTGGTGCCGCGGAGGAGTTGGACTTTTCCCGGTTGGCGGCGAAAGGGCGGAGGTCTCGTGTGGAGAGTGCGGTGATCATCATCGCCGCCGCCCTCATCGTCCGAGCCAAACTTAATCAAGCTCTTGCGCCACGCGAGGAAGCCATTCACGCTTTCTCCTAGCTTTTGTTCCCATCCTCGCCAGGATCTCTACCTCCATTTTTCGGTATTGGCGGACGACACCGCCCACTTCGACCTGGCGAATCCTCGTGGTATCGGCGACGATGCAAAGTCCGTGACTCTGGCATGGCTAAGCCCCGCCTCGACCACCTTTATGGTAATGCCATGTGCGGCCAAATGTAGTTTGCACGGTGTCGGTTCTTTGATGTCATCCACAGAAAACGCATCCATGCTCTTCGAATCCACAGTGGACGCGCAATGCTCTTACGAGCACCGGACCGATGAGCTCGTGGCTTTCACCGGTGGCGGTCGTGAGTGAGAGCTTTCATGCGGCTTGCTCCACACCTTATCTAGTTCCGACCTTTGTTCCTCTAGCGCCTCGTGACAAAGATCTTTTATCCGACGCGTTCAGTTGATCTTCTCTTAATCTCTTTGAACGCTTGTACATCCATGCGTCTGCGGGAAGGCTTCTTTCCACGTGACCAAACCAACTCCTCCGTGCGACTGGATGCTCCTTGTTACCTGTGGCTATGGTTAGCTCGTCATTCTCCCTTCGTGGCGCGAAAGATCCTTGGGAAGACCGTGAGTGAGCATCCGTGATTCTGCGCGGACTTCACGCTCTCTATCGGTTCGAAGCTTAAGCCGCCATCATCGGAGATAGAAGCACCCTCCCAAGCAACCAGTGCTTTGATCTTTCGCTTAAGGCGGCCGTTGCGAATTATACCCTTGCGGGTCATTTCTTGTTCTGACCGATCCCATGCTTGGTATTTTCTTCACGCACTCTCCTGCTCCTAGTCCGTGAGGGTGAATATTCTTATCCGCGCTTGCTTTGTTCCTTTCACTTACTATGTGAGCTTCTTCGCACCTCTTGTACGCCACAAATTCATCCCGAACTCCCTTAACTTTGGGTACGTGTCAAAATTCAGCGTTTCATTCTTTTTCACATAATTCTTGTTTAATGTCTTTGTCTTCCAATTCTTCCACGCAAAGGCACATGATGTAGAGTGCTCGTTTCTTTGCAACCAGCTCGGTCCCTTGGGGAACTGGAAAACTTGTTTCATTTGTCCCATAAAGAGTTCTTCACTCATTGGGTACCACCCATTGGTCACCTCCGCGCCAATCCATGATCTATAGTCGATGGGCACGTCATCCCTAGCAATAACCCCGCAGTCATCTGTCTGACGGCCCCAATGATGACTCGTATAGCAGTTCCCCGATTGCCGAGAGCTCCACTATGTTAAAAATTCCCTTAGGCATCTTGTTCGACCACTACTTGCCTGCCTTCGCTGATCGACCTTTGAGCACGCAAATTGATCTTCTAAATTATTAGTCGTCTGGGCCTACCATGTTTTGGGAACCACAGTGTACTAAAACTTTACCTCGCTTACGTGAGTATCGTCAGGTTGGTCCATGGCTGGGTCCTGTAGGTTCAGATAGGACGTTGGGCTATTATTCGGGCTACCCCTTCCTCCTTCGTCCATATTTGAGGGCCCAACTCCCTCCGGCACTTGTCCTTCGTCGGAGGCCATTCCTAGCAAGTTTGTTGAAAATTTCCAATTAACAAGATCATTTTGAAAGACACATACAAACGAGGATTGACATTGAAGTTAATCCGTGAAAGGATGTTTACATATCCCGTGATACATACACATATACATCTATACATTAATATTGTAGAGAACTACTTGAAATTGAGAATGGTCATTGAAGTGTTGCTCTCTTTCATTTTTCTTTATAATTACGTCATTCTGCACTCTTTATAATTGTATCACGCCCCAAATTCCAAACTAAATCAAGCAATTCTACTAAATAGAAAGCTACATGGCATGTTTATTGAAAGGAGTACTCAATAATACACATCTTTAAAGAACATGTACACACATATTTTTTTATCTCAGATACACAAACATCCTTGAAGGACACATATACATCTTTTTTTAAATCTGCATTCTCCAGAATATTTTTACCATGAACACAAATATAAGCATACACGTACACAAGATATATACACATCTGCAGGAGATGTACACATACATGTATACTTTGTCGATGTGTTAGCACATATTTTCTGAATAAGCGCATATGCACATTATGTCTCTCAAGACAAATCAAACATATAGCAATAAACATATGCACGTTACATACAGTCCAGGTAACCATACACATATACATCCAGGTAACCATACACAGTATGCATGATCAAAGGTCTAAACGCATGTAATTATATACAACCAGAATCGAAATACATAGAGAACAGCTTTATATTGCCGATGAAGCAAAAAGGAATCGCCAACTTCGAGGGCGACAGAGGCCTTTAGCCACGCAGTATTTCCTCTCGCGTATGCACCAATGCACATTTAACAATTAAGGTAAGTAACTATTGAGCAAATCAAGAATTGGTATAAAAAGAGTACATATTATAGCTACCTTTGGTCAAGAGCGGCAAGACAAATTGACGGCCGAGAACAAAGATGCACCATAGATACCAGATATGCAACCCAAGCTTGAGTGATTATGATTAAGTACACCAAGAAATCAAGAACATTCAAGAAAAACATCAGGCGACGGGTCATTACCGGGCAAAGAACGGCGGGCGACGGCCGAGGCGATGCGGTCGCGGCGACGGCGGGCGGTGAGGTTCGCGCGGCGGCGAGGCGATGGTCCGGGCGGTGAGGTCGAGGCGACGACCGGGCGATGCGCGCGCGACGGCGGGCGAAGCGAGGAGACGGGCGGCGACGCCGTTGAAGGGGAAATGAGGGGTGAGTGGCGCGGCGTCAATTTATAGGGTTAGAGTATCACCGCCGGTCAACACAAAAACCGGCGGATACACTATCACCGCCGGATAATAAAGAGAACCGCGCGATAGTTGAATTATCACCGCGGTTCAAGCTCAACCCGGCGGTGAAAAAACTTATCACCGCCGGTTCAATCTCAACCCAAGAAGAAAAACTTATCACCGCCGGTTCAATCTCAACCCGCGGTGAAAAAATTATCACTACGGTTCAATATCAACCCAACAGGATAATACATTATCACCGCCGGTTGTATCTACACCCGCAGCTGAAAGTATTTATCACCGCCGGTTCAAAACAAAACCGGCAAGAATACTTGATTATCACCGCCGCTTAATACTACAAACCGGCGGTGATAAAGCACTTCACCGCCGCTTAATGATACAACCGCAGTGATAAGCTCCATCAATTATGTCAAAGTTTTCAAAGGATGATTGCTTTGGGAGTTTTTAAATCCTATCAATTTTTATCCAAATTTTTGGAGGAATTCTTCAGATATGTAATATTTGATTTAAATATTTCCCTAAGTTTTGACAAAGTTGTAAAATTATAAAAATCCAGAGTACTCACTGTTTTCATAGTTTTAATATTTCAAAATAAAAATTCAAATTGTCGATCGCTTTGAAATCCTATCAATTTTTATCCAAATTTTCGAAATTTTGGAAGAATACTTGAGACATGTAATATTTGATTTAAATTCAAACAAATGCAGTAGACCAACCATCGCTTCAAAAATTCACACAAATACAAAAAAAACACATAGATGAAGTAGAATTCACACAAATTGATACATATGACAAAAGAATACATTAATTGTTACATATCAGAAAATAAAATGTATTTCATTAGGACAACTAAGCTACGATTCGACCTTCGTCATGATCGCGGCGTATGTATGTAACTTCGTCCTCACTCTCTTCCATGAGACCGAGGTCAACGTCCTCTCCGAAAGGAGGAAGCTCATCGAATTGGTTGTACTCTTCCTCGTCGACAACATTCTCAACCCCGACAATCCTTCTTTTCCTTGAATAACCACGTGGCGCTCCTTGTTAGTCGGATCGGATACAAAAAGATTTGTGTAACACAATTAGCAAGTACGAATGGTTCTTCTCTCAGATCCGACCAGCTTTAGGTCCACGGTAGTGATACTGCATTTGTCGATGTTCATGCCCTTGGAAGTCTTACCCATTGGCACCAAAGAGAGGGACCTTCAAAGGTCCGTAATCAAGCTCCCAAATCTCTTCTATGAATCCGTAGTAGGTTTTCCTATCTCCGTTCTTCGTCGTGAGGCATCCATACGGATACCGCTGCTTTGGTTGGTGCTCTTTTTATCTTGTGCTCTTGTATAAAAAGTAAAACCATTTATGTCGTATCCTTGGAATGTCCGAATTGTAGTGGACGGTCCCCGAGCCAACACTTTCAATCGAGCGCACTCTGTCTCGTATGCATCATGTGCCTACGCAACCAATCGCCGGTTATGTCTATGCTCTCTCGCGATCCAACCCTCGACTTCGTTGGGTTTGTTCTAGATAGCATGCTCTTGTGCATGTTGACATACGGGCCACCACAACCGATTGTCCCAATCTGCGAAATGTGCTTGTGTGAATGAAGCTAGATTGTTTGTACGGAGTGATTTCTGCCAAAGGTCCCTTTTCCTGTAGCCTACCCTCATGTCGTGATGTAGGCGGACCAATCGGTTTGAGATCCATGTAATCAACCCGAACTCAATGACCTCCTCGGTTCCCCAACCATCCGCAATGCAACCTTCCTACCGATGTCGATTACTTAACATATTTCTTTATGACCCCTATGAACCTCTCAAAAGGATACATCCGATGTAGAAACACGGACCTAGAATCAGATTCTTTCACGATGTGAACAATGAGATGGACCATAATATCAAAAAGATGGAGGGAAACACATCTCGAGCCCGCAAAGAGTGTGGACCACGCCTTCCTGTAGCTTATCTAGTTTCAATGGATCGATGGCCTTCGTGAAATCGCGTTGAAGAATGAACACAACTTCACAATTGGGTCTCGGACTTTCTCTGCGAACACCCTAATCGCAATTGGAAGCATCTGCGTCATCATCACGTGGCAATCGTGAGACTTCATACCAATTAATTTTAAGTCTTTCATTGAGACTAGTCTCTTTATGTTGGCAGAGTATCCGGACGGAACTTTCACTCCGCAAGCATTCGCACAAAGCTAATTTTTTCTTTCTTGCTCGAGTGTAGCAGTCGGGAAGGTACTTTTTCCCCAGATCCATGTCTCGTGATGCGGCTCCTTCCCGAGTTTCATATCTTCAAGGTCCATCCGTGCTTGAGAGTATCTTTTGTTTTGCTGTATATCCAAGAAGATACCAAGCAAGTCGTCACACACGTTCTTCTCTATGTGCATGACGCCGATTGCGTGTCGCACTTCTAAGTGTTGCCAAGAAGGTAGGACCCAAAATATCGATCTCTTTTTCCACAAAGGAGCCTTATCACGGAACTCGGGATAGATGTACCGCTCGCTCCCTTTCCGTGGATAATTTTAAGATCCCTTACAGCTGCAAATATCTCTCTCCCAGCAGTGATTCTTCTGAGCTAAAGCGGTCTCCTTTGTCCCATCAAAAGCTTTCTTATTATTGCGGTATGGGTGATCCTTGCGGAGGAACCTACGATGCCGCATGTAAGACATTTTTCGACAGTTCTTGACCACCGACTAGTCAGTACCATCTAAGCATTGGGCGATCCATTGAAGCCTTTTGTCGTCTCGCCCGACAGTTTACCAAGGCGGGGTAATCATTGATGGTTACGAACAACAATGCGCGTGAGGATAAAGTTCTCTTTATACTCATCCCATACCCGCACTCCATCGCTCCACAAGATTAGAAGATCTTCAACCAATGGTTTGAGGTACACATCGATATCGTTGCGGGTTGCACAGGCCCTTGGATCAAGAGTGGCATCATAATGTACTTCCGCTTCATACAAAGCCAAGGAGGAAGGTTGTAGATACATAGAGTTACCGCCAAGTGCTATGACGATCGCTCATGTTACCGAAAGGATTCATCCCATCCGTACTCAACCCGAACCTTATATTCCTTACATCATATGCAAAGTGCTTCTTATATTTTACGTCGATGTTCCTCCATTGCACGTAGTCGCAGGTGTCCGAGCATTCCATCGTTTACGCTCTTGGCGTGCCATCGTAGCAATTGGGCATGCCTTTGTTCGCAAACAATCGATTCAGACGGGAATTATAGGAAAATACCACACCACCTTACGGGAGATCTCATCTTCTTACGCTTCACCCCGACATCTTCATTATCGATGTCTTCATCGTTGTTCTTATACCGCTTTGCTTTGCAAACAACACGACCATCCAAGTCCGCAAACTCATTGCGATACAACATGCAATCGCTTGGACATGCGTATCCTTTGTACTTCCAATCCCAACGGCGGACAACCCGCTTGGCCTTAAGACGCATTTGTAGGCAACACGCTACCCTCTCGAAGCAAATCCCCAAGAGACATAAGAGCTCGGTGAAGCTCTTATCGGACCAACCATTGCTTGCCTTCAAGCTGCGATGAGTGTAAGCACGGTCCGCAATTTTTGTGCTCCTCCTTGCGGCTGGGTACAATGGTGTCGTGGAGTCCTGTACCATATGTTGGAACTTTTGAAACTCTCTTTCACTCGTGAAGTCTCCTCCCATCACGCAACATTTGATCCAGATCTTCGTCGTGGTCGCCGACAAACGATCTTCAATCGCCGTCATACCGTTGTCTCCGTCATCTTCAATAATGTGTTGCCCTTCATGTACAATCTCATCTTCGCCGTGCTTGGTCCAACAGTATAGCCACCTTGAAACCTCTTCAAGCAAGTGTGCACGACGACTCTATGATAGAAAATACTTGATTTTTGCAATAACGATGGATAGCACATGTAGTCCGCCAGATTCTTCGACTTGTCGCCGCAGCCACGCTTAGAAATAACTCACACCATTAAAAACTCTGCCCCACAACGGTCCGTGTCATACATCCACCTTCGGTCCATCTACAATTAATTAAATCAAACATTACATACGCATATAATTGCAAATAACAAATAATTGTAGACAATTAGATTTAAAAACATATGTAGCAATTTTGACTATATTAAAATACATCAACCTTTTTCCGTTATGTAAATATCCATATAGCAATTTTTTAGTATTGTAAAAAATGAAAATAATTGTAAATAGTTATGATATATTTAGACTATATCCAAATATATCAATCTTTTTTTCATTGCGTCAATATCCATCTTGCAATTCCTTATTATTTACAAATTTGGAAAAAATTGTAAGCACTTAGGATATACTTTGAGTACATTAAAATATATCAAAATTTTTTTATTAGGTAAATATCCATCTAACAAGTTTTTATTATTTCAACATTTGAAAATACACCTTTTTGTCATTATGTAAAAATCCACGTGGCAATTTTTTATTATTTACAAAAATAGAGATCAAATTACTAACCTCGAAAAGAAGTACAATACAAATTTTAACAAATTTTTCGGCAGCAGATCGTTGCAATATGCAAATCGAGCAAAGACAGAGCGCCTCTCTTTTTGCTCGACGGCCGGGAGGCGGGGTCTCGATTATATAGAAGACTTATCACTGCCGCTTCGCGCAGAACCGGCAGTGATAAGCTCAATGCGCGAAAAACATATCGCGGGAAGATAATATCACCGCCGGTCCTTGCTTTAACCCGCGGTGAAAATGCAAGTATCCTGCCGATTTAAGCACGACCCAAGAAGATATATCTCTGCCGTTGTTGTCTCAAACCGGCAGTGATATCTTGCTTTTACTACCGGTTGGTTGCATGAACCGCAGTGATAAGTTATCCCCTAACTTAACTTTCAACCGGCAGAGATACGTTATCATCGCTACTCGGTCCTAACCGGCAAAGGATATGCCTACAAGGATTGGTCGTTTCAGAGTAGTGCGGCTAGGGTCGGCCCATACCGCACATGTGGTTGCATGATTGACTCAGTCAAAGGCTTGCAAGGTTAAGTCCTTAGTGTGATCAAGGCAAGACATCCACATACTATCGCCCATCGGCCCACCTTGGCCTCCTCGCCCTTGCCACTTGCCCCAATCTAAGTTATTATCACCCGCTTGATTACCAAGCACCACGTGCCATCAACAATTCAACATCGCTTGCGTGACTCGACTCGCCACAACAACTCAATCTCATCGTGTGATTCCACATGACACACAAGTTCATAACATTGTTCCATATTCCATTAATCAAGATTAATTATCAATGATTCTGACACATGTGATGACGTGGCATGGCTAAGCAACTAATACGAACTAATCCTCCAATGTCGATTATAATTATTAACCAACTATATTTAACCAATCTAGGGTGACAATGGATCATGGCATACAATGACAAGGTAGGGTATAGATCAATCTGGTATATTAACTAAGCCCAATCTAATTTGAAACAATTGTATACTTGAAATATATGCAATAGGGTAAAACAAATATAGCAATTTTATAAACATGGGTTCAACATGATCAAAGCACAACTTGCCTTGGAATAGGTCCTGATCTTGATCTAAAGCTTGCTCTTGAGTTGCTTGATCTTCCTCCGAAGCGTCGCACAATTCAACGTCTACGCGTATCGAAGGAGAAAAGCAAATAAATACTAAAACAGAGAGAAATTGAACTCCAAAAATCAAATAAAATTCACTATTAAATAGATCTCAATTTTACAAATTTTTAGAAATTGGAATCACTCAAATCCGAGTTACGATGCAAAAGATATAGCCTTTTGAAGTTTGAAATAAATACTGAAATCAGAAATTCGAAATTAACAGATTTATTTTTATTCTGAAAAACCGATTTATGACGTCAGCGTGACGTCACGCTGGCGTCAGCCCCGGTGCCAGCCAATCGGACGCTGCCACGCGTCCCGGTCCATGGACTCGGTCCACGGGACCGCCCTTGGTCCACCGCAGACGCGTCCACGGCGCCTCGGCCATCGAGCGGCACACGCCGCGATGCTTGATTGGTCTAACCTCACAAGACAAAGATCCACCGCACGATTGCATCTAACGGGCGCAGATCTTCAACTTACGTGGCTAAATCTCGACCGCCAAGTTTGATCTAACGGCTAAAGCTTACTGGAGGAGTTCATCGCTCACGCGGGCGACGTGCACGATCTCCACCTCCACGAGATCCGACGGCTCCGGCTTCAACACGACGATGGTGGTGCGGCGCAACTTCACCGCTTGGGGACGACGACCTCGGCGGCGGCATTCGCGATGAAACCGCAACACCTCTTCACGGATCCGACGCGCGCAAGACGGAGATCTCGAATCGCCTTCAAAGCAACGAACTTCGGCTTGAACGGCGCGTAAGAACACGAAACAAGCGGCGGCGCAAGCAACCAACTTCGGCGAGCTCCCGACGCGCTTACTACCGCTTCTTGCGAAACGACTCACCAAAAGACGCGGCGCGACAAGGATGAACCTCGAGGTCTACCCGCCCTTATTTATAGCCTCGGCAAACGCGCTAGAACCGAAAACCTAGATCCTAACGGCGCGGAACGCGTTTCGGCGGCGACTCGAGTCCTTTGCGGAGACGACAACCACACGCCGTCCGATCTGCTACCAACGGTCAGATCACACACCGATCTAATCTTAACCGCCTGTGGTTTCTTTCCAACGGCGATGATCACCGAGTCCCGAACCAGACGACAAGATCCCACCCGCGATCTCGATCCAACTAGAGACGCGATTTTCAGCAGCCAAACGAGCCGCGCTTCTCCGCCACCACAAGACAAGACACGGGCCGAGCCCATTACTGTTCAAAGGTTTCTCAACAGGTTTTTCCAATTAAAATAATCACCGAAATTCCTTTTATTTATTTTAGGCGATAAAATAATCAGGAAAAATCCAAGAAAAATCTCAAAAATACTTTGAGACATTCTGGAATTAAATAAAATATTTTGGCAAAACTTTATTTTAACTTTGCATAAATTTAAATAGATTTGAATAAAAGGCAATAAACTTGATTTGAATTTAATTCCAATAAATCCAGAAAAATCCGAATAAATTCCAGAAAATCACAAATGCACTTTTAAACAATAAAAACTTAATTAAGCTGAATTTTGGGATGTTACAACTACACACTTCAAACCAACCCAATCCAAAATAGTTGCAACTCACTCAAATAAAAAATTCTTTCAGCTATAAACTTCACAGGGGATCTACTTTTCAAACAGAAGCGTGCCGGCGTCGAGAGCCGAGAGGAGAGGCTGTGAGAGGAGACTCGGGAGAGGCGACGATGAGACGAGGGCAGAGAGGGAGCCCTTCGTGTGAGAGGTGAGCGTGCGGGCTTCGCGGACGCAACATGGGTTTCGCAGGCTATAGTTTGAGCCGCTTGATTTATTAAATAAGATGTGGATGTCCACATAACATTATTTGGTAGACTAATTTAAACAGTTTCACGCACACCCACGTCCACTCCCACCCTTATCCACATCTCTCCAGTTCATAGTCAATGGTCGCCGGGTCGCCGGGGCACATCCATCTAATTATTCCCGTTCGTACTGTACGTGCGAATCTATAAAGGCTGGCCAGCTTCGTTGAGGGATGAGCTGCCGACTCCATGGGCAATCACGGGCAGCAATGGGACATGCCTGCAATGCAGAGGTGGAGACGAGGTAGGCACAATTCTGCATTCCAGGTAACTCTAGCTTCTTAAATTCTCATAAAAAAAGGTTTCTGAAATTCTGAATAGAACCCAAAGAAATTTTTATGACTTACGCTTTTGTGTGATTCCTTATGCAGGGGTCATTAGCGGACTAGAAGAGAAACTCTGAATCAGTTATATGTTGTAACTAGCATATGCCCTATATCATGCTTTTACAAGAGAAACTTGTACGGTTTTTACGCATTAATCAGAATCCTTTCCCAAGAATCTTTAGTATGAAACAATGTAAGTGAAAGAACTCCTAATGGATAGTGTTATGTGAATCAGGCTAACATATTACAGTTGCCTGGTAAGCTCAATTGCGTGTCTGTTGTGAATATTTTTTTAAAGTATATTTCATAAAACTACGAAGACGTAAATTTGGTAAAACTATAAAGATGTGACTATCCTCCAAACAAAGATGAAACAACACAGCAACAAAAAAAATAGTAAATTTCATAAAAACTACATGTTTCTTGTATAAATTATCAGAAAATTCCAGGTTTTAGGTTTTACTTCAAAAAACTACATATTTTAGGTAAACTTACAGGTTTTAGAATTAACCGTTTTTTATAACAGGTCTGACAGTGTGGGAGTATATTGCAGCCTCACGTGCGCCTAGTGAAACAACCCCAGTGATTATCAATGCAAATGAGGTCATTAACATGATTAATAATACTCATAATTAAATTAATTACAAAGATTAAGCATACATTTATTTATTACAAACTTTATACAATAGTATCAACTGCAATACACAAGAATACTTAGTTACATTCTCAAAAATGCAAATTACATGAAAATCAATTGCATCCAAAAATATAGATTACAAGAAGATTGAATTTCTAAAATATAATCTTCAATTGATCTTCGGTTTTAATCCTGCAAATGCTAGTTACTCAATTGTACAAACAAAATCGGGTGCAATAAATTAAAATGATAAGAAAATAAAAAGTAGAGTTGCTATTAGACCCGTATGAGTTGGTATCACTCACTCACATACCAGATTCGTCTAGGTCCAAATCGGCACCTCTCATGAAATAGGGTTTCATCATTCGATAGTTCACAAACCTGTATTCATCGTGTAACCATAGCCATACAGAAATAGTACCCAATTATCACGTGGTAAAATGGTAAAGCTCCATATAGTAAAAAGGTAAAAGCTCCCTGTTAAGAAGGTTTGGAACCCAGCTAACTAGTAATAAGGATGCAGGCATGCTAAGGTTTCAATGAGCAACCGCGCTAGAGGCGGCGTCAAGCGTGCCCGATTATCTTCCCGCACTCCCCGGTGAACGGGAGATCTCCGGGTTTCGTCATGACACCGTCGGTCCATCGCGAATCGACTCATGTTCATCATCAACCAAAGCACAACATGCAACATCGGTAAATCAGATAACAGTATATACCAAGAGCAGTATGAGAACAATAGGAAAAACAAAAATGAGGAAACAGAATGGTATCACCAAGCTATAGTAGAAGGATGGGGAGGCGGCGGCATGGTCGGCCCAGGGGCCGAAACCGGCCGCAAGGCGACAGTGCTAGCATGGCAACAGGGCAGATGAGCAGAGGCAGCGAGGCTAGGTAGCCGAGGCGTTGGTGACCAAAGGAGTTGGCTCGGTGGCGCGGCTGGTGAGTCGGTGACCCAGGGCTCGTCAGGAGGCTGGTGGCTGACTCGGGCGTCGGGGGAGGAGACGAGATGGCGTGGCCGGAAGAGCCGAGGGATGTAGTGCCACAGGGTGACGAGGCCCTAGAAGCGGGTCGTTGGAGCTAGCCATGGTGGTCCGAGGTGGTCGGGACTGAGGGCAGACGAGAGGGGAAGTCGCGGGGGCGTGCGGTCGCTCAAGGAGAAGGATGCAGCAAGGAGGAGGCCCGGCGACGACGACGCAGAAGAGGCCCAGAGCCGACGGCACATCGCAAGGAGGCAGCCCAGGGCTCAAAAGGAGGCAGTAGGGGGCGTGCAGGGCCGAGGCCGGTAGGGCCCAGTGGCGTGGGGGAGCCAGAGGCTGGCAAGGAGTCGAGCCGGGCCAGAAGGGGGAGCGGCGGCGGTGGACCGGTTGGGTGAGGGGAGTTTGGGAGAAGAGAGAGAGAGATGAAGGTGAGGAGGAGGAGGAAGTGGATAAGGCTAGCTGGTGAGGAAAAATGGGAAGAAAATAAATAAAAAAAAGAGAGGAAAATAAAAAGAGAAAAAGGAAAAGAAAACGAAAAAAAGGAAGGAAAAATAAAAAGAAAAGAAAAAGGAAGAAGGGGAAAGAAAAGAAAAGAATATAATAATAATAATAATATAGGAATTTAATAAACTGCAATAGGAATTCACAGTAAAATTTGAATATATCAAAGGAGGATAAATGCCAACGAATAAATTAAGTAAAGAAACACATAAAACTGGCAACCGCCATAATGATTAAAAATAGGAAAATAATACCTCTATTGGAAGGAATCCTGATCCAAAATTATGATGAGCAACATAGTTTAAAATACACCAAACTAAAATACGGTAGATTAAAATATGCCAAATTAAGACACACTAGATTAAAATGCGATAAATTAATATATCCTAAATTAAAATAAATAATCTATCTGTAGCAAATTCAATCATGTTAGGAAACAGACACCATAAAAATACCATAATTTAATATTAATCTGAACTATAATATTTTAAAATTTTAGGAGATTAATTAAATTAGACCGGAGGTTAGCTAGATCTAGCAACCGTGCGAGGACGCTTATTTTTATCAAAATCCAGGTAAGCAATCTTTTGATCATTTTTAATATTTATTTATATGTGGTATCACCTATGAATCGGAAAAACGTGTTTAAGAAAACCATAAATCGGATGTAGTTGGAAAGATAATTTTGGTGATGAGCTGCTGCGGCAGAATTGGTTAAGGATATGTGGTACTGATGATGACTGTTGGGACAATATTTGATTTGTGTATGTATATGTATGGTGTGTAGAGGGTGCTCTAGATGATGAGCATTGATGGTGGGCCCCCTCTACATATGGCTAGAATATAAGGTGGAATAAACTACACTCAAGCAATGAGCTATATAATTTTGTATCAACCATAGTGTATGAGAAACGATCAGGAAAAGTTGTCCTATAACGGTGTTATTATCTCTACATTGGGTAAGAGTAGATAACTAGGAGTGTGAAGCTAGGTATACTGGAAGTCCCAGTGAAGGACACAAACATCAGCTACGGTTGATTTATTTTGGCGCTATATTTAAACACTTGGGTTGATGTGCCGTCGTTGTTAGTCGAAGCACAACTGGTAGTGGTACCAGTGATGGAGATCCAAAACCTGAGTAGCGATAAATATTCTGGGTTCTCAGCTGAGGTTGGGTTCAATATGGGTAAAGTGGTACAAACCTGCGTAAGGTAAAATCATGAATTCATGACTATCTCTTAGATTGGAGGCTACGGAAGCTAAGTCTGCCTCATATACAAGTACTAGTAGCAATTTTAATAATTAAAATCGGAAACCCACGTGTTCCTAATAAAACCCTATTTTTCTAAGAATGGATTTGAGAGAAGGATGGACAGGTGATTGATGATGGTAAAAATTCATATGATGCATTTTATTATTAATACTTGCTGAGTACTTCTGTACTCACTCTTGCTTAACTCCCCCTTTTGAAAGACCATGTAGAGGTCTATCCTTGATGGTGATGAGTAATTGACTGTGGTTTAGCATGTTGTGCTAGAATTTGAGTTTGATCTCATTGGATTTTCAATCTAGAGCAATTTGAGTTGCTGTGTGGAGACCAGTCATCCGACCGCGAGTGGTCTGGGCTTTGGCTGGTCGGAGACCAATCGTCAGACCCCGGGTGGTCTGGGCTTTGGCTGGTCAGAGATCAGTCGTCAGACCCCGAGTGGTCTGGGCTTTGGCTGATCGGAGACCAGTCGTCAGACCCCGAGTGGTCGGGGCTTTGGCTGGTCGGAGATCAGTCGTCCGACCCCGAGTGGTCGGGGCTTTGGCTGGTGTTGGATTTATTGCACATCATTGTGGGCATTGCTATGTGAGGAGTTTCCTTGTTTTTGATGGTTGCAGGACGACGGTGCTAGGTCATGGTGAGGCGGAGGATGATCGGGACTAGGCGAGGAGCGTCGGAGGTCCAGACGGATGGGAGATCACCGGAAGATGATCGGAGACGGAGTCCGGGCAAGTCAAGAAGACAAGGAAAGGAGATGATGCTAGCTAGATGCCGCGTGGATCAATGAGGGCCGTCGGATTGAGGTCTAGTTGATAGGTTAGCGGGTCTAGGTAGTATGCTTTGAAAACTGTGCAAGAAAACCTGGTATGTGTGTGGGTTTTGGGTTAGCCCATGCATGGCTGTGTGTGTGGGTTAATCCTAGCCCTTAGATGAGTGCTCTAGGGTTGAGGGACTCATCCAAGGGTGGTAGGTGGCCCAACGGTAGTATAAATAGGGGTGGAGGGGTAGCCTCCTCCCTTTGAAGGTTTTGAGGTTTTTTAATGCTCCTTTGAGCTTTGCCCGTATGAAAGTGAGGCTTTGTAACCTCTCCTTCCAGAAATGAAAGTTTTATCCATACAACACTGAATTTATTTTGCGCATTTACATTATGTCTTTACTTTACGCAATTTAAATTCAATATTTACTTTCCCGCAATTACATTCTCGCAATTTACTTTCACACAATTTGGATTTGCCTCCCCTCCTTCTAAATGCTGTTGATCTTGGATGTTTTGAGTGTGTTCATATGGTTTTACATCTCTTTTGCACTCTTGGATTGAGTAGAGAACATCTTTTCTTTCAAAGTTCCAACTTTGTTCAGAACTTGTTCTTTGCGCAGCATTTAGTATTTGATATTTATACAAATCTAGAAAAATGCTTTTTAAGTTATTATTGTTGGAGGAGGTGCGGTACTCTGATATACACCTATATAAAAATTTTGGAGTTCACATGTTGAACCGTTTGGGCGCCATGAGGTGAAAAACCGAGCCCCAAACTTTCTGCTCGAAGTTCTTGACTCACTGTGTTCTTTGATTTTTCCTGTTTTCTCTGTAAGGTTTTTTGAGGAGAAATTTGGTGGAGTTCTTCATGACTCTTCTTCTCATAGGGAGAAAAATTATCAAAATTTTGTGAGCTACAGAAACCCACCAACCTCCTGATCAAATTGAGGACAATCTCTGGAAATTCTGCTTTTGCTTTTCTGAAAGTGACTTTTGTGATTTGAATTGATATCCTTTCTAAAAGCAAGAGTCGGATTGATTCCACTTTATCTTGGACACTAGACAACCAGGATTGTGACTCAAAAATCCCCACATAGTTTTCGGTACTTATCCATGCAAGCTAAGGGTACACATAGTTGTCTAGTTTTTTCGGGTTTTTCACGATTTATTTTGAGCGATCTTGTCGAGGTTTTTGTTGGAGTATTTTGGGGGAAAATTTATTTGCGACCATTCACCCCCCCTCTGTTCGCCATATCGATCCTTCAATTGGTATCAGAGCCGGTTTTGCTCTTCCATAGATCTTGACCGGTCTCAAGAGCCATGGCGATGGACAAGTATTCCACCAAGCCTCCCTTTTTTGCTGGAGTTGATTTTCCGCTTTGGAAATCGCGGATGGAGTCATACATCACGCCCGTGGCTTCTCGATATGGCGGAAGGTGAAACTCCCGTATGAGGTTCCCTCGATGAAAACGCCACTACCGAAATATGGTCGACGTTGAGGCTAACGCTAAGGCAAGGAACATCCTCATACTGTGGTCTTAGCCGCAGATGAGTATGATAGGATTTCTCACCTCCGTTCCGCTCACAATATTTGGGTGACCTCGATGCTTACCATGAGGGCACTACTCAAATAAAGACCGTGAGGCAGATCAGTTCAAGCGTGAGTTCAACAAGTTTGAACAACACGGGTGAGAGTCTTGATGAGTGCTTCGTCGTTTACCAAGATCTTGAGCGATCTTCGAGCAGTTGGTTGTATATACCCTGACTCGGATAATGCTCGATATTTCTTGACCGCACTCGATTTGCGCGTTTGGGAGATGAAGGTGACCACCATCAAGGACACTACCGACCTGTCGACTTTGACTCTTGACGGGCTTTATTCCTGCCTCAAGACTCATGAGATCGACGTCGTCTCGCGGAAGACGAAGTCTCAGTCGATGGCTTTGGTCACCGATCCCATTGGATCCTCTTTCTGATTCTTCTGTTGGTTTCTCTCTCTCCGCCCTTTGCGAGCTAAGCGATGACCAACTGGAAAAATTTCCAGAAAATGAGCTTGCTCTTCTTGCTTGCATATTTTCATATGCATACAAGAGGGTGAGAGAGAGGAAGAGAGGTGGGATGATCACCTGTTTCGAGTGTGGTGGCCCCAACCACATTCGAGCAAACTGTCCCAAACTGGAGAAGGCTAAGAATGATGCCTACGGTTCGGCAAAGAACGACTACATCGACAAGAAACGCAACAAGAAGCCTCCAGTTCGTGAGCCGACGCATGAGAAGAAGTACCGCAACTTCTCCAAGAACAAGAAGCTCTTCCACCGCGTCCTCGCCTCGCTTGACGACATCAACCTCTCCGACACGGAGACATGGAGCGACGAGGGCGAGGATGAACCGCAAGAGAAGAAGGGCGGTGACGACTTCTCTGGCATGTGCTTCATGGCCGACGCCAACGGCATCAGCGACTCCGAGCTCTACAGCGACTCGAACGAGGTACCCTCCTATGACCAGCTCAATGAAGCTTTCTGTAAGCTAGGAAAATTTCATGCTAGAACTAGAGCTAGGTGTACGGAGCTTGAGAAGGAAGTAGGTACCTTGATTCGGGAGTTAGCTTCACTTAGATCTTCTCCCTCCCGAGTCACTGATGACTGTACTTTGTGTGATGCTTTGCTTGTGGAGTTAGAGAACCTAAGGACTACTAGTATAGTGCCCGTGCTAACGCTACGACAGCAGTACACCCGCTTATCAATTAAATGATAAGATAAGTATGAATATAACACTTAATAATAAATAATCACAGCGTCTGTATGTAGTACAAAATGAAGATATAACACTCAATAATATTTTTTGCTAAACGTTTCCCGTATGCTCTTAAGACTTGTTCACGTATGTATGTACGCCGACGTCGCCGGTCGCCGTTGTCGCACGTAAAAGCCTCGCGGCCTCACCGAACGGCTGAACGGCTGGAGGTATGGCACCTCCGTCCCAGTGTTTGGGCGTTCTTTAGTTAGGAATTCCCGGGACCTGCGCAAGGAACACGGGAAAGGAAGGTATGGATTTAGTTTGTGTTTTTTTAGAGGATTCTGTTGCAAGAATAGAACTCCCGTTTGACGCATGGGAGAGGAACCAATACATGAGAAGATTAACAAGAGAAGAGAAGATGGTGTGTATGATAAGGGATTAAGAGGTTATATATGTACCACATATTTGGAAGGAGAGCCAATCAAACAAGGAAATAAATAGGGAGGATCCACATGCAAGGAAACCAGACTTGAATTTTTTACTATCCTGGCCTCGTGATCGTTTTTTTTCCCGGATATGATCCTTTTGGAGACTTTTTTACGGATCTAGCTCCATAGAGTCTAATTTCAGCGCACGGAGAGCGCTGAATTTTTTAATTTTTTATCCACGGAACTAGCGGCCTGTGAGTGCTACTTAATTTTTTCTCGCGGAACCAGCGGTCGGCGAGCGCTGTTTAATTTTTATCTCTTTTTCCCTGCGGATCCAGCGATCGGCGAGCGCAGTTTATTTTTCCATATTTTTCTAGAATTATTCAGTGGACGGGCATCGCTTGAATTTTTTTTCATTTTTTCTTCCACGCTTGAATTTTTCAACGACTGCCGAGCATGTTTTTTTTTTGCCAAAATTATCAAGCGGATGGGCACCGCTTGATTGTTTTTTATTTTTCGGGATTTTTTTACTGTATTGGCATCATCGTTATAATTTTTTCTGAATCAACTCTCGCGACGATGAATTTGCGATTGTAGCCTCGAGCCGGAAAAATTCAATGAGCTGTGGCGCAAAGATATTTACCAAAGACCTGTGCTCGAATTTTTACTATATTAGTATCGTCGTTATAATTTTTTCCGAATCAGCTCTCGCGGTGATGAATTTGCGATTGTAGCCTCGAGACGTAAAAATCAATGAGAGATGTCAAATTTTTCCGCGGTTGAGAAGCACTGTAATTTTTTTCCCCTGCCCGAAATTATCCAGCGGGCGGGCAAAGCTTGGTTTTTATTTTTTTTTCATGCCTCAAATTTCCCATTGTCCGCTGGATAATTTCAGACGCGGGAAAAAAATTCCAGCACCTCTCCATTGAATTTCTTCGGCTACAGGCTACAATCGCAAATTCATCGCAAATTGAGAACAATCTCTAATGAAAAATGATTCAAACAAAGTTGAAATCTAAATATTATATATATTTGAGTTCCGAGAAGTATAAGGATTCTAATAAAATTAGTTTCATTCAATTCTCAGTTCTTTTGCAATATTTTTATATGTAGTATATCTTTGGGCCTTTTCTTTAAATTTGAATTTGAAATTCACCCGGTACTATTTTTCAAAATATTTTTGCATATTATGGAAGAACTTGATTTTAGATGATTTTAGAATTTTGTTTCATTTTATTTAGACATATAATGTAAAAGTTACAAATACTTGTATGCTATCGGGTAATGGAAATTCTAAAGAAAATAGATAATACGCTTTCGCAGAACAGAAAGCGTCTTTCCTCATTGACGTGTGCCTTTTACACTAGCCAGCAGTCACTGACCTTGGGGCCCGCCTGTTAGCAAGAGCAAAACAGGGGACCAATTAGAATACGCCACGGAGCTACGGTCACGGATGGGCCGGCGAGGCACCATTAGCACCGGCCACGACGCAAGACCACGGTGGACTTGGTCGCCGCCGGCGATGGCCGAAGATGCCTTGGCACTGAGTGAACCCTGTGAGTGATGCTTCGCCACACAGCTTCAGAATAGGCTCTCCTCCGATCGCCGCCGAGGGCCGCACGGGCTCTCCTACGCTCGCCCCGACCGCCGCGTCGATCTCCTCTTCCGCGCGCCCCAGCCGCGCTGCCCCGACCATCGTGTGCAATCTCCCGGCCACGCTGCCCCGTCTCCGCTGAGTGCGGCCTAGCGTCGCCGTTTGCGGGTGGACTCTCCTCTGATCACCGCTGAGGGCCACGTGAGCTCTCCTCCGATCGCTGCCGAGGGCCGCGCGGGCTCTCCGCCGCTCGTCCCGACAGCCGCGTCGATCTCCTCTTCCATGCGCCCTGGACGCCGTGTGGATCTCCTCCTCCGGCCACCGCGTGCAATCTTCTGGCCGTGCTGCCCCGTCTCCCCATTTCCTTTTCCCAGCACGTATGTATCGGTCATTTACTTTTCCAGAAAGTTTGTTTCTTTTTCCTTGATTGTTTCCTTTTCCTTGATTTCCTTTTCCCAGCACGTATGTATCAGTCATTTCCTTTTCCAAAACATTTGTTTCCTTTTCCTTGATTGTTTCCTTTTCAATAAAGATGCTGGATGGAGGTGCGGGGAGGAGGTCTGTTGTGGACCACAGGGATGATTAGACACACTAAACAATGACCATCGGATGTGGGTGAGTAAAGCTGAGGAAAGATCTGAGAGGTTAATTTTGATGGAGGCATGTTTCTGGGGACATTTCGCTGGGTGCACGAAAGTTGGACCATCTCTAGTGGGATGCACTATTTGGGGTGGACGTAGAAAAGAATATTTAGGTGCATTATAAAGGGGTATAGATGCATGATAGTGTGTTGTCTGAACTAGATAGTCTTAGGTTGAAGAATGCTAGCAATGAATTTGTTGATACTCCTTCTGTAGATGCTAGTTTTCTTCATGCTCACTCTACTCCCTCTTGTGCTAATTGCCCTAAATTGCTTGCTGAAATTGATGCCATGAGCACTCACCTTAAGAAGCTTTCTTTTAGAAATGATGAACTTGAATTGCATTCTTCTAAGGACCCAGTCAGCTCATGTGAGGGCTGTAAGCAACAAAACTTGACAATGATGCTTTGAATGTCAAGTGTGATCAACTTGCTAAGGACCTACTAGATAAGTCAAAAGAAAGTTGCTTGAGATGTTGTATGATTGAGGGGGACTTGGATAAAATCCATGTCGAGCTTAGGAAGAAATTAGAAGACCAAGCCCATAGGATTAGAAATGCGTCTTGCATTTCTTGTGAGGCCCTCAAGATTGAGGCACCGTCTTTGGGAGAAAATGCATGTGCTGAGAGAGCTCATCTTTCTGGTTCTTCTTCTTCTTCCCCCTGTTCTTCTTGTGCCTCTTTCTTTCGAGATTGCCAGTATCTTATGAGCACTCTCGAGAAGTTTGTAGGAGGCAAGAAGAAGCTCAATCTTATTCTAGACCAATCCAAGATTAGTAGATTCAATCAAGGTCTAGGATTTTATCCCTTAGAGCACGCTCGGGCGCATCCTCCCACCATTGTGTGCGACTCCAAGAGTGGTGAGATTGTGGTAGCTCCAGAGTGAGCACCACCGTGTTTAGGTCTGCTGGGGTTGTCCATAGGACTTCGACTGTAAGGGTGTTACTCCTGCTGCTTCGCCTCTAGCAAGGCGAAGCACACATGCACCTTCCGTAAGAAAGATGGTCACCTAGTAGATTTACCTTGTGCACGCCAAGATCACTCGGCGTGAGCGTGTTGTCGCTCTTAGGGGTATTCGTGGTCATCCCTGCACTTTGAGTGCTCCTAAGGTACACACTGCTTCTAGACAGGTTAGAGAGTCGCTTGTTTTTGGGCAGCGTCCAAGACTCGGTTTTAATGCTGGTTCTTTGAGCTTTAGTCTTGGAGCTGTTCATAGTCAGTCTTTTCACCGTCCTTTTGATATTCCTCGTTTTTCCCATCGAGGTAGATATCAGCGGCGTGAGATGTTTTCTGGTAGGAGGTTTAGGAAGCCTCACTGGGATGGTCTGACTTTTGCACCATGGCGGGCTAACCCAGTTCCATCTCCTAGATCATCTACTAGAGTTGCTACTGATCATGTTAAGGTTAAACGGCAGAGAGACACTCGAGTCCAGTCTTCTTCTATGGTTGGTACTCTGAGGCGTCGTGTGGTTCAGTATTGGGTTCCCAAGTCTTCACTCTATCCCAGTACTAAGTCATCTTTCTCTCTTGTGTCTTGATCAGGCTCGTAGGATGGGGAAGGGAGATGTTTGGATTGTCGACTCCGGTTGTTCTCGTCATATGACCAGAGATTCTCGATGGTTCTCTTCCCTAGTCCGGCCCCCGGTGATGAGTTGATCACTTTCGGGGATGCATCTTCAGGTAGAGTCATTGCTAAAGGTACCATCTGCATTAACCAAAATTTCATTCTTAAAGATGTTGCCTTAGTAAGTAAGCTGCAATACAATCTGCTCTCTGTTTCCCAGCTTATCGATGACTCTTTTGAGGTAAGCTTCAAGAGTAATGCATGTAGAATCCTTGATTCATCAGGAGGGTTAGTTTGAGGGATTTCTAGATTTGGGAGAGTCTTTCGTGCTGATTTTTCTGCTTCTTCTGGAGACTCTCTTCGATGTTTGATTGCTTCTGAGTCCCGTGATCTCTTCTTCTGGCATAGGAGACTTGGTCACATTGGTTTTGATCATTTGACCCGAGTTAGCAACCACGATCTCATTCGGGGTTTGCCCAAACTCAAGATGGTCAAAGACTTAGTTTGCTCTCCTCGCCGACATGGCAAGATGGTTGCTGCTTCTCATCCCCCAGTCACTGTTGTGATGACTGATGCACCAGGACAGCTTTTACATATGTACACTATTGGTTCAGCTAGAGTGCAGTCAGTGGGTGGGAAGTGGTATGTCCTTGTCATTGTTGATGATTTTTCGAGGTATTCTTGGGTGTTTTTCATGTCCTCGAATGATGAGACTTTTACCCATTTTAGGGGTTTGGTTCATAGGTTGTCTTTTGAGTTCCCTGGTGCCCTACGAGCTATACGCAGTGACAATGGCACGGAGTTCAAGAACTCCTATTTTGAGAGTTTTTGTGTGGAGTCTAGTTTAGAGTATCAGTTCTCCTCTCCCTACGTCCCTCAGCAAAATGGCGTAGTGGAAAGGAAGAACAGGACCCTGGTAAAAATGGCCAGGACGATGCTAGACGAGTACAGTACTCCTAAGAAGTTTTGGGCTGAGGCTATAGCTACTGCTTGCCATGTTTCTAATCGTGTATTCTTGAGAGCACATTTGCACCGCACTTCTTACGAGTTGAGGTATGGGCGAAAGCTCAGTGTTACTCATTTTCGTGTGTTTGGTTGCAAGTGTTTTAATTTGAAGTCTGGTAACCTGGATAAGTTTGAGTCTCGTTCTTCTGATGGTATCTTTCTGGGTTATTCGACTTCTTCTCGTAGCTATAGGGTCTGGAGTTGCGATGCGCATAGAATCATAGAGACCTATGAAGTGACCTTTGATGAGGCTAGCCCAAGAGGTAGACCCGATATTTCAGGCTCTTCTTCTTCCTCCAAGACCAGTCTTTATAGAGGATGAGGATGATGGTGTTCCACCTGATCCAGTCCCCTCTACACCTGAGGTGCCTCCTGTTTCCATTTCTGCACCTCAAGAAGGCCAGCCCTTGCCTTTTGACTCTCATTCAGCTAGTGGCTCTGCTCCTACCTCTTCTGTGCATGAGGTAGAGGCCACTTCTGCTTCTGGACCTCCCCGTCATATTCAGTGTTCTCATCCACCGATCGATCATCGGCGATCTGCTTGAGCGAGTCACTCGCTCAAAATCAGGTTTGTCCAGTCGCCTTCACTCGCCTTTGTTGCCTCGCTTGAGCCGAAGGATGTGACTCATGCATTATCTAACGAGTCTTGGACTAATGCTATGCATGAGGAACTTGAAAACTTCGAGAGGAACAAAGTCTGGCAGCTTGTAGAATGTCCATCTGGTCATAATGTCATTGGGACCAAGTGGGTGTTCAAAAACAAGCAGAGTGAGGATGGGGTTGTCATTCGCAACAAGGCTAGGCTAGTTGCACAGGGCTTTTCTCAGGTTGAGGCTCTTGATTTTGAGGAGACATTTGCCCCTGTAGCTAGACTAGAGGCTATTAGGATCCTGCTTGCATTCTCTGCATCCCGGGGCTTCAAGCTCTATCAAATAGATGTCAAGAGTGCATTCCTCAATGGCTATATTGAGGAAGAGGTTTATGTCAAACAACCTCTAAGATTTGAGAACCCTAAGTTTTCGAGTCATGTATACAAGCTCTCCAAAGCCCTGTATGGACTCAAGCAGGCCCCCAGAGCATGGTATGAGAGGCTCAAGTCTTATCTTCTCAGCCATGACTTCAAAATGGGCGTAGTAGACAAGACTGCTCATCGACACCATGAGTCGCATTTTCTTCTCGCCCGTTTATGTGGACGATATCATTTTTGGTGGCTCGCCTCATTCGCTTGTGTCTCGCTTTTCGAGGTGATGAGCACGAGTTTGAGATGAGTATGATAGGCGAGATGAGCTACTTTCTTGGCTTCCAAATCAAGCAGACTCGGGAGAGTACTTTCTTGCATAAAGGCAAGTATACCCGTGACCTCCTGAGGCACTTCGATATGTCTGATGGGAAGCCAGTGATGACTCCTATGGCCACCACTGCTGTCCTCGAGCCCGATGAGGATGGTGAGCCTGCTGATCAAAAGGAGTTTCGGAGCATGATCGGCTCCCTCTTGTACCTCACTGCTTCGAGGCCGGACATACATTTCGCTATGTGTCTGTGCGCTCAATTTCAAGCTTCTCCTCACGCCTCTCACCGCCATGTGATCAAGCACATCTTCAGGTACCTTCGTGCTCCCACTGATTATGGTATTTGGTACTCTTCTTCTTCTTGTCTATCTCTTAGAGCCTTTTTCGATGCCGACTTTGCTGGCTGTAGGATAGATAGGAAGAGCACTTCTGGCACTTGCCAATTCATTGGCACTTCTCTTGTTTCTTGGTCATCTAGAAAGCAGTCTAGGGTTGTACAGTCCACTGCTGAGGCCGAGTATGTTGTCATCGATTCTTTGTCAGAGCTGTGTTCTCTGGATGAGATCGACCTTGCGGGACTTTGGGTTAGAGATAGAGAGTGTGCCACTTTTTTGTGACAACTCTTCTGCTATTTGCATTGCTAAAAACCCAGTGCAACATTCCCGAACCAAGCACATTGATATTAGATATCACTTCCTTAGAGACCATGTGGAGAAGGGGGATATCGCGCTTCAGTTTGTAGAGAGTGACCACCAATTAGCCGATATCTTTACCAAGCCTTTGGATAGCTCCAGGTTTGTTGCCTTGAGGAGTGAGCTTGGAGTCGTGAGCCCATACGGCCTTTCGTGAGGAGGAGCTGGTTTGTATATTATGTATTATATGTTTTCTTCTAGCTTTTCTTTTCTTTGTGGTTCTTCTGGGTGACTGTGGGCTTGTTTTCTTGAGTTGAGTTCACTCGCTTAGACTTCTGGCATGCCTTGCATGGACCTCTTATCTTGTGCTTTAGGTTGCTATCATGCGTGATTAGATGTTCTCTATTCTCTCTAGGTTGAGTTCCCTCATAGTCTTATAAGTCTAGCAGGTTTTAGGCCTCCTGGGTAGACAGGGTCTGTGTGCACTCCTTAGTTGGGATCTAGAGTCAGCTTTCCTATGTCAGTCACTTGGGAAGATAAGAGGAGTCTGAGCCGTAGTGAGTCTCTTCTATCTTATCTATGCTCAATAGCCATCCAGTTTTGCAGTTTCTCGACTTCTTCTCCTCATTCTGTTTTTCTGGTTGTTATGGAGTTCATTCGGATTTTCTTTATGCCTAATCTTGTTAATAACTCAACTTTAACCAGATTTGAGCTTAAAATTGATTCATTTGTTGAGGGGGAGTTTGAGAATCTGTTCATGCATTGCATAT
Organism: Otatea glauca; assembly: GCA_036346275.1. Taxonomy (NCBI): domain Eukaryota; kingdom Viridiplantae; phylum Streptophyta; class Magnoliopsida; order Poales; family Poaceae; genus Otatea; species Otatea glauca. The sequence goes on along the minus strand of CM070722.1, from coordinate 28,245,468 downwards.
AGGCTGCATTTTCTTTTGTTTTATGAGCTTTGTCTATTATGCAATTGATTTAATCTTCATGTAATGCATCATGCTATATCTTTTGAAGAAAATCACTATCTTAGATATGTCCAAGTCCATTTATCATGCTAAGCTTATTAAAATCTGAAAATTTTGAAAACTTTAAATGAAAACTTGACGAAACATGTTGCTTTTACTTACTAAGTTTCTTCTCTAGGGGTTTTTACCATGTAGAGGTCTATCCTTGATGGTGATGAGTAATTGACTGTGGTTTAGCATGTTGTGCTTGAATTTGAGTTTGATCTCATTGGATTTTCAATCTAGAGCAATTTGAGTTGCTGTGTGGAGACCAGTCGTCCGACCCCGAGTGGTCTGGGCTTTGGCTGGTCGGAGACCAGTCGTCAGACCCCGAGTGGTTGGGGCTTTGGCTGGTGTTGGATTTATTGCACATCATTGTAGGCATTGCTATGTGAGGAGTTTCCTTGTTTTTGATGGTTGCAGGACGACGGTGCTAGGTCATGGTGAGGCGGAGGATGACCGGGACTAAGCGAGGAGCGTCGGAGGTCCAGACGGTTGGGAGATCGCTGGAAGATGATCAGAGATAGAGTCCAGGCAAGTCAAGAAGACAAGGAAAGGAGATGATGCTAGCTAGATACCACGTGGATCAATGAGGGTCGTCGGATTAAGGTCTAGTTGATAGGTTAGCGGGTCTAGGTAGTATGCTTTGAAAATTGTGCAAGAAAACCAGGTATGTGTGTGGGTTTTGGGTTAGCCCTTGCATGACTGTGTGTGTGGGTTAATGCTAGCCCTTAGATGAGTGCTCTAGGGTTGAGGGACTCATCCAAGGGTGATAGGTGGCCCAAGGGTAGTATAAATAAGGGTAGAGGGGTAGCCTCCTTCCCCTGAAGGTTTTGAGGTTTTTGAATGCTCCATTGAGCTTTGCCCACATGAAAGTGAGGCTTTATAACCTCTCCTTCCAGAAATGAAAGTTTTATCCATAAAACTCTGAATTTATTTTGCGCATTTACATTATGTCTTTACTTTACGCAATTTAAATTCAGCATTTACTTTCCCGCAATTACATTCTCGCAATTTACTTTCAGGCAATTTGGATTTGCCTCCCCTCCTTCTAAATGCTGTTGATCTTGGATGTTTTGAGTGTGTTCATATGGTTTTACATCTCTTTTGCACTCTTGGATTGAGTAGAGAACATCTTTTCTTTCAAAGTTCTAACTTTGTTCAGAACTTGTTCTTTGCGCAGCATTTAGTATTTGATTTTTATACAAATCTAAAAAAATTATTTTTAAGTTATTCTTGTTGGAGGAGGTGCGGGACTCTTATATACACCTGCAAAAAAAGTTTGGAGTTCACATGTTGCACCGTTTGGGCGCCATGAGGTGAAAAAACGAGCCCCAAACTTTCTACTCGAAGTTCTTGACTGACTGTGTTCTTCGATTTTTCCTGTTTTTTCTGTAAGGTTTTTTGAGGAGAAATTTGGTGGAGTTCTTCATGACTCTTCTGATCATAGGGAGAAAAATTATCAAAATTTTGTGAGCTGCAGAAACCCACCAACCTCCTGATCAAATTGAGGACAATCTCTGGAAATTCTGCTTTTGGTTTTATGAAAGTGACTTTTGTGATTTGAATTGATATCCTTTCTAAAAGCAAGAGTTGGATTGATTCATCTTTATCTTGGACACTAGACAACCAGGATTGTGACTCAAAAATCCCCACATAGTTTTCGGTACTTATCCATGCAAGCTAAGGGTACACATAGTTGTCTAGTTTTTTCGGGTTTTTCCCGATTTCTTTTGAGCGATCTTGTCGAGGTTTTTGTTGGGAGTATTTTGGGGGAAAATTTATTTGCAACCATTCACCCCCCTCTGTTCGCCATCTCGATCCTTCACCTTTGCTTAGCGATTGGCTGCGGTGGTCAAGTACCTAGTTGGGACGTGGATCCCAATGGACTCGCCTATGAGGCATGTGGTGAGGATCAACCACAGGACTAGGACTATGTGGAGGAGGATTACTAAGAGGGTTAGGATATTGGATAGACCGTGCATCGACTTCACCAGTCTTAGGGTGATTAGTACTTTTGGATTATATTTTTGTTGTACTTGGATCTTATGTATAATTAATATACTGGACTTGTAGCCTGCGTGGCAATGGAATGTAGTAAGTTTCCATTTTAGACTCTAATTATTGTTTTTGCTACAACACTCTGAACACGGTGTATTAACTAGTAAATATCGGGTGCGCTCGATGTTTTGCTTAGTTGGTATGCCGAGACCAGTCTAATTATCTCAGAGTAATAGCGGTGCTACTGTTGTTACCCTAGGCTAATTATGCGGGTCGCCAAACCTAGTTCTTGTTTTACTCGCGCATCAGGCTGCCATGTTGGTCCACCTAGTTCCCGATTTTCTCGCGCATGGCTGCCATGTGGTCCACACTGTCACACTCATTACAACAAAGGTAAATTCTAAAAACTATAGTTTGTGATACAAGTTCTCTTAAAATCAATAGTTTGTGAAATATAAGTTGAAACATGTAGTTTTATGATAGTTTGTACAAAAACAACCCTATAGTTTTGTGAAATTTACTCTATTTTTTCAATGTATAATCTATGCACGTAATTCAGCCTATCACTACCACAGAAAGGCCTATATAAGACGTCTCATCACAGACATTTTTGCAAATCGTATGTATTAAGGCCAATCACAGATGGTTTTGCATGACGACTGTTAGAAGCTGCATGAAGGGCTAAGAACCGTCTGTAATAAGCCAATATCACAAACAGTTCTTAGATAGAACCATATGTGATATTCACTTATTACAGACGGTTCTTTAATATAACTGTCTATGATAACACTCCCTTAGTATATAACTAGGTCGTTCGCACAGATCATTCAGTTACCAACTCCAGTGTTCAAAACCCTAGTTGACGCTTCGTCTCCCACCGCGGCGCCTCCCCCCGACCTCGCCGATGCCCCCGACCTCGACGCGTACCCGGCCGGCATCTCCCCCGCGCCCTCGACCTTCCCTCACCGGTGGCTGCACGTATCGATTGCCCTCGAGCTCCCCTTACTGGCGGCGCGAGCTCCTACAGCCGGTTGCCCTCAACCTCCCCTCACTAGCGGCTCCACGCATCGGTCACCATCGACCTCCCCTCACCGGAGGCTCCATGCAACGGTCCCCCACCGTGCTCCCCCACACCGCCGGTATAAAGGAAAATATTCGAACTTGGATCTTGGTTGCCCTCGTAAAATGTCGATAATCCCAGTTGCAATTATTGCTGATTGACACATGATTTGCTTATTTGTGAATTATCATTTTATTGATGATCAGTACCCTATATTTGTTAGTGTTATGCCCTTGAGGCAATCATTTAGATGATTGTAACATGACTATACTTATGAATAATAATATGATTATTGGTCCAATGAATGTATATCATTGTATTGATCAACAAGTATGTGACTTGCTTATGAAGCTCTTTACTTCTTGATGTAATTCGATAAATATCTCTGATCGGATATCATCGTATAGGACAACGATGAATAGATCAGCACATGTAGTGATGATAATCATGCTTCATAGATCATGGGATATGGAGATATCATCTATACATTGTGGATGCATGTTGAAGAACATGGGTTAGATAGACCCGCAATGGGACACTGTGAGAATTTTACATTCTTATGTGTCATCAGTGTATCTCATACATAGTAGATGTATGATTCTTAGACCTAAGATTGTCATATTCCCTACATGTATAATAGTTTTCCTTGGGGCTATCAAACACTACTTCCTAACCGGATAGTTATAAAGGTAGCTTTTATGTTTACTATAAAACATGCAGAGGGAAGTGAGCAGTCAAGATGGAATTTTCCACTCCAATGAAACGGAGATATATGACAAGGCCACTCGTGTGATATGATTAAGGAAGTGCATGGCCATGTCGTGATTGAGGAGTCAATCAGAACTTATTAATATATCACGGATACGAGAGATAGATTGAATCATCAAAGGATGACATGCTTCTCGCCTTGAGTTCAATCTTCATATACTTGGCAAAGGGATTATTACATGAGTACTTTTGATAGGTTCTGTCCGATTTGATCATAGTATGTTTGGGAGTTGGCATGCTTTGCAAGGAGCTACTACCAACTATTGGATTGAAAAGGAGTTTCCCGAATCCATGTCCAAACATACGTGAACCTGCAGGGTCACACACTTAATGGGCTGGGACGCATTAATTTGGATTGGATCCGTAATTAATGGACCTCGTGGGCTTAGCACACTGATGGGCTCTGGTTTAGGGTTTCATCTCGTGGCTATATAAGGAGTGGAGGAGGGTGGGCACAGGGTGTGCTTTCCTACGGTTTATAAGTGTTTCACCCAAAACCCTAACCTCCTCTTGCTGCCCCTACCGAGCGACCAGGTGCTTGCACACCGACGCACGACGTTCCAGCCCCGGACGTGTGGACTACTGTGGTAACGCTGCTGCGACTGCGGTGTGGGAGGATGATCCACGACGAGGCGAGGACAATCCACTACATCGACGCGCGAAGGGTTCCGCAACTGCGCGTCTAGTAGTAATCTAATCTATGATCCCCTTCTTACGAGTAGCTTTCTGGTTATGCGGTAGATTTTTTTTTGTGCTAGCGTAGCATACCGCGTTCCTCTTCAATATTATTGTGGTGTCAGTTGTTAATATTGATATATGTTGCGAGGATTGCTACCATGGATCATTCGAATTTGTCGTTATGCTTGATGATTGATCAAGAAAGAGGAGCTTGCTAGGGCATAGCTTTGAGTAAAACTGGTAGATTCGAAATTGAAACTAATTGACAAGTTTCAAATAATTGTTCGTAACATTAATAGACTTTGTTGTTGTACATATTTATAATACTGACAGTTGTACTATGGTATAAAAGTACTGGCTGTTGTACATGCAGTGAGAGGAATATAATTCACCAATCACATCACTCATTAGCCTCATTTCATCATATAATTGCATGCCATAGAAATAGTCAAATAGATGTCGTGTTGTTATGGATCATGATAGTGTGCCATGTATATGCACAACATGGGAGCCTCATGAATCATGATAACCCACAACATGTCACCATGTATAATTGCCTCGTGCAGGAGATACACTAGACAACTATACATGCATCATTCTGCTCATCTAGTGCTATGTGAGCAACACAAGCCAAAAAAAGGATTTGAGGTCATCATAAAGAAAGTGAATTGGACAAAGGGAGAGAGATGACCACAGTGTGTGACAGTGTGTAAAACTGGCATAGCTTTCTACAGGTTTATAATAGACTTTGCTTGTTTGTTATCAACTTGTGATTGTGAAGAATTATCATGTGAGGCTATGGTGTTGCATATTCTAATTCATGTATGGATGTTATACATTATGCACTTTTATAAGTTCCTTATTTGTATAGCTTACTTCTAAAAGTTATTCGGTGATCAGTCCATTATTCTGATTTGTGAGAACATCATTTTGTTGACAATATTTAAATCAGAGTGAAAATGGGCTGCATATGGTATTCTCATTCAGGGATGAGGATGAAATGAAAAATAAATCAGAGAATGAACTTTCAGGATGAACTATTCATGGAATTGGATTTTGCGTTGGCATCCATCGACATTAGAATAAAAAAGGTGATGAAAGTGCTACAAATGTTCATATTTTAAGACCCTACTCATCAGACAAGTTGTTGCCTTCATGTATCTAGGATGTTTTGATATTCAATTGCAAAATCTATAACTGGTTGTGTCTTGTAAATGTTGTTGCAAAAATATCTAAGGAGAATAAAATTTTGAACAACAGATACTAATCATGGAAGTTCTGCCAAGAGAGTTAGGGGAAAAAACATATCACAGACGGTTCTATTTAAAAACCGTTTGTGATAGTCCCATATCACAGACGGTTGTAATTAAAAACCGTCTGTGATTGCTTGTCATCAGAGACGGTTCTATCATAGAACCGTCTAAGATATTCCCTCATCATAGACGGTTAGTAGATAGAACCGTCTCTAATAATAGTTTTTACTGACGGTTCGGAAACCGTTTGTGATGTGCCTTCTTATCACTGACACAGATTTACTGACGGTTCACAAAACCATTAGTGATAAGGTTTCCAAATCATCTCTGATGAGCCTTTCTGTAGTAGTTTATAATCATCAGAAATTGCTAATTGTGTTCATTGTTATTTTGAATTTCCTTTTGCAAAAACAAAAAAAAAAGAAAGAAAAAAACGCACACCCAAATTCCTTCTGCAGGTTTCTAGGTTTAATAAGAAATCATTACAACGTGAACTTGCTGACCTTGAAATTACCATGTGTTTGTGATGACTTACCGGTATATTTGTCTACATGCCACGTTATTAAATCGTCGTTCAAGCATTGCTTAAGTGGTAAGATGGTTTAGAGGGGTTGCACAACACCGTTGTCTTGCTGGAAAAAGGTATGGCATCCGCCTTATGGCTGTGACATCTCTAAGGCATCGCTGAAGTGTCGTATGGCATTGTGGCAGCCTGAAGCGGATGCCATACTTCCTTCGTTCCGGTGCGGGAGACACCGCATCGTGCCGTCTCTTCTGCTTCAGTGTAGGCCTCCTTTGCTTTGGCACCGCAGCTATCATACATGGTTCCTCACTGGAGAAGCTCTAACCTTTCTTGTATTTACGTTTTGGATGTGTGTATATAGTTTTTTTAAAGCTCAGAACTGATGTAAAGGGTTTTACCAATTAGTGGTCATACGAATTTTATGCTATAAATCACATCACATAATACGAAGGGATGAGAAGGCACGATGGGTCTAACACTTCAGATCTGGTATTACTCTACATTACAAACTAGATCACTCTATGTTACAAGACAAAACAATTAGCACAGTTATACAGACCAAACAATGGGGAAAATAAATGATATTGTGACCAAACACTATCATTGTCAAGAAAAAAGAATTATGTTTCACTAAAATTATTAGGAGCAGCAACAAGAGGCTCCTACGTTGCTTTTCTTTTAGAATAATTAGAAGATCTAACCTTTTTTGTATTATGTACCTATTGTTCTAAGCTCCAAACGAATGTGTACATGGCATCGCCTCACCGCGCACCTTAAACGTTTTGGTGGTAAAGAGGTGGTGAGTTATCTCGCGTCACCTTATCGCTTTAATAACCTTGCTGCTTGCTTCACCTAGTTCAACCCAAAAGTTTCTTGTATTGATAGCTTTTTTCACATATTCTATGTGATCTGCTTCCACTTGTAGAAATTTTGTGCGAACTATATATGTTATATTGTATAACTGGTTATCGAATATGCTGATTTGACAAAAGAAACACTTCATCAATCTGGAGCAGTGGACGACGTTCTTCCATTAGATGAAGAAGTTATCTTTATGTATATGGTGTTGCAGTCGAAATTGTACATCCCAACAAAAAATTATGACTATCATGTACACTGAAATTATCACTCAGAAATTAATAAAATGTGTGATTTCTTTGGTATATAAGTCCCTGAAATTTTAAATTTTTCAATGCTAAATGAATAATGATACGTAATGATAATATCTGATATTCCCCAAAAGAAAATACGTTCAAATTGAAATTTGTTGAGTTCAGTTGCCGTATCTAGTTATTTCATCTCTAGAGACGGTTTAAGGCGTCTCTAATGTCTGAATATTGAATTGTTCTTTTGGATTTACAAAATGGAAAAAAATGAACGTAGAGACGGCTTGTATCGTCTCTAAAGATGAGAAGGGATTTTGTATCTCTCATTGTATCTACAACTCATATCTACACCATTCAATGCAATTCAAAATTTGAAATGAGTGGAGGGAAAAGAGTACTTCCAAAGTACTTGAATGCACAAATCTCAATGCACATTGAATGGTGTACATGAGTTGTAGATACAATGGGATGTACATCCTTCTTTCCACTCTAAAGACCATGTCTACTTGATAGACATGGTTGGAATAAATATTTTAATCATTGCGGCCAGAGCAATGACAAAGCCTCAAAGGTAGGTGCTAAAACCGTCTGTACTATATATAGAGACAAGGGTGAATCTAACAGGAGGCTTTGTTAGGCTAGAGCCTACTCTCCGCTGCAGCACCGGAACCCCCCCTAGGGCTGGAATAAAAGCTCGGTGGTAGGGCTCGTTGGCTCGGTTCAAAATTGTTTCAATTACACTCGTTTATTGATTAAACATTGAAATAAGTCAATTTCGAATGAAATTGAATTTTGATTTGGCTCGGCTCGGCTCGTTGGCTCGATTCTAAAAATACCTCCAAACTATAAATAAAATGATATTAAATCAAACTGTGTCAATTTCGGAAAGAGCTCGAAAAAATGAGAATTTGGCTCGATTCCACCCCTACCCCCTCCGCCAGTAGCCACTCCATGGCTATCCTGGCTCAAATTGAGAAAGAATGAAGAACAGAGCTACAAACTGAAGAAACAAACAGAGGAAGAAGAAAATTCTAATTTTGGGCCTTTTTCGTAGCCTACTAGACCCAAGTACGTCACGCATCCATCCTACTGATTCACTCCCCCTGGATAGGCCACTGAACCAAAAGAATCAAAACACAAAAACGAGGAATTTCGCACACATGATGCCAACTCGGTGGGGTCCTGGTGGCAAGGAGAATGGGAGAAGCCCTAGCCCTAGGTATCAGCGAACAACGATGTACTAAAGAGTGGGTGCGCGGCGCGGCGGCCCGATGGAGAAGGCATCGGCCATCGGGTGACAACCGATGAGGAGCAAGACATGTGGAGGGACAGAGGGAGGAGGGGCACTACTGCCCAGGACGATTGTCGATCTGGGCATCAGGGTGGGCTGGAAGCGACGGTGCAAGGAGCTGAGCCACAGTCGAGCATTAGCCATCTGGCGATGGCGAGGAGGAGTGAGCCACACGGAGGGGGGTTGCCGACTTTTGGCTGGGCGATGGCGATGAGGAGGGGAGGAGGCAAACGAGGAGCTTAGTGGCTGCTAGGCATCAGGCCTGTCAGTCGGCGCGTCGACCAGAGAAGAGGGCAGATGTTGGGTGGTGCAGCGGGTTGGAGTTCGAGGGAAGGAGAGGGGAGGGGATTAGGGGATCCGAGCCAAGGTGGGGGAGACCAGGAACAGAGCTGTCAAGTCAACGTAGGAGACTAGGGTATTGGGGATAGGATGGGTGCAGAGTCCAGGAGGGGGTCTGGGAGCCAAAGAGGATACACTTTTTATTACAGAGGTATGTATTTCTGTCCCTTTTTCTTTGCTTCCTTTCTATTCCCATATAAATTTAGATTGCACAAGAGTAAAATGCTATATTTGTATCAATTTAGGTTAGTACTTTAAGCCCACCCTCTATTTTAATCCTGGTTTTGCCACTATATCGAGATAGGCAAAACCGTGTCTACGGGTAAGCTTGAAAACGGATTGGATTTTATCCGCCCAATCCGGATCCAGATCCGATCGGGGCCAGATTCGGGATCAAATTCGGATATTCGGTCGGATCCGGGATCGGATCAGGATAATTGAATCCGGATACTGGATCGGATTCGGAGCATATACTATCTGGAAAATATAGGTCGGGAAACGAATATTCGGATATTGACCCATCGGATATCCCGATATGCTATCATTGGACGGCCCAGCCCATCTAGCCATTTTGACGTCGCCCTCGGCCCAGCCTAAATCCCCTCATCCTCTTCATTCCAATCCGTCAATCCCTAATTCCCCTGATCCCCTCAATCCTCACTTCCTCAGACGCCGAGCGGCCGAGCCGAGTGCCTCCTTCCCAGATCTGATCTCTGCGAGTCTCCTCCCCACCCCCCCGGCGGCCGGTGGTGTCTCCCCCGAGTCCCCAGCGACGTCTCCCCCGAAATGTCCACAAAAGGGTCTGCAGCCACTGGAGTCACCGAGGAGGTGGCCTCTGATCACCTTCGCGCGGGATGCCGCCATGCGGCCCAAGCTCTGGCTCGACTTCCCCCTCCTCCCTGATGACGACAATGCAGACTCTGACGGTTCGTGCCATTACAACGCCCTCTACTTCCATGACTCCCTCGGTAAGCATTGCTCTCCTAATTGTGTTAATGCTAATCAAGAATGCTATGTTCAGGTGTGCTCTGGAAGAATAATTGTTGTTTGTGCTCTCTGATTAGTCAACTCAAATAGGTATTCCTTTGCTGGAATTGGGCAAATGTGCTTATGATGGCTAGGTATGTGCAGATTGCCTGTTGATTTACACGGTTGAACTATTGACTTACCTAATGGTGGAACCGTAGCAAGGTTTTAGAAATATGTGGCTACCAATTCCCTTTTTTGTTAAATGTATGCTTTGCATTGATATGATCGAGACGATTAGTTAGAACATAGGATAAATATGTATGGCAGTTGACAGTTCATAAGGTTGGATCATTGGCTTGCATAAAATCTCAAACTTTGGAAAGTTGTGAAATCCGTAGTTAAATTGTCGGATTTAGTAATATTTGGATTTCCATGTTTCTGCATTACCACTACTAGTGATGTTGTCGCTATGTGATGAGGAATAAGCTCATTCTCCCTGCCATCTTTTGATGTGATGCTACTAAAATATTTACTTAGAATGGCAGAAACGGGTTACTTGCTCTTTTGTTTTTGTTGTTACTTTCATTGATAGCTTCGGTCGCAACTTATGGAAAGATATGTTCATTGATCAGTTGCATTTTGTTGCAGTGAGTTGTGATTAGAGCTTAAATAACTTGGTTTTGATCCTATTGTTTTGTAGCAACCCAGTTCAAGATGTTGACTTCTCTAAGTTACTGAACACTGAGGATCTGGAGAAAACTTTTTGACCTTAGAGCAGCTATAAAGTAACCATCAGGCTATTGATCCACCCAAGATGCAGCCTGGATTGTTGATGTATGCTGCTTATTTCATTCCATATGTTGTGTGATGAATGATAAATTATAACACAGTTTTGAAAGGTGGGTTATTTGTAATATGACAGTAGAAAATCATAGCTATTTGTATGTTAGCCTTTTGCGTTATGCAATTAGTTATGGTCATGTACTCATATAGTTTGATTCAACATATATTACTCTATCTATGCGTGCTTTATCCGTATAACTTTATCCGTTTGCGACCCAAATCCGTCACATATCCGTTCCATATCTGTATCCTGAATAACCCGGATTCGTATCCGTATCCGGCTAGCCGGTATCCGTTTCCGAATCCGGGAAAAAAATATCGGTTAGGATACGGGAAGAGTAATATCAATCCGTATCCGACCCGTTTTCACCCCTATCTACGGGACAACAAAACCATCTCAACATGCTGGCTTTACTGTTGTAAACAACTACCTAAGGTTAAACTTGGTATCGTTAAGCGAGGTGTTTTTATGTTTTTCTTTTTGAAATTGCACAAATATTAAAGCATGAATAACGAATTTGTCCTAGTAGCTTCCTAATAAGTGAATTTCTAGTAACATGACAAACCAGTCAGCAAAATGATAGAACCCACATGCTATTATGTTGCCACCTAGGATAAATTTGCATATTTACAAAACTGACCGGATCCCACATGACACAATGCTGGTCAAAACTGCTATTTCCTAGCTTGAGAGACCAAAATCAAACGGTATTGAGAAATAAGGGATGTGTTTTACCTAATATTGCACTTGAAGAATGAAAATTAAACTATTCGAAGAGTTGAGAGGCTCAAGAGGGACTTTTTCCTATTATATATCGACAGGAACGAAAAAAGAGTAGAGTACTTGTATATATCACTTGCCCTTTTTTTGTTCTACTGCTAGGGCAGGGGAAACGGCAATAGCAGCCGTGCATAAAAGCGTAGATATATTATAATTATCACGGCTATTTCACCTATGTACGACGTGTGTGTATATACCTACGGTTGAACAGCGCCTCTTTTGCCGTCCGATTGTAAATCCAGTGGCTGATGCCGCACCAACTGGTGCCTTAGTGGGGCTGTTGCAGTTGCTTCATTACATAGTCCAGAGTCCAGACGACGAGGAATGGTGACGTACTACGTCAAGAGAGACGGGACACGATAATCAAATCTAGGTGCAGTACGAAGGTACTAACAACGAACGACAGTCATCACTCTTCTGGTCATGGTATTTTTTTTTTAAATCTAATCCTTTTCCAAATATAATTATAAAAATAACTATATTCTCGACCACGAAAACATCGAAAGATGACACGTGTCACCTTCTGCGCTTCTCTACTGGGCTTCTAGAGTTTGGTGGCTTGTCGAGCTCTGGGAGCGCGGTAGAGGTTTCCGCGGTAGGGCAACATCACCTTCCAACGCTTCTACGGTAGGGGATATGACAACACCGGAGTTTTTAGCTTTATTGGTCCCTGATCTAATTTCTATGCAATTTTCATTGTTATCTGAATGAAATTGCAAATTAGTTTCCTTCTCGACCGCGGAATAATCGAAAGATAACACGTGTTATCTGAATGGTATGAAAGCGTGTCAGGTCCACCTATCGTGGTAGGTGTTTGCCATATTATAGAAATTACGTGAAGGACCATGTGGAGGTCCATCCATGTTTGTGATGAGTATTTGACTTTATTTGAGCAAGGTGTGCTCAAGTTTGAGTTTGATTTGGATTGTTTTTCGAGCTAGAGCAATTTGAGTTACTGGTTGGAGACAAGTCGTCCGACCCCGAGTGGTCGGGTCGTCTGACCTAAGTGGTCGGGGCTTTGGCTGGTTGGAGACCAGTCGTCCGACCCCGAGTGGTCGGGTCGTCCGACCCCGAGATGTCGGGCCGTCCGACCTGAGTGGTCGGGGCTTTGGCTGGTTGGAGACCAGTCGTCCGACCCCGAGTGGTCGGGTCGTCCGACCTGAGTGGTCGGGGCTTTGGCTGTGTTGCAGACCAGTCGTCCGACCCCGAGTGGTCGGGTCGTCCGACCTGAGAGGTCTGGGCTTTGGCTGGTCGGAGACCAGTCGTCTGACCCCGAGTGGTCAGGTCTTTGGTTGGTCGGAGACCAGTTGTCCGACCCAGAGAGGTCTGGGCTGTGGCTGGTCGGAGACCGACCGTCGACCAGAGGTCGGGTCTCTCGCCGTCGAGACCAGTCGTCAGACCTCGAGTGGTCGGAATGGAGACTAGTGGTCAGACCTCGAGTGGTCGGGATGGAGACCAGTGGTCAGACCATGGTTGGTCGGGATGGAGACCAGTGGTCAGACCATGGTTGGTCGGGATGGAGACCAGTGGTCAGACCACGTGTGGTCGGGGTTTTGCTGGTCAGCGTAGTGTATATCTTTCTGTTGAGATGGATATGTGTTGTTGGACTTTGCTATGTGATGTGGTTTCCTTGTCTATGATGGTTGCAGAACTTTGGAGCTAGGTCATGGTGAGGCAAAGGGGATCAGGACTAGGCTAGGAGAGCCGAGGTCCAGATGATCAAGGTGTCGCCAAAGATGACTGAGGCCAGGGAGTAGCTGCAAGCCGAGAAGACAAATGAATGGATGAGATGCTAACTTGGAGCTGCTCTGATCTAGGAGGACCGTTGGATCGCGGTCAGGAAGATAGAGTAGCGGGTCAAGTTAGTGGGAGTTGAAAAGCGTGCAAAACCCGTTGTGTTGTTGGGTTTCGGGTGAGCCCATGCATAACTTTGTGAGTGGGTAAAATCTCAGCCCTTGATGGAGTGCTCTAGGGTTTAGAGGCTCATCCAAGGGTGGTAGGTGTTTCAAACCTGCTATGAATAGACAGGGAGAGGGGTGTCTCCTTGGGGGTGAGCAGGTGAGGAAAGTGTACGTGAGTAGTTGAGAGTTGTCGAGAGTGACAGTGTAAGGATCAAATCCTAGCTCTTGGATGTTGGCTTAGAATTGAAGCAGGACATCCAAAGGTGGGAATTGATCCCAGGTCACTATAAATAGAGGGGTAGGGGCAGCCTCCCCTCTTTGAAGGTTCTGAGGTTTTTGCTGCTCATTTGAGTTTTGCCCACTTTGTTGTGAGGCTTTGTAAACCTCCCTTCCAGAAATGAAATGTTCTTCATTTATATTCTTGTTTCATTTCCCTTACGTGTATACATTACGCACTTAAATTATGTTATCTAAATTCCGCATTTACTTACTTGCAATTTACTTTACGTAATTTGGATTTGCCTCATCTCCTTCTACATGCTATTGAGTCTTTGTTGAAATTCATGATTGATGAACTCTTCTCTGGACTTGGTGCTTTCAATCATCTAGGCAATCCTTTCATTCTTGTTGCAAGTTAGTAAATCTGTGTTCTTAAAGTGCGTAAGCGTGTGACTTGCGCTCTTTAGTCTTGATTGGCTTCTGGTTCTTGTTGCCAAGGATGAAAGATTGCTAGATGAATCTTCTATAGATCATATCCCAATCATCTAGGCAATCTACAACCTCTTCTATTCAGTTTTGCAAGAAAACAATTTCTGTGCCTAGTTTTCAGATAGTGTTTCTATTTGTTTGAAGGGTTATTTCTTCGTGTTCTTACTTGCTATGATTTGTGGAGAGTCATCCAAGGATTTCGACCATCAACTCCCACCACAAGTTAGGGTGAAGTCTGTGTTCGTGACTCTGTTTTTGGTGTTGCATTTGTTAAACTGAAAAGGACGGAACCTTGGTATTAATTCCTTCGATTGTTGATTGAAATATGTTCCTGACATCCTTTGGGAGGTGCACACCAATTTTCACTGTTTTTGGATCACCGATCAAAAGCTACATCGATTCTGCTTTTGAGATCGTCTTGATTTTATCGCTCACCGAACACCGCTCATCCGACCTCCGCAGGTCGAGCGCATCGCTCATCCGGTCGAGGTACTGTTCACCCGAGCATCGCTCATCCGACCACTTCAGTCGGGAGTATCTTCATCCGATCAGGCCGGTCTTTGGTACTGCTCACCCAACACTATTCATTCCGAGTCTCGCTCATCCGACCTCAGAGGTCGGGGTACTGTTCATCCGACCAGAGATACCCGACCAGTGCAGTTTCTTTCTGGTCTTTTGGTGGTTTGAATTCTAGGGGGGAGTTTATTCGGAAAAAATTTTTTGGCTCCTATTCACCCCCTCTAGGTGCCTTTTTCGATCTTTCATTACGATAGGAACCTACCGCGGTCTAGAAGGGACTAAATTACAATTTCAAAAATTGAGTTGGAAGCCAAATATTTTTTTTACTTCCGTAGCCCGCGCACGGCTATGTAGCTCCAGAGGATCTGAGCCGATCTAAGCTGTATCGACTAGTACTGTACACCGTCGGCAGCAGGATGTAACTATGGACCAGCACAAATGTGTACAGTGACACAAGCATATGCATGTCCTGTGTACGTACATGACATAGCCAGCTGCGTCCGTGACGCCATGTCGAAATTCCTAGGCTATCTTATTGTGGAGGCCGCGCGGAAGCAAACCAGTTGTACTTTGCTTTGGATCTCACTGTAAAATGGATGCATGGGAGTAAAAAGAGGACAGGCCAATAGCAACCAAAAGAAGCAAAGGAAGTATTACAGATGGTGCAATCCTGAACACCCCTGAACTGATCAAAGCAAGTGTACCACCATCTGCATTTACATCCTCATTTCACACACACAAACACAGACTACACAGCACTAGACTTTGCCTTCTCCAGGCATGTGCCACACCCAAAACTCCTCACTTTGGCCAGGGCCCGGCCTCCTGACAGCCTTCCTTGGAGACCTGGCCTTGTGCCTATGACCGTTTCTTCTTCCTGTCCTCTCCTTGCTTGTGTCCTCTTGTGAGGCCACGTACACCGCCGGCTTATCGGGCACGTCGTCCGTGATGCCTAGGAGGGGCTCTAGGTCCTCCACAACCTTGGACATGTCAGGCCTGCTCTTTGGGCTGCCACCTAGGCATCTGTACGCCACCAGGGCCGCCCGATGGGCCCCCTCGACGGAGTACCGGCCCTCCAGGGCCGGGTCCATGATCCGGCCCAGCTTCTGCGGGTCCTTGAGCCACGGCCGCATGTGCTCGACTAGGTTCTGTTCTCTGTTGGGCTTGGTCTTGTCCACAGCCCGACTCCCGGAGAGGATCTCTAGGAGTACGACGCCGAAGCTATAGACGTCACTCTTCGTAGTGAGATGGCCTTGAATTTACGGTGGTTTGTGAGGTTAGGAGATTGAAAAAAAAAATACTATGTCCGTTCCTAAATTGATGCTATTCTAGGATATTACACTTCTACCATGGTATATATATAAGACTATATTACCTCTCTTTATTAGATCATTTATTGTTTTTTTAGATTATATGTCTTACTCTAGTCTATTGTGGTAAATAGTATTGAAAATAGCTAAAAGAGAGGGGTATACAAGAAAGAAAGAAAGGGTACAAAATCACATCAAAATTGTAGAATGCTATGTATTTAGAAATAAAATTAAAAAGGTAGAATGGGAGGTATTTAGGAACAGAGCGAGCGTGTAATCATGGAAAAGTAAGAGGTTTAGGTGTGTATACCGGTTAGGATGTACTCCGGCGCGGCGTAGCCGTGGGTACCCATGACACGTGTCGAGACGTGGGTGTCGTCGCCCTCCGGCCCGTCCTTTGCAAGCCCGAAGTCCGAGAGCTTCGCCTTGTAGTCCTGAGAATCCATGGCGCCAAAATCTAGCCGTTTTAGCGTCGACTTGCTGGGTCAGTTCGTTCCTACGCTAATTTCGTCCCAAGCACTAATTGGGCCACTATTGAGCATACTTTGGAAAGCTGTCAATTGGTTCGTTTTAGGCCCAAACAGATGCCATCTCCGAATATATTGTTGGTCATTTACTGTCGTGTTTTGTTTTCCTACCTTCTCCCACATGCTGCATACGAGCATACGACTCAGCCCAGAAAAAATAGGGTGGCAATTACATGCATTGGAAGAACTTAGATACACATGCTGATAAATATTTTTGAGCGATTATTGTTATAAGTTTTTTCTTTAAAAAAAGTACTTGAATTCACCGATGAACAAATGCATGTAGCGGTTACTCCCTCCGTTTTTTTTATTTGACACCCTCGAATCCATACCGTCAAACTTTACTAATAAGTTTAAAAGCATATAGATTGTCGTCTGATTTATCGTTAAAAATATTTTTATTGTACTTTTATTAGTATACTTCGTAATATAAACTATAAAGTTATGAAAAGGTACGGTGAAAGTCATATCTCCGAGGAATTACCGGGTCCAATAAAATGTTGGAGGTCTTGAAGTCGCGATAGATGACGGGCTTCTCCGCGTGGTGAAGGAAGGCGAGGCCCTTGGCGGCGCCAACCGCGATGTTCAACCGGGTTGACCACGACAAAACGGGAGGGAATTCTGCAAGACGGAAAAAAAATCCATGACAATTATTAGATCAAGTGCAATGTCTAGATATATCTGACTCGTCAGCTCTAATTATACCATCTAAAGTCTGAACACCGACAAGTGATAAGCTCAGTTGGCCAAGAGGGAGCCGTGCTCGAGCCTATCAGGCTAGCTCGAAGCTCGTGCTTACAACGTTGTGATCAGAATCAACGTCCTTAAGTTGGCTGAAAACATATACATGCAGTGCCTAACGTTTAACACAATAATACATACTACATATACATGCAGTGCCTAAATGTATGAGTTGGAGAACACTACTGAAACTAACACACAAATGTAAAGCTACTTTAACATGGGCTACCTTTTTCTCTTAATTACTATCTCACCAGCCCACACGAAATGCAGAAACGTCTCTGTTAACCAGAAGGAAGGATGCAATAAAGTCAACAGGCTTATGTAAGACTAGTCAACCACCTCATTTGGTTTCTTTCTAATAGCCCTTTTCTTTTCTTTAATAATTAATTAACTAAAAATGGATTGATTGTTGAAAGTTGCTAGCTCTAGCGAGGTAGCAGCTAGCTAGGAGAAGATGTTTTTTTTTTACTGCGCCTAGCATGCTTCACAGTGCTCGATCGATCGAGCAAAAAATCTCCACCTAATGATTAACTCGAAGATGTCGTTTTTTTTTCTTTCTGAGATGGCATGCACCTAACGAAGATGTTGGTCTTACTAAATGTTGGGTCTTCATTCTGCGTTGGTATTACTGCACAACTAAAATAAGGATGCGGCAGCGGTTGTAGCAGCAGGAAAAAATTACAGACATTGCGACATTATATTGTAGTAGAACTATATATTGCACACACATATAGGATTCTAATTGCATAACAAGCTTTTTCGAAGAATAATTAACAAGCTATCAATGAAACAGTAGCTCAATCAATGGCACGATCGATATGCATGAATTGGCAAGTAAGTGAGATTAAGCTCGCTTACTTTTGAAGAGATGGTTCTCGAGGCTGCCTTTGGCCATGTACTCGTAGACGAGCAACCTGTGGTCATCCTCGCAACAGTAGCCGATCAACTTGACGAGATTCGGATGCCGAAGCTGCCCAAGGAAGATCACCTCCGCCTGCACGCGCGTGGTGATTCAAATCAAACCATCCTAAATTCGATCTAAATTCATGCATGAAAAGATGTAGGGTATCCGTATGTGTAGTGTATACTTACACATGCATGCACGTACGTATACTGTACAGTACTTTGTTACGTACCAGCCACTCCTTGTGTCCCTGTGCGCCCTCAGGGTCCCAGAGCTTGACGGCGATGGCCTGCGCCTTGAGCCCCGGCTTGGCCTTGTCGTCGACGGCGCCCTTGTACACCGGCCCGAACCCGCCCTCGCCGAGGAAGTTGCCGTCCAGGAACCCTTGCGTCGCCGTCTTCAGCTCGCCCACGGTGAACACGTGCAGGTTGGAGCCCACCAGCGACACCGACAGCTCCTGGTCCGGCGCGCTGCTCATCACGTCCGTGACCGACAGGCGCTGCCGGAGCGCCAGCGCCGCCGCATCCGCGTCGGCAGCTCCTCCGTCTCTCTCGTGCTTCCTCGGGCCCGGGCGGACCTTCCCGCCCCCGCCGAGGCAGCTGCCCAAGAGGGACGCCCACGCGGACGGCTTCTTCTTGGAGGACGACCCCGTCATGACCTCCGGCTTGCGCGTGCTACCATGCAACTCGTCGGTCGATCGATCACACCTGCGTGCGTATCTGCCAATCTGTTGCTGCTGATGTGGAGGTTGACAAGCTTTAATATCAGTTGTTGGCCAGCGAGTGTTGGATCGAATCGAATCGAGAGTTCGAGATGGAGAGGTCGGAGTATTTGTAGTGGTACAGTGGTGATGACGGAGGCCGTGTGTGGAGCAGGGTTCCGTATTTCGCCGAAATTTCACCGAATTTCGGCGAAATTCGGTTATTTCGGTGGGTTCCGAAATTTTTTTATCCCGTTTGAATTTCGGTTGGTTCATTTGAATTTTATCAAAAAATTCAAATTTTGGTCAAAATTTGTCAAAACATTTGAATTCGGTCAAATTTTGTCGAAAAATTCAAATGTTTGGACAGCCATTTCGTTCGGAAATTTTACCGAAATTTCCGAAATTCCCAAAATTCGATGATTTCGCTGGGTGCCGAAAAAAAAATGCCACCGAAATTCTTAACCCTGGTGTGGAGAGATGACCGTACCTTACCTTACCTACCGTGCAGAATATATGGACGACGTCTTCTTCCTCTTCCTCTACTCGGCGCGTTCAGGCGTTCGGCTTCCATCGGATGACACGTCGCTTCGCTAACCGCGGGCCAGTATTTTCCTAAGAAGAGAAGAAAAGAGAATCCCAATAAGGAAAATACTGGCTACCGCATCTGCTAGCTTTAATTCCTCCTTTAATTAGATAGCAAAAGATTGCCAATATTGTTAACAGAGGAATTCTACGCGAATCTGTGTTTTTTTTAGAAAACCGCGGATGTTTTTTTAGAAAACCATGGACGTTTTTTTTTCGATTTTTGTGTTTTTTTTTTAAAATGGGTCGCTAGGACTTGTCAGCAAACCCATGAATCGCTATAAATCTTCGGCGAATCTTTGTTTTTTTTAGAAACCGCGAATGTATTTTTTGTTTTTTTTCGTGTCTATTTTGCTAAAAACCGTCGAGAGGAGCTGAACGTAAACCGCATAGAGACCTAAACGTAATTCCTTTTTTTCAGAGTGCGCTCTACTAAAAACCATCAGGGGACCTGAACGTAAACCACAGAGAAATCTAAACGTAATTTTAAATTTGTTTGAATTTGTTTTGTTAAAAAACCGACCGAAGGACTTAAACTTGATTTTGAATTTTCTGAAAAATCTCTCCGCGAAGCTGCTGACGTGACGCACCTCAGGTCACGGCAATCCTCAGCGTTATAATATGTAGTACATACATTACCCGTCATTTGTTAGGTCTAGCACGTAGGCATGTTTCAAACGACAGATATCTCACATTGAGCAAATGCATTAATGAGTTCGTCCTTTTTAAAATCAGCCTGCCTGACTACATTTTTCTCTTGCGCTCGCGCTACAAGAATCCTCGTCATCGACAGGACCAAAGTTTCCAATTTCGGTTCAAAAATTCTTTCAGCCCCCACCGAAAATTTTGGTTGAATTTCAATTCGGGACGAAATGGCTGTCGAAAAATTTGAATTTTTTTGATAAAATTTGATTTTTTAACAAATTTTAGACAAAATTCATATGAACCCCACTAAAATGTAACCATGATAAAAAAAATCAGGACTCACCAAAATGACCGAATTTCGCCAAAAATTGGTGAGTTTCGGCGAAATTCGAAACCTGGAGACTAGAACAAATCGTCCCTGAAAAAGAAAAACTAATGATTATAGGCATTGAGTTTTCCCTCTAACAAAAGCAGCATAGATTTGCCAGCAAAATAATGCAAGTCCATGTCATATCCATCTCCTTCAATCAGAAATTCAGATGTGCCACCAAATTAATAAGAACAAAGGCTTTACTTGATCTCTGTTCCCTCTACAGTGATTCGTAACCATCGTCGCGTGTGGTGCCTCAATTACCACACACACATCCAACTTGCAGTGCGAAAAGGGGCAGGGAAAGGGACATGTTACCATATCTTGTGCCCAACCCTGAAAGGAGATTAATTAGGTTTCTAGAAATCGTTTTAGCACAAGCCACGGCATTAATTTTGATGGGTTAGTGTCTCGTGCTAGCATGCTAGCTTGGAAATAAAGTTTTTCCCTTTATTTCTTCCAACTAATACAGACCAAATCCTGAGTTAGGCTTGAAATTTACAAATCAAAATGATCACAAAGACTCCTCCCACAGATGAATTGCACCAAAACCCCTATGGTTTTTATATATTTTTTGCAACGGCATTTGTGAATTGGTGGGTGGGTGGGTGGGTCCGACGATCACTCTAACAAAATTTGCTCTGTACTACAGATAGTTATTTTGCATTGAGATTTCTGTAGTGAATATGGATTTTGTATAGTAATCACTAACGTTTTCAATGTCATACTTGGCTCCATTGCAAGTTGAGTTCGATATAAGTTACTTTGTGTGAAAAGCGGAAAATGAAATCCCCACCTAAGGAATATTCTAGCTACCAAGCTCATAATTTCCACCTACAATTAATACACTTCCATTATAGATCGATATGACGATCCGCAGGCCCTTCCGGCTACCGCGTGGGCCGGGCCATACACGTGCTGCGTGTTGTGGCACGATCGTCATTATAGTTGGCTATTCCACTATATCGTGTTGCCGGTCATATCTCCGGTCAGCAAACCTGGCACGGTCTAGACATCTGTACAGTACGGGTTATGCCGAGCTTTGAATCGGATCATGCCCACTACCGTGTCATATGCTGATCCGAAAAAAACCGATCCAATACCCCCTCTACGCGTCACACACACCTACCTGAAGTTTCTTCTTGTACTGCGGAGGGAACAGATCAATAGGATTAGAACATGCGTTAGCGTTTTTCCTCGTTCGTTACCGCGCACGCGCGGTGGTGGTCTAATAAATTAACTGTACATCGCTTACACAATTTAAGGCGCTCCTTAATTATAGTATTATTAGTGCTCAAACCATGACGCTAGTTAAGATCAACGACAATGCCAAGTCCCTGGCTTAGCCAGTCCATCACCTGACGGCTTTTGTTAGTTGTTTTCTAGGGCCTGTTTGGGGAGCTGACGGCTGTGGCTTTTCTTGTTATACTGGTTGGCAAATTAGCTACTACAGTTATGACTTTTCGGGATGAACCGAGCGGGAAGGTAGCAACATAGTGAAGTACAGCGCCGTCTGAGTGAGGAGATGACGTGGAGACGGTGAGACGGGGTGACGGAGGTCAGGAAAGCGGAGCGAGCGAGGTGGGAGGTGGTCAAGCGAAGTCACAGCTGAAAAACTCCTCCCCAGTAGCTTCAGTTTTTTAAGGTGCTTCTGCTATGGCTTAACTTCCTAACTGCTTTGCAGTCATGCTGTTTGAGAGAGTTTTTGACTCAAAACTGAAATAAAGCTGAAGCACAGCCCTCCAAACAGCCCCTAGTAATACTAGCTAGTAGCTGTCGTAACAAATATGTACACACGGAGTATATACGTACGGCCGGCATTCGCTCTGAATGTCGCCGAGCTGACAGCAATTTGATTTGTTTATGGCGTCACAGGCACCGTGTGCACGGATGAACGGTTGACCGTCACCTGCCTCGAGGAAATGGAAATCGCAGCAGACCCATTTCTTTGATATCTTTTTTGTTGTAAGATCAAGGTAGTGTTGCCGACAGTCAGTCCTCAAGACTCAAAATAGTTGAACATATGATCGTAGACAGGGTTTACATTATCGCTTTGACTTGAAAAATCGTTCCTCGACCGGTACCGATTTTCGTAGAAAATCGTTAAAAATCGCATAGTTTCGAAATCAAACTTTCTGAAAAAAAAATCAAAAAAATAATCGACAGACCGATTGTGTTCTTCTCGCAGTCGATTTTTTTAGCGATTTTCGTCGATTTTTGTCGATAATCGCTCGATTTTCACCGATTTTCGACCAGTTTACCAAACATAAATTTTTCCGATTTTTTGAATTTTTTGAATTGACCGGCTTATCAAGCGGTTTTAGAAACCAGATCGTAGCGATAAATGCGAAAATCACGAAAATCGACGTCGATAATGTGAACCCTCATGGTAGTCTCAAGGGCCTCTCTTAATATTGTTAATCTTGTCCGTAGTGGTGTGTCTGTAATGAAAGCTCTCTGCTCCTTTTTGTACAGGAGAGGAGGTTCTCCTCTATGATAAACTAAGTAATATAGGACTAAAAACTATGTTAATAGATTGAAATAAGTTCATTTTATGCCCCCCTCAACTTTTTAATTGGTTGTGTGCATCTTAGGATACAAAGATCAGAAGTTAATATATTCTTCCATTATCTAAAAAAACTTCTTAAAAAATCCATTTAGCACAATTAACTACAAAATCAGGTATTTAACCTCCAAACTTACAAAACCGAGTCAATTTACACCCTAAGGCGGTTTTAGAGTGTGGTTTTGATTATTTGGATAGCAATCAATATATCATCAAGTTTTGGTATTGATGATCTAATTTAAGGGTATTGACATCAACATCATCGACCTATTTTTCACTCATTTTCTCTCTATATACATTATCTTTCTTTTTCTTGTCATCATTCCTTCTCTCATTTAGATCTACATCACAAAAAATCGATGACATGGCTGCCAATATAGCAAATATCACTAAAATTACCCTAAGTTGGATCCATATTAGCAAAACCGCTCTTTAAAACCTCCTTAAAGTGTAAATTGACCCTATTTTATAAGTTTGAGGTACTAAATAGATGATTTTATAGTTGAGGGTATTAAATGAATTTTTTGGAGAGTTAAGTAACATAAAATGGATTTATTCCTAATAGGTTTAATGTCGTTATTGTCCATTATAGACCGATTTAGACTAAGTGTTCACACAATTTAATCCACGTTATAATACTTTTACCTTAATGCATTATTCAACTTAAAAAAACACTTTTAAACTTTTCCATTTTTTTAATAAGAGACTTTTTAGCTACTACTCATGTAGACTTGTGCCAGCCCTCTGGCTGAAAAAGGAAAGATAATGCTAACCTTCTTCAGGCATGAAAGAAAGTAATACACTAGTCAATTGAATTTTTTTAAATAATATTTTTTTAATGTAAAATTACAGAAATAATATGCCGAAAATAAAAATTGCAATTATACCTACCTGTTACGGATTGAAATCGTGACAAAGAGTCTGTCGCCA
Organism: Otatea glauca; assembly: GCA_036346275.1. Lineage (NCBI taxonomy): Eukaryota > Viridiplantae > Streptophyta > Magnoliopsida > Poales > Poaceae > Otatea > Otatea glauca. Next base: position 28,221,369 of record CM070722.1, on the reverse strand, counting down.
TTTCAAATCGCGACAGACTCTTTGTCACTTTTAAAAAAAATGACAAAGACTCTGTCGCCATTTGGATTGGCGATAGAGAGTCTATCGCTAGTCTCTCTGTCGCCATTTGGTTCGGCGATAGAGAGTAAACTACATCAATCTACTTAGGTTGATACGAATATATCTCATTACAACCAATAATAAGAAATAAGGTAATGCTAATATTTGTATAAAAATCATAACAAGTTTGGAAATGTCTACTAAAATTTTGTATCAAGCACAGATGTGTAGCACATAATTGGGTCTCAAACACAACAAAATTATTGGCATTTTATACGGGATAAGCTGAAAAGTAGACCAATTACAATGTTCAATCTAAAAGCAAAATCTGGACAGAATTCGATGACCTGAGATGGAATTTAGTACCATATGAAGGAAATGTTTATACTACGTGATTAAATCCATTTTGAAAGACTAAAATGCATCGGTACATCGAAAGAACAAAAATAACAAGAGCGTAACAAGTAATAGAGCTACTGCAACTGGTGCAATCATTGCATGTTTAACGTTCGAAAAGAACAGGATGAATGAAATATAGCAGTTAATAATAAAGGAGAATTACGTGGCGCATACATTTTTGATGGTACAAATGGCGGCAAAGAGCAACCACGAATATGGACAAAAGTACGATACTAGTGCACCTTCTGGAAATGTAAAAGGGCGTATGGACTACGCTTTATGGGCGGAGGATATTAAGGCTCGAATGGGTAACCATACGGCACCCACAGAGAATGTTGATCGTCAGAAGGGCGTGGACAGGGTTGTTGGTCACAGTAGTGGCAAGCACAACTACAGCTAGCATTATCGTAGGAGTAGTAAGTGTGGTAGTTGCTGTCAAGGTGGACGACCTCCTCATTGTTCCTCTCCCTGAGTTCCAAGTTCTGGCTGCGGTTGCACACCCTCATGACTCGAGCTAATATCTTGCCTCACTAAGCATTCTCTGGTTCGGCTGCTCTCCTCAACTTCCTCCGGTTCATCACCAACAATCTCTTCTTGTGTTGCATGGCCGGCATTGGCTTTCTTAAATGCTTGCGCCAACAACAATAATGGCCAACCTTTCTCAGTCGCCAATCTTACATATGAGCTCCAAGACTTCGGCCCCTTCAGTTCTACTAACTTCCAGTACGTGCAATTCCATCTCCAAACCCTACTCTATGCAGTTTGAGGTCATGCAATTCACAATCCAATGAGAACATGTGGTACAACCATTTGGTAACCGTGCTCCATGAACGCTCCTTGGCACGTGACAGGCCAGCCACGACACTTGGAAAATGACTAAGTTCCACCCCTTGCGCACCCATGTGCCGAACCCCTTCTCCGTAGTGTATTTTAAATTGTACTCATTCATCCATACTTGTCAACCATTTCACGAATTTTTTATTATGTGCACAACATAGCACTAACACCTTTTAAATTCTCAATCTACCCATACTGCTACACTTATGTACCACGATGATGTACTCTACACTACTTCAAAAAACTACTGCAGCCATACAAAAATTAATTTTTTCAACTACATAGTATCTCCAATAATTCTCGCAGTTTTTTATGTTCATAACTATTGTTACACTATACACCTAATAACTTACAAACCTAAATAATCCGATCACTAACTCATCAGTATAAAAAAACTATTGGCAGTCTGCACAGCAAATTACTTACAAAACTACTTAATCTGGTCTCTAAGTCACGTGCGTAAATATTTATAGATACTCTACAAGACTAATTACTTACAACCCTAATTAATCTAGTTTCTATGTCATCTATCTAAATAATTATTACTCTACAGACCTAATTACTTACCAATCTATTTAATCTGGTCACCAAATTGCATTTCTAAATTTTAATTTAAATAGATAACAAAATTTTTACCTCACAAACGACGAACTTTCTTGCTCCTACCCCTCTTATTCCCCTCCTCCTCCCCTCTTCTTCCTCCTCCCCTCTTCTTCTTCCTCTCCTCCTCCCCCCCCCCTCCTCCTCTTCCTTCTCCTCACCCCTCCTCTTCTTTCTCCTCCTCTCCTCTCCTCTCTTCTTTTCTCCTGCACAGCGCTTGGTCTATCGGTGAAGTGAGGAGCGTCGGTAGAAATGAGGCCGAAGGCCTAGCACAGCGCAATGCCTCTCTGTCGCCATTTGGAATGGCGACAGAGAGCTGAACCGTTGGCGACAACTCTCTGTCGCAGTTTGGATTGGTGACAAAGTCTTTGTCGCTTTTTTAAACATCGACAAAGAGCCTGTCACGGTTTGAAAAAGTGACAGACTCTCTATCGCGATTTCAATCTGCGACAGGTAGGTATAATTGCAATTTTTATTTTTGGCATATTACTTCTGTAATTTTTCATTAAAAAAATATTATTTTAAAAAAAATTAAAAATTATTATTTTAAAAAAAATTCCTAGTCAATTTGTACTTTATATCGTGTCTTCTTTGTTTTCTTGATTTTTTGCAATGGAGCTGATATCCAATGCTATGTTAGAAGTGCTACCAACTAGTTATGGTAATCGGATACAATGGGCACACGTAGTGCTCGCCCATACATATACGCACTAGCCAATTCTACGTCCACGAGCATACCGGCGAAGGAAAACGAGCATTGAACCTCGCCCATACCCATTACTTGCGAGTATGCCCGTTTACCCACCACCACATGCATCCAGGTTGGAAATTTCTTTTTTAGATCACATCTCGGAGGTGGGTGAAATCCAAAATTTCGGCGAAATCTCTGTTCCCTCCGCAATGAAAAACACATGTACATATTTACAAAAATTCTCAAAAAATTACCATATATAGAGGATGTGAGATTTTAGAACCCTATAAAATTTGAGGACCAAAATCAATCTCTTTTGAAAGTTATGGCTAAATCAAAAAAAAAAGAAAGATTCATGTACAAACAAGAAGCATTTATTAGTCATTTACTAGTTGGGAGACTGTTTTATTGTGCGTAGTATTGAATGGCTTGGTCGATCTGTGTTAATTGGACTTGGTTGGTCTGTTTTAACTGGCTGGCGCGTAGACTACACACAGTTATAGAATAGCATATATATATATATATATATATTCTACGCTCTATTGAAACAATTTAGCCTCAATTTATTCTACCTCTGCCCATAAGCCCGATCATGCCCACACGTCCAACCACGAGCCCACCTACGCCCGATCATAGGATCACCACGCGAATCGCAAGAAACCGCACACCCTATACTCGCCTTCAATCGCGATGTCGCTCTACCCCCGCGTCTTCCACCGTGTCGCCGCCGTACCCTCCCTGGTCTTGCAGTGTGTCAACGCTCCACCCCCTCTTTGACTGCATCGTACGCCTATGCCATTTGAAACCGACAGTAAAATGGTGTGAGACCATTCACCATGTCGACGCAGGAGCATACCAATCGATAGTAATCGATCACCATCACCCGTGTCATGCAGTTTTGCCACCACTGCACCTCCGCCATCTCTCATGTCAACTCCATCATTGTGTGATGGCAGCAGTAAAAAAGAAAACTACAATTACGTGGCGGTTGATGGTCGTGAGATAGCATCAACACGAAATGAACCAAATTTATTGCCAAATGCATTCCAATTTACTAGACACGTGTAAATTTTTACTGTTGTACCTCGCCATGGCGCATGATAGCCATGTGATAGTGGCAACAAAAAATATACGAAATTTGCTACTAAATGCATTCCAATTTATTGGATACGTTGTTAGGTTTTACTACCGCTCCTGACTGTGGCGCATGATGGTCATGTGATACGTCAACACAAAATAGACAACATTTACTGCCAAATGCATTCCAATTTAATGGACTCGCTGTTATATTTTACTACCGCACCTTGCCATGGCACATGATAACCGTGTAATAGAGGTAGTAAAAAGACCAAATTTACTATCAAATATATTCCAATTTACTGGATGCGTTGTTCGATTTTACTACCAAATCTAGCTGTGACGCATGATGTCCATGTGATACTGGTAGTAAAAAATAGATACCACATTCACATCCAAATTCATTCTAATTTACTGTCATGCTAAGCATAGAGGGGTAGGTGGAGAGAAAAACGTGGGTTGATTGCAAACTTTGAAAGATGATATCTCCTAAACCATCTATGGTATTTAAAATCTATTTAAAGCGTTTAGCTTAAAAAATGTGCTTAACAAAAGGAGATACATGATGAATATATTGCAAATTTTACACAAAGTAGTAAGTTTTCAGATATTCTAAGAAATTTTCAATTGCATAATTTTACTTAAAGAACATTTCATTTTTAAATATCTTACATCATAGGATCCATCCTGGAGTTAACCAATTTTTCCTGCAATAGAATTGCTCCATCTGAAATTCAATGGAATCACTCCATTTGAAATTCAATTGAAATTATTTTTGAAATATCAAATTCTAATATGTGAAAGGCTTACTCAACATGCCCATGACCGAGGGCTTGACTAATCGATTAGTTTTACACTCTACAGAGATTGTACAACTTTATCCACAAGACATGATTGCCTCTTTTTGCCAAAATACACACTTCCTTTAGTGTGTGACAGAGAGAATCATGACAAGGCCCCTAAAAGGCTCCATCTCATGTAGTCATGTCCGCTAAGGTTCCACTGTTGATAGGGTTAAAAAAAGCCCTAGAAAGAAGCCCCCTCTTATGCTGTGTGGCATTCTAACCAACCCCACATCTAGCCCAATGGTACAACTAACTATGGAATATTTCAAGACGGATAGCCAAATTTGTCCCTAGCAGACTTGTGGTATACAGTAACGCTTTATATTCAACAGCTTACATAACGGTCCTTAACTGACCCGGCGAGCTTTGCAACACCCCAACAACCATGAAACCATTCTCGCCTAGTCTAAACCACATTTTTTATTTTAACTTAATGATTCACGGAATATCAAAGCATAGTTTTAGATTTGAATATAACTTGTTTGGCATAAATTCCCAAAAGACCTAATTTAAGTTCTAAGCGATTTTCTAAATATTCATCATATATCCAAGAATACAAGGTTACAATGGCATAATGTATTCAAATTTCAAATGTGATTTTAAACAATCTGGGCATAACTATTCATTTTTAAAATGGAATTGAAATTATACTTGCTAAAATTATGCATGCAATAATTTAAATTCAAAATAAAATTTAAAAGCTGGGTTCAATATGATGAATATGTGTAACTTGCTTTGATTGAATGGTTAGTGCTTGGAATCGACGACGAGGTACTCTTCCAACTCCGAAATCTATACATAAAAAACAACCAAATTCAAATATAATCCAAATAAATTCAAATAAAATACAAAACAAGCCTAAATAAGTAATTTAGGATTTTAGATGAATTTAGGAAGAACAAAGGAGTTAATCAGAGTTCGAACAGAGGAGAACGGTCTTCTGAAATATTTAGTTCAAAGAAAATAAGATAGAAAGGATTTTTATAAATTTTGGAAATATTTTTCTAAAGGAAATTCATATTACTGCGTTAGCATGACGTCAGCAACCAGTTTTTTCTTTTTTGGCCAAATTATTTTTGAACAAAAAATTGGCACGTCTATAACAGGTGGGCCTGGTCCTTGTGGACCAAGTCCATGGCCCGAGCTAGTGCACCATGGACCTGGTCCATAGCATCATGTCTTGGGCAAGGCAGGGCACGGAGCATAGCTCATGGGGGTAGGAGGTGATGCGGCGGGGCACCGCATAGAATGAAACAACGGCCGGCTCCAAAAAAGAATTTAGGTATATGAAGCTTCTTTCGGTTAGCAATGGAGGAAGAGAGAGAAGGGATGCGCACGACTGAGAATGGAGGTTGAAGATGATGGCTGATAGGTGGGGTCAGGTCCCACCTATCAGTGAGAGGGTTTTAATCTTTTTTGAGATAAATTAATAGATAAATAACAAATAAAGCTCAAAATTTTGGAACAAATTCACATAAATTCCTTGAGACATTTTGAACTTAGTAAAATTATTTCCAATATGATATGGGATTTAATTTTGTCAAATAAATTATTTCCTTAAATTAGAAAATAGCAAAAAGCATTTATAAAATGCTTAAAATTTTAGGAAAAACCTTAGAAAATCGTAAATAAATATTTAAAAAATAATTTGCAAATTTTAGGATATTACATAAAGCCACTCTGTTTATTGCTTCCAACTGGGTAGTACCCTTGGTGCTTTTGCTAGATGCAAGTGTGCATGAAATATAAAACTAGATGGGATACTTCAAGCAAGACAAGCGAAGATGCAGACACTTCAACTTGCATCGCACACAACGCATAGCTACAAACTTGAGCAATTCAGAGTAATTATTTTCCTCTCGAGGTACTCTTCTGACTCTCCGAAAACAATGTATGTATGTATGTAAACGCTATTCTGCACATGAGCGTATAATAGCTTATTTTACGCGTCAGCCAGACGAGCACACCCAACTCACCCCCATGTGCCCACTTTCTGTGGGGACCAAGGCAACTAGTATCGTAGCCAACCAACCAACAAATGCGGTTCCTTATTTGTACTAGAATATTTTTTTCTTGATTTAGCCATAACATTTCACTGGTAGCTCTGATTCACAAACGATTTTCACTTGTAGCTTACTGACGATGAGAGGAATATAATGATATAAGTCTCGCCAATAAATATCAAATGAATAAGATTTTACACTAATTTATTTAACATGTTGTTAGATTTTCCTATCACACCTTGCCATAGTGCATAATGGTCATCTAATAGCTACAGTAAGAAATGAATACCAATTTACTGGATATGTTATTAGATTTTGCTCCCGCACTTCGCCATGGCGCATGACGGTTGTGTGACAGCGACAATACAAAATTTATTGCCAAATGTATTCCAAATTACTAGACAAGGTGTTAGATTTTACTGTCATACCTTACCGTGGCGTATGATGGCTACGTGATAGCGGCAACACAACATGGACAAAATTTACTCCCAAATGGATTCCAATTTAGTGGATATATATTAGATTTTACTACCGCACCTAGATGTGGCATATGATGGCCATGTGACAGCGGTAACACAAAATGGACCAAATTTACTGCCAAATGCATTTCAATTACTAGACACGTTGTTTGATTTTACTGCCGCACCTCGCCGTGGCGCATGATTGCCGTGTGATAGCGACAATACAAAATGGACCAAATTTACCGCAAAATGCATTTCAATTTACTGGACATGTTGTTAGATTTTATTGCCACACCTAGCCATGGCGCACGATATTCATGTGATAACGGCAGTAAAAAAATAGATAGCACATTTATATCAAAATGTAATCCAATTTACTATCACACTGACCATAGCGGGGTAGGTGGAGAGAGAACTGGGTTGATTGTAAACTTTGAACAATGATATCTCTTAAATCATTTATCATATTTATAATCTATTTGAAGCGTTTTGCTACAAAAAAATGTTCTTAACAAAAAGAGATCCATAATGAATATATTTTAACATGTTAAAAAAATAACTACTGCATCAAAAGTTTGAATTTACTGTACCTAAGCCAATAAATTACTGCATCATCCGAGCACAAAAATGGTTTGCACAAAAATCTTTGACAAATGTGGGATATGGGTTTTAAACGACGAAAGGTAGTGAAGTGTAGAATAACCTATTCTACACATAGTTGCAAAATAGTATATATATATATAGACACACACCATGGTACCTGGGAACTATGATCCAACAGAGGTATTTCCCCTATGTATTGATGCGAAATTTTTTGAAAATTTTAGGATGTTGAGTTTAATTAGTTTACTAACTAGTATAAACAAGTTTGAAATGAAATTCAAACTAGAATTTCCCTTTTTTTATGATAGTTTGATTGTAGGTATGTGACGAGTACTCATACAATGGGTACCCCAGCGGCCCGGAGTAACGAACGGGTCATCCCATGTCCAGCTCCGACCAAAGGCCTCGCCGGTCTACTAAAGACATTCGACCCCGACCTAACGAGCTGCTCCAAGGACGTCCCCGACCTAACGGGGCGTCCGACCCCCGCCATAGGTCGGACTCCCCACCGGCTCCGACAAAGCTGAGGCGATCACTGTTGGGACCTGAATATGCAAATCCGGACCCTCTGTGTATACCGCACTAGTCCAGGATCACGCCAGTGCACACAGGCTCAACATTAGTAAATATCACAATCATACATAGCAGAAACATTAGGAAAGACATCATATATTATATACTACTAGTTGAATGACCTTATGGTCAAATTACATGATTATGCCTCGCAAGGCTGCATGACACATTAAACTGCAGCGGAAAGAAAACGTAGACAACCCCTCAGTATACCACAGGCAACTGACAAGGCTTGCACCCTAAACATTCGTCTCCTCCTGGAATCTTTCCTCCAACATTGATGTAGACTCTTCAACTGGCGATGTTATCGTTGGCAAGGGTGAGTACTTAAAGCACTCAACAAGTTGTGCACAGAATGCAACTCTAACATAGCTATATGCAAGGCTTATTCCAAAGGACAGGCTATCATGGCTATTTTGCAACAAAGTAGCATTTATGAATAAATACAATAAATAGATTGCAAAGACTGTAAAACAAATATCAGTAATAGATAAATTCAGTATTTCTCAAGTAAACCAAGTTTCCAATCCTAAGTCAAATTCCATATTTCATATGGCATTCCGCCATCCCAACCAAGTTGTCCAATTAATTAAACTAACCCTTAACTGTAATTCCCGAGCATTGCTCCATACCGCGAGCACGGCTATCCGAATAGTTTTACACTCTGCAGAGGTTATGCACTTTACCCTCATGACATGATCGTCTCTTTGTGCCTTCCGGGTTAACACACTTCCTTTGGTGTGTCGGCGGAGAGATCATGACAAAGCCTTTACAATGCTCTGGCTTAATCCAGTACTACCCGCTAAGGTTTCAACACTGGTGGGTCTGAAAACCACAACCAGGGCCCCCCTCTTGCGCCATGTGAATTACACCATAACTCGGGAACTCACACCGACCACGATAGTATCAAAATTAAGACATTACAAATTACTCAGCTAGGCTGGCCCATACCAGACATGTGGTTGCATGGTTGACTCAGGTCAAAGGCTTGCAAGGTTAAGTCCTTAGTGTGATCAAGGCAAGACATCCACATACCATCTGCCCATCGGGCCCACCTTGGCCTCCTCGCCCCTTGCCACTTGCCCCAATCTAAGTTATTATCACCCCGTTGATTACCAAGCACCACGTGCCATCAACAATTCAACATCGTTGCGTGACATGACTCGCCACAACAACTCAATCTCATCGTGTGATCCCACATGACACACAAGTTCATAATATTGTTCCATATTCCATTAATCAAGATTAATTATCAATGATTCTGACACATGTGATGACGTGGCATGGCTAAGCAACTAATACGAACTAATCCTCCAATGTTGATCATAATTATTAACCAACTATATTTAACCAATCTAGGGTGACAATGGATCATGGCATACAATGACAAGGTAGGGTATAGATCAATCTGGTATATTAGCTAAACCCAATCTAATTTTGAAACAATTGTATATTTGAAATATATGCAATAGGGTAAAACAAATATAGCAATTTTATAAACATGGGTTCAACATGATCAAAGCACAACTTGCCTTGGAATGGGTTCTGATCTTGACTTGGAGCTTGCTCTTGAGTTGCTGGATCTTCCTTCGAAGTGTCGCACAATTCAACATCTACGCGTATCGAAGAAGAAAAGCAAATAAAAAGCAAAACAGAGAGCAATTGAACTCCAAAAATCAAATACAATTCACCATTAAATAGGTCTCAATTTTACAAATTTTTAGAGATTTGAATCACTCAAATCCGAGTTAAGATGCAAAAGATATAGCCTTTTGAAGTTTGGATTAATTCTGAAAATACAGAAAATAGAAATTCAGAATTAACAGAAATATTTTTATACTAAAAAAACCGATTTATTGCGCCAGCATGACGTCACAACCACTCGGACCAATCCCGTGATGACACGTCGCACTGGTCTATAGACCCGGTCCATGGTTTGGATCTGGTCCACCATGGACCCGGTCCAAGACTCCTCGGTGCTCAGGCCCGCCACGCGGCGAGGCGCGATTGGCTGCAGCGAACGGCTTGATCCAAACCGCAAAAGAAATCGGATGGCCCCAGATCACGCGCAACATGGCGATATATCGACCGATCGATCTAATCCAATGGTTCACCTTGACGATTCGATTCATCGCCGAGCGCGACGTGTCTTGATCCCAGACGCCGCTTCCCGATCCGACGGCCGCAAAAGCTTTAACCGGCGATGGCGGCACATCGGCGAGGTTCCACCGGCAGCGAACACGAAGACCTTCCCAACGACGTTTTGGCACGATCCCGGCGGTCTCAAGTAGTAGATCTGACGCGCTTCTTTATAACGACCTCGAACCCGCACACAATGAGGTAGCTAACGGCTCGCCGACGACGCGCTCGCGCAAAACCGCAGCGGGCTTCGCCTCCTACTCCGGCGAGCTCCAACCGCGATGACGACGACTTCCACGATGATTCTTGAACTAGCGGACGCGCGCTCAACGGGATCCTCGCTTAGCACGCCGCATATTTATAGCGCTGGTATTCGAGCCCCACACGAACTCCAAGTCCCACACGGCGGCGGAAATCGAGTCCGGGATGGAAACAGCGGCGACGCGACGCGGCAGAATCTGGGCCAAACACCTGTCAACAAACGGACGGTTCGCACACTCCGTCGACGTGGCGCAATCTCCTCCATCCACACGAACTTGATCCAAAGGCAGATAAACCTAGGGTTTCTAATCAATCCCGACCATCCGATCTAGCATCTGACGACGCTGATTGAAATTCCGAAAGACGGGCCAAATGGGCCACTCAACGCTGGGCTGCATGCGCAGAAGATGGGCTGGCCCAATACTATTCAAACGATTTTTCCCCGAGTTTATTAATTAAAATAATTCTGGTAATTCGATTAATCAGTTTTAAGCAAAATAAATACCAGGAAAAAGCCAAGAAAATTCTCATAAATACTTCAAGTCATTTTGAACTCAAATAAAATATTTTTGGCATAACTTTATATTAACTTTGCATAAATTTAAATATCTTTCAGCAAAAGGCCAATTATAAATGTTTTGATAAATTCCAATAAAATCCAGTAAAATCCAAATAAATTCCAGAAAATCCTAAAATGCACAAATAGCAAATAAAATAAAATTTAGGCAAATTTGGGATGTTACAATCACCACCAAGGTCCAGGTGTTAGGCCTCCGCCGGCCATCGGCCATGTGGTCTGCGGACACAACCACTCGAAGTGGCCATGCGAGGGCAAGTGGCTCCTTCCCAAGACAGCACGAAGGCTGCTAAAGTTAAGACTCCAGTCTCATCGTCCGGTCACGCACAGTATGGAGATACGCTCCCTCCCGAGGCAGCACCAAAGACGCAATATGACGTCAGTACCCGTCAGGACCGCAGAAGGCAGGTGCGCTGTTTCCCAATGAACTACTCGATGAGCCCACCAACCTGATATGGGCAGAAGAGGGGGTCGACCAACAACCGAGACCAAGGGTCAAAGCTAGCGTAGAGATCTTCACCCTTCCCTCTCTCAACTTCCCATGTAGCCTGCCCCCTCCGACTATATAAAGGGAGGCAGGGTCTTCTAGGACAGGGCTCATATTCTCTTACGCTCCATTGGACGGTCTCTTAGGCTCCCTCCTTTTGGCCTTTACGAATAAATAGAGTAGGCTCTCGTGTTCGAGCTCTCAGCTCCTGCTTGTAAACACTGTGCAGTCTTCTGCACCTAATGCAATACGATAAACACCACACGAACTGGAGTAGGGACATTCAGCCCGAACCAGTATACATCCTGGGCCTTTAGGTCTAACCATTCAAGGAGAGGGAGCGCGCGGCTCCTTAGACTTACAAATTTACTTGCCGGTGACACGAAACCCTGACAGTTGGCGCGCCAGGTAGGGGCCTTCGCGCGTCTTCATCGACATCTCAGGATTCCCGTCTGCTTCCTTGATGGCATTCTTTACCCACGACGGCGTGTCTACGTCAAGGAGCCGAATCCGTTTCGGCTCCCTCGACTTCGCCGCCACTCCTACGGGGGAGCTCGCACTCGTCTCCGCCGCCTATGGAGACCAGGAGTCCGCTGGCAGCCTAGACTCCATCTCCGACAACCTCGTCAACCTCCGGCTCGAGGACCCCGCGTGGACCCCGAGGCCGAGGCGCACCGGGTGCTGCGCCGTCTCCGGTAGTAGCACCTGTGAGCTCACGCAGGTGACCACCTCACCTCCCGCGAGCTCACAATTCATGGCAATGATCGGCTACGCGCCGGCATCCGTCCACGACTTGCTGGAGGAATCCTCCAGCCACGACTCCAGCTCTGACACAGAGCGCGTCGCCGACGGACTGCATTCTCGTGAGTGCAACATGGCGGGTATGGTCGACTTGACCGCGACCCCTGTAACTACGAGAGGTCTCTCCAGCGCACCAGAGCGCAGGGAGAGGAATCTCAGCCGAAGGCCGAACGCGCTGCGCGCCTGAGCTCCAGCGAAGCGCGAGGAACTAGAGGCCCGAGAGGGTCGAGCTCGACAAGCTCCGGTGCCGACCGGCGAAACCAGCCCGAGCCCGCTTGTGCTCGGCGCCGTGCGGACGCTCGGCGTCCGTACACCACCACCGGGCGGAGGAATCCGCGGCCCTCGATTTTCCCTCACGCAAGTCAAAACGTGGCGCCGGCCGCAATGCCTCCCGTGGCCTCCCGAGCCGGGCGACCGGAGGCCAAGGCAACGTGCGTAACCTTCGGGATCGGTGGAACGCGCCGTCAAAGACATGCGAGGCTCCGCTCCACCACTCGGGCGCCTCCGCCGCCCGAGCCGCGACCGCTTCGGCCGACCAGGTCCGACAAAGCGCAAGACAAAGACGAACGACCCTGGCCTCGCGCGCCCCGGTGCGCCAGCGCCTCGGCAATGACTACGACGTCTGCGTCACCCTCGAGGCGCGGAGAAAGGCGGCGAACGAAGCGGCCCGGTCACGGGTCGTAGACAGCGAACACCGCCACGACCGCAGCCCGAGCCCCGATGGTCCAGGACCGCGGGCTTTCTGTCCGGGGATCTGCCATGCTAATTTCCCTGCCAGGTTCCGGTCACCGACCAACATAGCCAAATACACTGGGGCCACGAATCCCGGTGTCTGGCTGGAAGTCTACCGGCTCGCGTGCTGGGCGAGAGGAGCTACGAATGATCTCTTCATCATCCAGTACCTCCCCATCTACCTTGCGGACTCGGCTCGAGCCTGGCTCGAGTACTTGCCCGCGAACCATCGAGGCGGGGAGACTCAAGAGTCTCTTCGTCGGCAACTTCGAGGCACCTACAAGCGCCACAGGAACTCTTGGGACACAAAAGCGCAAGCGGCGGGTGAAACTCCTCCGGATTACATCCGGCACTTCTCCCGTCAATGCAACGAACTCCCCGACATCTCCGACGCCGACGTCGTTGGGGCGTTCATCTACAGCACCTCTTGTAAGGCCCTGGTGCACAAGCTGGGTTGCGTCAAACCCAGAACCACCAAGGAGCTCCTCGACATCGCCACCAACCACGCCTCGCGAGGAGGTCAGAGGCCATCTTCGAGAAGGGAAGGCCAAGCGAGAGCCAGTGCTCAAAGCCGCCTCCTTCCCGACCGCCCGGAACAAGCTGAAGCGGCGAAACAGGTCCGAGAGGGCCACACGGTCGCGATTGTCGACCACCCCGCTAAGCAACAAAGTGCGCCCGCTTGTCGCTCGACCATTTCGGAAATCGATGGAAGTCCGTGCGAACCACGGGTTCCCGTCAGCACAAGTACTTTGGGACGCCAAGTCTCGAGCACTTCCTTTCCCTCACCCCGGCACCGTCGAAGGGGAAGGGAAAGAAGCGTGACCTGGCACCATGTGCCGAGGAAAAAAGGGCAGACGACGAGTTCTCCGAACCCCACGGTTGCCTCATGATCTTCGACGGACGGCGTGCTCGCCGACAAGCGCCGCTCAAGCTCGCCTTCGCGAGGTCCACACCGCGACTCGGCCGCCCCCACTACCTCGGTGGTGGAATCCCGATCACCTTGATCGGACCGACCACCCGACCACATCCCGCGGGGAGGTACTCACGGTGGTCGACCCCATCGCGGGAAGAAGCGCCACGAAGGTGCTCATGGGCGGCGGCGGCGGTCTCAACATCCTTTATGTTGAGGCGCTCGACGCCATGGCAATCCCGCTCGAGTCTCTCGGCGAGCAAGGCGCCTTCCATGGCATCATCCCGGCCACCGGCTCACTCCGCTTCGGGCGGTCGACTGCTCAGTAACCTTTGGGGGACCGGAAAACTTCCGCATCGAAACCCTCACGTTTGAGGTTCCGGATTTTCCCGATTCCTACCATGCCATCCTGGGGAGACCATGCTACGCCAAGTTCATGGCGGTCCCCAGCTACACCTACCTCAAGCTGAAGATGCTTGGACCACAAGGAGTGATCACCGTGGCCTCCTCTTTTCAGCTTGCCTACAACTGCGAGCGAAGCAGTTGTGAGCTGGCTCGGCAGTCATTGCCTCCGTCGAGCTCGCGAACCTCCAGAGGGAAGCCTCTGAATCTGCCCCCGACTCCAGCAAGTCGGGGCCGGGATCCTTCAAATCCGCCGAGGATACGAAGGAGGTCGCGGTTGATCCCGAGGATCCGACCAAAATCGTGCGGGTTGGAGCCATGCTCCCCGCCAAATAGGAAAGCGCGCTCGTCGACTTTCTCCGCGCCAACAAAGACGTCTTCGCATGGAGGCCCTCCGACATGCCAGGAATCCCAAAGAAAGTAGCCGAGCACTCCTTGAACATCCGACCAGGCTCGAGGCCGGTCACCCAACGCTTGTGCCGCTTCGACGATGAAAAGCGCAGGATCATAGGGGAGGAGATCACCAAACTTTTGGCCGCAGGGTTTGTAAGAGAGGTGCGCCACCCCGAGTGGCTAGCCAACCCTGTCCTTGTAAAACAGAAAACCGGGCAATGGAGAATGTGCATTGACTACAAGAGCCTGAACAAGGCGTGTCCCAAGGATCTGTTCCCTTTGCCCCGCATCGACCAAGTCGTTGACTCCACTGCAGGGTGCGAAACCCTGTCCTTTCTGGATGCCTACTTAGGCTATCACCAGATGGCGATGAAGGAGTCCGACCAGCCAGCAACTTCTTTTATCACCCCTTTCGGCTCCTATTGCTACATAACGATGCTATTTGGTCTGAAAAACGCAGGCGCTACATACCAGCGATGTATGCAAACGTGCTTCAACGACCAGATAGGGTGTAACGTCGAAGCATACGTCGACGATATCGTCGTCAAAACCAGGAAGGCTGGTGATCTCGTCTCCGACCTGGAAGAGACCTTTGTGAACCTTCGACGGTTCCGTATAAGGCTCAACCACGAAATGTGTTTCGGGTCCCTAAAGGAAAGCCGCTCGGCTTCATCGTCTCGGCGTGGCATCGAAGCCAACCAAGAAAAATCTCGGCGATCATGAGGATGGGTTCGATCGGCAACCTAAAGGGAGTCAAAAGGCGGCGGGATGCCTTGCGGCCCTAAGCCATTCGTGTCTCGCCTTGGCGGCCTTGAATGCCGCTTACTAAGCCGCTCAAGAAGTCCAATCACTTGTTTGGACCCGGAGGCTCGAAGCCCTCACCCAACTGAAGGTATTCCTGACCTCACCCCCAGTCCTGGTCGCCCCGGCACCAGGAGAACCGTTGCTACTCTACATCGCCGCTACGACCCAGGTTGTCAGTGCGGCTCTCGTTGTAGAACGAGCGGAAGAAGGCCATGTGCACAAGATACAACGGCCGGTCGCCGTCGTGAAGTGCTCTCGAGTCAAAAGCTCGGTATCCGCAAGTACAAAAATTGCTCTATGCGGTGCTCATCACAAAGAGGAAGTTGCTTCACAACTTCGACCGGCACCCCATCTCCGTGGTGACCTCGTCGCCACTCGGTGAAATCGTCCACAACCGCGACGCCTTAGGGAGGATAGCCAAGTGGGCGCTCGAGCTCAACGGCCACGACATATCGTACGTTTCTCGAACGGCGATTAAGTCGCAGGCCCTGGCCGACTTCGTCGCCGAGTGGACCGAAGCCCAGGCGCCACCGTCCGAAGACCCCGTCTTGGACAATGTACTTCGACGGGTCCTACACCAAGAACGGCGCGGGTGCGGGAGTCGTCATCGTCTCCCCGCTCGGGAACAAGCTCCAGTACGCCATTCGGCTGCTCTTCGATGCGACCAACAACGTCGCCGAGTACGAGGCTCTCGTCAACGGTCTCCGGATCGCTGCCGACCTCGGCGCTCATCGACTCTACGTTCACGGAGACTCCAAGCTCGTCGTCGACCAAGTCATAAAGGCCGCGGAGCCCCGAGATGCCCGCATGGCCGCGTACTGTCGGGAAGTGCTCAAGCTCGAAGAAAGGTTCAAAGGTTTCGAGCTTCACCATAGCTACAGACGCTACAACGGTGAGGCCGATTACCTAGCCAATCTCGCCTCCAGTAGAGGACCAGTCCCACCTGGGATCTTTGTCTGTGATCTTTGAAAACCTTCCGTTCTGCTGGACTCAGCGACCCAGCGGCCATCCGACCTGTCCGACGCGACCACTCGGTGCCGGCCGGTCGGTGAGGGTCGCCGGTCGAGCGCGGCGTGCTAACGGCCGACTCGGCGGAGAAAGCCCTTCATCGGCGCTGACCGGCGGATCGCTCCCAACCGACCCGACCGAGGCACGCGCTTGCCCGTCGGGCGAAATCTTCGTCTGAGTCGCGAAGATCTCTACAAAAGGAGTCCTCCGAGTCCTCCAAAAGTGCGTCTGGCCGACCAAGGGGCGCGGTTCTTTTCGATATCCATGGTGGCATCTGTGGCCACCACGCGCACTACGGTCCCTAGTAGGAAAGGCTTTTCGGCAAAGGTTTCTCTTGCCGACCGCCTTGGCGACGCCGAGCAAGTCGTTCGCACCGCGAGGATGCGATTCTTCGCTCGCAAAGCGCATCTTCCGGCGCGAGCCTTCAGGCGATCCCTGTCACATGGCCATTCGTGGTCTGGGGACTCGATCTGGTCGGGCCCTTCAGAAAGGCGCCCGGAGGCTTTACCCACCTCTTTGTCGCGGTGGATAAGTTCACCAAATGGATAGAAGCCAAGTCGGTCGCCAGCATCACATCGGTGCAGGCGGCTAAGTTCATCCGCGACATCGTCTTCCGCTTTGAGTCGAACTCCATCATCACCGATAACGACACGCAGTTCACGGGGAGGGAATTCCTCGAGTTCTCGACGACTTCAACATCGCGTCGATTGGCGGCCGTTGCCCATCCGGACCAATGGCGGGCCGGCGAGCAAGCGGCATGATTCTTCAGGGCTCAAGCACGAATCTTGATCGGTGAAGAGAT
This sequence comes from Otatea glauca, assembly GCA_036346275.1. NCBI lineage: Eukaryota > Viridiplantae > Streptophyta > Magnoliopsida > Poales > Poaceae > Otatea > Otatea glauca. Next base: position 28,203,925 of record CM070722.1, on the reverse strand, counting down.
TCGCGGGGCGATGGGTGGCGAGCTACCTTCCGTCCTGGAGAGCTCGCAACCGCCCGACCGGCGATCGGGTTTACACCGTTCTTCATGGTGTTCGGTGTTGAAGCCGTCTTGCCAACCGACATGGAATACGACGCCCCAAGACTACAAACCTTCGACGAGGCTGGGGGGCTCGTCTCGCAACAAGACGCCATCGACCAGCTCAACGAGGCGCGTGACGTGGCCATTCTACGACCGGCCAAGTACCAGCAGACGCTGCGACGCTACCATAGTCGTCAGGTCCGAAGCCGTTCCTTCAACGTTGGTGACATGGTCCTGCACCGGGTTCAGTCCAGCAAAGACAAGCACAAACTCTCGCCGCCCTGGGTAGGCCCCTTCACCGTCGTGGAGGTTCTCCGACCAGGCACCTTCCGACTCAAGGACACGGATGGCAACGTCATCTCCAACGTGTGGAACATAGAAAAGTTAAGGCGTTTCTACCCTTAAAGCTCTTTCTTGTCCTTTGCACCTTTTTTCACCCTCCTTCCAGCGCTTGGACGCGCGGGCGCCTCGGGGCTGCTTGTTGAGGCCCTCGTACGGGTTGCTTCCGCTCGGCACGCTCACGCGGGTCGGTGACCCGACCAACCACCGAGCTCCTCCTAGACGGTAACCCTCTCGACCCAAGTCTTGCGGCCTCGCTTCATTTGCTATGGTTAGCGGTAGCGCTGCGGAAGAAGGAAGTGCCCGAATGGGCAACCTCGGCGATCGGGAACACTCCGTTCCCACGCGAGCACAGCCAGTTCGCACACTTACGCAGGTTGGTGACCCGACCAACCACAGGGCCCCTCCTAGGCGGTAACCCTCTCGACCCAAGTGCTACGGCCTCGCCCAGTAAGCTCTGATTCTGAGAGTGGCTCTTTGCGGAAGAAGGAAGTGCCTGAACGGGGCGGCCCTTGGTCGGTCGGGAACACTCCTATCCCGTGCAGGTGCGCGCAAATGCTTCACAGCCAAAGTTCCGGTCCCCTTCACGCCTCCCTCGTAAATGGTAAAACTCCGACCTACGCTTGACCAACCCCCGAGGTTTCTAAGGCTACGGTCGTCAAACGTTTATCACAACAGGAAAATGCGAAAGACGGATTGGAACTTGTCAAACCTTCAGTTTACTTCATGCTAAGGTCTTTTTTACAATAAGAAAAAGAAAAACATCTAATTCCTCCCTATTTTTCATGGAGGATGATCCCCGGCGGAATCCTTTCGCGTCCCGTAGCGTGCGGCTCGACTTGAAGTTGAACACGCCGACCTCCTCGTCGATCCGGTTCCCCGCGATCCATCTTGGCGGCGGCGAGGTCGATGCCATTGTAATAGGAGACGGTGTGGACAAGCGCCGAGGAAGCTCCGAGCACGGCGCCAACGCTCACCGAGCTCTCGACGTGCTCCGGCACTCGGGCCAGCGCGGCGGCGAGTGAGCTAGGGCTCGACGTGGTTCCAAGCACTCGATCGCAGATGTCCTGGCCGACCTTGCGATGGGTCCCCAACTCTGTGGTCAGGTCGGACCGTTCTCCCTCGGCCACCAGTAGCTCCGCCAAGGCCGCGTCCCGCGCCGTGATTGCCGCGTCGCGGGCCTCCACCGCCTCTCTCCGCGCCTCCACAGTGCTGCCAAGGTTCATCTGCAGCTCTGCAGATCGGGACGGCGTCAGAAGGCGCGCCTAACGAGCCACAAATGCAAAATCGACAAAGGAGTTTGGACACTTACCTACCGTGGAGCTCGTCAGAGCGCGAAGCTCCGCCTTGGTCTTGGCCAGCGCCTCCCGAGCAGCGTCACGCTCGGATTTCGCCTGCTCGGCGCCCTCCCGAGTCCGATCCCGCTCGCCTTGGAGGTGGGCCGCCTTTGACCGCGCGGTCCCTTCGGCGGCGACGGCGGCATCTTTGGCGCTGCTAGCAGCTGCCAAAAGGGACTCGAGCTCTGACACCCGCGTCGCCAAGGACTGGTTCGCCCGGTGCTCATCAACCAGGAATTGGGAGGCCCGACCCAGCTCCTGGCGGGTCTCCTCCGCCGTCTTCTGATCGCGAGCCAAGGCCTCCTGAGCATCGCGCAGCTCGGGGCGCAGTCGATCACGCTCTTCCTCGGCGACCAACTTCCGGCCTTGCAGACCCCGGAGGAACTGGGACTTCTCCCCCGAACGGACCCGCAAGTGCTGCAAAGCACAACACTCTTTTAGCCTATGACAAAACCATCAAAAGATACAAGAGCCAGGTTTTGCCGACTTACCGCACCAACCGGGAGGATCCTCGAAGACGCATCCAACACTCCATTGGGCAATCGAGTCGCGAGCGAGACCCCTCTTGGATCTGCTTGTCTCGGTCACGGCGCGCTTAACGCGATCGGAAAACCTCCTCACTGCGCTCGCCGTCGTCCGGCAGGAGGGCGGTCGCCGGTTTGGTCATCTCGGCGGATCAACGCGGCGGCGGTGGCGAACCCGCTGGTGGCCGCCAGAGCCTTGTGGTCGCAGGAGGCCACTCAGCGCCTCCCCCAGCGGCTCCAGCAGAATCAGCTCTGACACCTGGGTCACCCTCGCCAGCGGGCTCACGGGCGGCGGCGTTAGCGTCACCCCAGGAAGCCGGACCACGCATGCCGGTGGGCTCCCCGATGGCGGTGGTGGGAGCTCCTCCCGACCCCCCTCGACCGCAGAAGGAAGCCCTGATTCATTGAGGGTCGGCGGATCTCCCTCATGCCCTGGCTCGGCCTCTATCGCCGCGACCAACCCCTGACCCGCCGGCAGCTCCAACACCGCCAGCGGAGCCTCGGTCCTTATTGACCCTGGCGCTGCTAGTGTTGCCACGACCCCTGCCGAGCTGGCCGCGCCCACCGCCTCCTCGGGCCGCTCCTACTCCACCGACAGCTTCTCGATCCCCGCCTGCTGCGGGGACAGAGCCGGCCCGCGCAGGTTCACCGCCGGGCGTGCCGCCGCCGATACGGCCACCCCTGTGTAGGTGCTGTGCACAACATAAGATCAGGGGTTGCTCGGACGACCTTTTTACGACAAAATTGGAAGGAGGCACTTACTGCGCTGATCGGGTGCGCGACAGCCGCGCTCTCTTAGCCGGCCACCCTCGCGGAGGCGAGTCGGCTCTCCGTTTCCCCGGGGACTCCTCCACCGGGGACACCTCCACTTGGTGCGCGACGACAACGGCGCCCGCGCGGTCGCCCTCCGCCGGACCTCCGTCACTCTACGGCCCGACATCGGACCGGCAGTACGGGTCGGCGCCGTTGCTCCTGCTGCCGTCACTGGAGGTCGATCCCACACCGCCCGTCTCGACGGTGGTCATTTCGGACACTTCCTCACCGCGCGCGGCCCAGGCCGTGCGCTCCTTCTTCTTCTTCCTCCGCTTCTCCTCCCTGCGCTTCTTACGTGCAGTTTCGTGCTGAGCGGAGCCCGCGCGGGCCGCCGCCCTCAGCGCTTTCTCCCCCGGCAACAACACCCGGGAAACCATCCCGGTAAGCCCCTGAGAAATGCAAAAATGACAGTAAGACCGAATGCTAGGAAAAAGAAAAGGGGAAGGAAACAAGAAGAGAGTTGCTCGGATTACCAGGTCCGGGTGACGAGCCGCCGAAAATGGCTCGGGGTGCTCGCCCGCCGCTTCGGTGGCGCTTCTGCTCGTGACGGCGGACACCCGAGCCTCAACCTCCGAGGCGGAGAGTTCTGGCCCGCCATCCTCATGAGGTCGGACTTCCCCATATCGGAACATGGGGCGACCTATCCATGAGTGGTCACGAGCGCATCTTCATGAAAGCGCGCACAACAACATCATCGGTCAGGCCTCGCTCCTTCTGGACCTTGATCCGATCAATAATCTCGGGCACCTTGGCCTTCTCTTTCTTGGCGGCGCCCGTGTCCCTCGGGCCCGCCTGCGACCAACCGGCCGGTGAAGACCGGCGTCCTCTAGTGTTCGAACATAGAACCACCGGAGTGCGGCCGGTTCGGCAGACGACAACTTCCACGTCGATATAGTCCGACCCCCGGCCAACACGCATCTTGAGTGCCAAGCCGCCCACGCGCGCCGGGTGTCCGATGGCTTATCCTTTCTCACCGGCACATGGAAGAGGAACGCCACGGCGCTTGATCGCGCTCGATACCAAAACGCCTTGCACGTCATGAAAATCGCGAGTGGAGGACACCATTGGGGTTAAGGTGTGTGCCTCTGCATGTAGTGAGAGTAGCCCCGGACGAATGGGTGCGAGGGAGACCAAACCGCGCTCGTAAAGCGAGGTGGGCAACGATGACCTCATCGTCCCCGTTGGCACCCTCCGGCTTGAGGCGTCTTGCGGGGAAGGAACCCTTTCTTCACGGTGCGCGCGGCTAGGTGGATGGAGCACTCCGCCACGACATTCTCGAAGAAGCAGCAAAAAAAAGGTGAGGAAGGGGAAGGTGTTTTCTCTCTCAGCCTGTTGCTGTTTTCTATCTCGAGCAAGGGCGGAGAGCGAGGAAAAGCAAGGCGGCAATCGTCCTAGCATCCCCGTCTGCGAATTTATAAAGGCGGCGGGCACCGGCCGAACGGCACTAGCCGAGAGACACCGCCTCGAGCGAATGCGTCGCCCGTCCGTCCTCGTTCTCTCGGCCGCACGAGCAAAACGGTAACCCTGCGGTTTCCAATTCCTCTCTATGCATTTAAGTATGGCAGGACAGCAGGAGGCGCATAGACGTCGTATCGGGCAATGCGCCCCGTGAACCCTTCGATTTCCGCCTCCGGGTTGGATCGGCTGCACCGTTACGAGTCTAAAAGGCCCCTCCAGGCCGCTGCGGCCTCAAAGCGGCAAAAGAGCTCGAAAGCTCGAGCCCGAGGCCCAGCCTAAAGCTATGGGTTCAAAAGGCCAGGCCCACCAAGTGGGCACAGAGCCGCCCCAGCGGAAAATTTGAGCAAGGGGCGAATACAAGGCGAGCTCCCAGTGGGCCTCTAGTTGGGTTGGCTGACGACCCAATCGCCCTGACTCGTGTCCGAGACCATACTTCACACTCTCCCGCAGAGCCCATCGATGGGTGATAGCCAGCTGTGCTCTGGGTCGGTGAATGACCCAGAGTCCGATACGGGACACCCTACGCTGGGACCGTCCGCTTGGAAGAGTCCCCCTTGGGAGGGAACTCCAAGGACCCACGGATCACCGTTATTAGCTCCACGAGCACGGCGTTCAAACCAGCGCGTAGCGCGTGTTCGCTCCTTCGCCGGGACCCGGATTGCAAATCCGATACCCTCGTGTATCTTGCACTAGTCCAGGATCACGCTAGTGCACACAATGGAAACATAGATGAAATATCATTCCATACAACGAATTAACTAAGAAGAAGCAAATTATTATTGAATAAAGCAAACGACCTTATGGTCAATGTTTACACCATTATGCCTTAAGGGCTTAAGAAACAAATACTATTGCAGCGAAAAGATAACTTGAGCCATTCGACATGCCATGTGCAATCGTCTGGGAACGCTTCCTAATCCATGTAGTCTTCATAGAATTCCTCCTCATGATATTCATTATCTCCTTCAGCAACTGATCAACAAGGGCATAAAGCCGTGAGTACAAAGGTACTCAGCAAGCCGTAGGGAATTGATGCAATATATTCATGCACGGCTTGACAAGGATGTCTATATGTTTCATTTGCAGAAAGCAATACTTGATTTGAAATACAATAAATAGATTGAAAGCATATTTATGAAAACATAAATAAATAACTGGTAGATCAAAGATAGATAACAAAACAACAGTGAACTCCCCGTTCACATCCCAACAATTCCACATTCCACAATTTCATGTAAACTCTATACCCCATGTGAAATTCCCGGGCTTTGTCCATGACCACGAACGCGGCTATTCGAATAGTTTTACACTCTGCAGAGGTTGTACAAATTTACCCACAAGACATGATCATCTCTTTGCGCAATCGATATTAACACACTTCCTTTGGTGTGTCGCAGAGATATCATGACAAAGCCTTTACAATGCACTATCTAAACTCGGTACTGGCCGCTAAGGTTTCGCCCATTAGGGCCCCCTCTTGCGCCTTGCGAATCTACCTGTCCATCCGGAACCCACACCAACTGGCGGCTACTCAAGGCTAGACATTGCAAATTAATCAGCTAGGTCTGTCCCATTCCAGACATGTGGTAGTACGGTTAGGCCCAGTTCAATGGCGCACAAGATTAAGTCCTTAAATTGTCTCAGGCAAGACATCCACATCCCAATGTGCTAGAAAGCACCCCCTTTACTTCACGATCACTTGCCCGAGGGAAAACAATTGTTCAACCAAGACCAATGGCAAACCCGCCATGGTACAACAAATTTTACAACATGGCTAACGGCCACGATTCAATATCTCATTAAGTCAATATTAACATTATTCACATGTGACATGAATCCCAACGTATATGTAAGCATGTCTAAGCATAGCTACGATAACCCAATGTTGGTATAATAATTATGTCCAACTAGTAATGTCCTAACCTAGGTTTAACAATGGATACATGGCATACAACGAATCAAGGTGGCATAATGTCAACTAGGCATACATCTACTCCCATTAAATAAGCATTGATACACAAAGTAGCATGCAATTGTATAAAAGTAAATTACTTTGCAAACATAGGATCAATATGATCAAAGGTTACGACTTGCCTTGCTGATCTAGTGCTGAATCCTGGTCTTCGAAGTCTTCGTTCGCTCCCTCGGAATTAGCGTCTACCGGAAAAGAAGCAACGAAACCAAATAAATACAAAACAGAGACTCAAACAAGCTCAAAACTGAAAATAATTGGCTCTGGAAGATAGATCTTGATTTTAGAAAAATTTAGAAACTTGAATCGCCTCAATCGGAGTTCGTATGAGGAGAAACGAGCTTCGGAAAATTAAATTAAGAGAATACGAAAATCGTAAATTAGAATTTACGGAATTATTTTTATCTTGAAAAGCGATTTATTGCATAACGCGATGTCGGCGGAGTTCACGGTGGATCGGGTCCACGGCATTTCGCCGGTTCCGCGTGCGGCGGCGCAACCGTGGCGTCATCGGCCGCGACGGCTCGGTAGCGCGGCGACGGTAGC